>JARQTC010000234.1:0-93022 GCA_030142495.1 Cephus runcator
GAGAGAGAGAGAGAGAGAGAGAGAGAGAGAGAGAGAGAGAGAGAGAGAGAGAGAGACAGATAGCGAAGATTCGAGGACTGTAGCATCGAAGTATCGTAGCCCATGCCATAACCAAGTAACAAGCCAAGCACTGAGGACGTAAAGATGTCTCGGCAGTCGGCTCGGTTATATCTTCATTATATCTCGGCAGAGTTACGTACTGCGCGGCTCGTGGTGCTCAAAATTATGCTCTGCCTGAAGTTATCATTGCCTTCGGCTCGACTTGGCAAATAATTGGCTTCCACCTATATAATATACACGGTACAGTTCTGGAGGTTGCATTGCCACTTAAGGCAATAGAGCAAAAGGAGAGTCTCGGTTCGTATCTCTACAATTGGCATTTAATGAGGTCGCAAATAGCTCGCGTGATTTGATATTTTGTAACAGCCTGTATATAAGAACAAAATGAATTACGGCAGATCTTTTATTTCTCCCGTGCCCCGTCCCAGCTACGAAATCCTGGCGTTTCTTACGAAACGAACGAAATGCATAAGTATTTCCGGCAATATTCCATCGTCGAGGGAGGATTCTTAAGGTGACTTCCGGTTGCGAGGCGAGCTAGTGTCCCTAATTACCGTGTCGGTTCATGAATACGATTGCTGCTGCGCGGCACGGAAGCTAGCGTGGCGTCACTGGTTGTTACTCGCTCATGAATTTATGTATCTGCATTCTGCAACGCAGTTCGAGGTACCCTGGCCGAATCTTTTGACAGTGAGACTTGGCTTTCGAAGTCATTGGCCAGATTAAATATCCGAAGCTGACGTTACCGAGGTCTACCGTGAATTTGAGTAATTTTTTATCACACGTTCCCATACGCGACAATTCACTATGCTTTTCCTCCTTTCCTTTAACATTGGTAAATATTTCATTGTCGTCAATGTGTCACAGCGTGCTGGGAATACCGGATGGTTTTTAACGGTGGCATCATACGAGCACCTCGGAATAGCGGACAAAGGAAACCGTCGCGATTTAACATATTAGCGTTAATTAAGGCAATTATGTCTCCGTCGTGAGCATGAGAGTGTGTCCGCTTCTCGACTCATCCATATTCAGTAGCCATTTCCGAGCGTGGCATGAGACTCTGCCTCTGTCTCACCTCATGTCTTGGCTTACCATATACTTGATGGCTTTGCGGTCTGCGCGTTGACAGTCATCGTGGGACTCACGACTGTCCCGTTCACCTCCGCCATACTCTCATATCCACCATCCACATCCATACCAAGTGTTCCTGGCCCACCGAACCTCGGGAGATTCGGTACAACGTAGCTGGATAACTATGTTCCGCAGTGCACGAAGACTGAGCATCCTATGCGCGTTCCTACACGGTGGTAACAATGCTTCCTGGCACACGTCCTTGCCTGGACTCTATCCTCCCTTCTAGTCAATCGTTTTATCGTTTCACTGAGATTCCCGCTAACGTGCCAGTCCAACCGAGATCTCTTGCTGATGTGTTCGCGTAGATCTACCAGGTACCGTGTAGCAACCAACAAGGTGCCTACCGGCGAACCGACACTCTCTTGGTACATAATCTATCCAGAATCTTTTCTCAGCCGTGGAGTATCTTTTATCAAGGATGAAGACTACCGTGAGTCCCGCAGGGTTCCATCGATATTGCTCCGGGGTGATAAATCAAAGGGAGCAGTGCCGTCCACGCGATGTGCACATTAACGCGTGACTATGCACGCGTCACGTGTGTAGGACAAGTTGCGCGGGGATTTACTGCTAGAGATTCCAGGGGCAGTCTACGTGTATTCGTATAGAGGCAGGGAGGAGACGTATATGCGCTTGCAGCGTCTACGAAAGAGCTGGAGTTTGCGTGAAGGTTCTTTTTCCTAGGATCCAATAGGAGATCTTCAAGGTGCGGACCACATGTCTGTACCATCTGATAAGACAGGAAGCACTGAGTGCCTGTTTGGCACGTAATCAAGGATTGAGGTATGCACTGGTTCAGCAGAGTCCTGGAGGACGTGCGAAAAGGGTTGGCATGGGTAGGTGATGGTAGAAGGTGCAGTAGGTAGATGGTCCTTCAGGAGGAGGATAAGGGAGGCTGGTAGGTGGGTAGAGTGCTCGGACAGACGTGCTAGAGGAGATGTAGGAGAAGTTGAGGAGAAGTCGAGCCAGTCCAGGAGGAGGACCAGGAGGTGGAAAGGAGAAACCAGGCACGTCTAGCCTCCGCGATGACCAATGGCAGACGGGGACACAGCGCGCGCCGTTCGTATCGATCCTCAGCTACTCCGGAGCCCCGGGTCACCTCATCCGTCCTCATCTCGAATCTCCATCTCCATCTCTGCTTTTTACGTCCAAACTGTTTCGCTACGAACTTTCAGATTTATCCAGCACCCTCCCAGACGTTGAAGAACCAGTGAGATATATTCTCAACTCCTTTGGAAATTATAGCACAGTCTTGGACGATTGTACTCTATCCAACAGTTTCTGGCGTCCTACCTTATTTTTACTATTAAGGAAAGGTACCCAATAAAATTTGGATTCTCAGGGTGGTTTTTTAGCGAAAAATTATATATACAGAAGTTTGATATATGGGTTTCAGATACTTTGACATATTTGATTATCTAGCAATATCAACGGAGGATGCTGGATTCGTGATTGGTCCTGATCTTGGTATCAGTATAGGTATATACCAGTCGATATCCTTAAGGGCGACATCCTTTGGAACGCATGCGCTATTGAGATTACTCTGCGACACGGTAGCACTCCTGGGCTTGGAACCTCCCAAGAGGAGAGCATTGGGACTCGGCTGGTTTCGGATTGCGGGAGTGCGGAAGTGTGGGAGTGTGTCACCACGGAGTGCGTGTCGCCACAGCACTGTGGTGACATCTCCTACGGTCATGCGTACTGCTCCGACCTATCATTGAGTGGGTTATTAAAATTTTCGAGCCAATGAACATTCGCCGTCTCCGTCGTATGGGCAGTACCTATTCCACCTCATGAAGTAGACGACCTCTCGCAGTAGGCGTAAGTATCATCAGGAGTGCGCAGGACAATCATCTAATAAACATTGCATGATTTGATAGGTCCGTAATGCAGAAACAAAAATAAAAACCCATTCTTATAATTTTTTTCTTAAATTGACAGATTAAAAAAAAAACAAATCATATTCGCAGTATATCTGGGTTATCGTTGGGGCGGTTGAT
Source organism: Cephus runcator (assembly GCA_030142495.1). Taxonomy (NCBI): domain Eukaryota; kingdom Metazoa; phylum Arthropoda; class Insecta; order Hymenoptera; family Cephidae; genus Cephus; species Cephus runcator. The sequence goes on from JARQTC010000234.1 coordinate 3,192, forward strand.
TGCGATGATCGTGGAGGAAGAAACCAAGATGATTTTATGGTCCTGCTGGTGAAGCGGGTTCGTTGAAAGTCCGTTTTTGTCTGCGAGTCTTTTTCTCAGTGGATTGGTCCAGGAGGATGCTGAATACTGGACCCTGAATACTGCCATCCAGCATCCTTTGTGGACCGCCCACTCCATTATCTCAGTGATGATGAGTGCCCGGGCGGGTAGACCTCTCGTAACACACATCATCCAAGGATTACCCTCTTACCTTTAGCTGTACCACCTTTGCGCCCGATATCGACCCACGTGGGCTAATGGCCTGAATGATTTGCGATCCAAAACGTATATCATTCTGCAAATTTTTCAAGTTGACGAAATATAAACTTTACAAACTACCAGCATTCTATTCTTCATTATCTTGCGTTACGTGTCGAGCTCCAAGCTTTTAGGTTATTCGTTGCACGGGTCCTTCTTCTTTGTATAGGATTTTACTTAAAGGCTCTCACGGCAAGATTCTCATTTTAATGGTCGCCACCGTCGCCACCGAGTGAACAATCTTATCTCGCATGAGAAAAAATTGAGACGTCAGGTTGTGCCTTTGTGAGCCACCTCAGACAGATATAACTACCGGTGTATCGGGTTTTATACCACGCGATGTTTCGAGATACCGAGCCAGGCAAGTTTCTGCGTAATCAGAGACGCGCCGGTATCACTGTGGACAATATATGAGATCGTAAATGAGAGTCCTGTAGCGGTGTAGGCACTGGGGACAAATCGGTTAGGAGAATACTATCCGATTCGATCAAAATCACAATATTTCACGTGCACTTCTGCTGAGAAAATAAAACCTTCTTACTGAGGTAAATGAATAAATTTCTAGAAAAAAAAAAAAATTTAGCCACTTTAAGTCTTTTAGGTTTACTTTGCATAAGGATATTAATTTGCTGCAGCTGACTGTCGCGGTTTCTATTAACGCGTCCAGAGAAGGACAGGGAACCGGCGACGCTGAAAACGAAGGTAAAACCAGAAGGAAAAGGGAAAAATAAAGCCTCGGTATTCCGGGGCGTCGGGTCGGCTGTATTATTCTGTGAATATTACATTTGTGACTTGGTGCGGGTAGCGCGATAGGGGATGAGGTGGCGTACAGGGCTGTTTGCCCGCGTTTCCTAATTTCCTTCGGGAAACGGCGCTGGGTAACGTCGCTCTCGCAGACTGCAATGCTCGGCCGTGCATTATTTACCGAACGTACAATTGTCTTTTTTCATTGTTCCTTCATTTTTTGGGTCGAACTTGCGACCACGCATTTCCATGAAATACCAACAACAAAAAAAAAAGTGTAGCAATCGCTGCAAGATTCTTGTGTATATCTACATACGTATATCTGCATAGATCTTTTCTTCACTTTTTTAATTCCCAAACTCCGAATAAAACCCTAAAACAAGGGTTTTTACGAACAAGCAATAAAAATGTCGCGCAATGCTATTTTAAAAATATTTTTTTTTTTTAGAAATACTTTGCGACGAAATAATTCGTTTCATGTAAGTAGAGTCTAAGGGTCGCACGGGCCGCACGATTTCCACAAATTTCTTACTTTCCCCAACACTCTCTTAATCGCTAGAGTTGGTACGCTTGCTGGCTCTCACTTTGTTTCACCATCTCTGACGGGGTGGAGCGTTCCCTCTGTCTGGTGGGGGTTTGGCAGGGTTGTCGCCGGAGGAAAACATTTTCCCTGGGAGTTATGATTATAAATAGTCTTCCTTCAGAACCAGTAAGGAACCCGGTAGAGAAGGATAGACAAGGGCGAGAGGGCGAGTGAGCGAGAGGCAGAGCAGGGAGTTTGTCAGCGAGAGGCAAATGAAATTGTATTAAAGTTTCACCTCGCTACACGGGGGTGGGCTGGGGTTACGAGTACCCTCCCGAGCGCAGGGATATTAAACTTGTCGCTTTAACGCAAAATAAAGCGAAGACAGGGCTGCGAAATGTTCTTTCGAACCAACTCCTGGTTCTCCTCTGTCTGTGGATGAATTCTAGTAGGTGGTAAAAGTGAGACAGACAGTGGCAAGGGGAGAGTTAGTGAGGCCAAGTATAAATTGGAAGACGGGGAGGAAGACGAGCGGGTAAATAAATGAAGAATACAAAAATAATGGCTGCCGTTCGTGAGATCGATAAGGTGCTTATTTTTTTTTTTTTTTTTTTTTTTTTTGAAAAATTATGTAGCAATGCACGGCCGCCTCGATAGTCGCGTTTCACGACTCGAAAGTTATGCTCGTTATTTATGCTATCACGCATCGCCAACCGCGAGGCCTTACCTTATATACTATAGGATCTTAGGTAGTATATATATGTATATACTCTACTCGCGTGGTCTCCACGGCTCGATCTGTCTGACCCTCACGCGGGCGCATCCACTTTTTACGCAATTTCCCGTTATCGCATTAAAGTCGACGAGCGATCTCTTGTCCGGTAGAGAACCTCTCAAATACTTGTTATAAGGGTGTTGCTGTATCAGGGATGCTGCAAGCGCAGGCGATACATCGGTTGGTGCTATTACGGATATCGGCAATACGAGAAAACGTGGGATCACGATATTTATTAGAGAAGCAGAAAACTCAGTGTCAGAATTTATATTGGGCTGTCGCAAGGAGTGTGCTTGTCAGTATTGAGAACCGAACAGGTTTACTAACGGACGCCTTAGCTGCCAATTTACCAGTCGCACGCAACTAGCCAGTCATATTTTATTTACGATATAATTGAGATATATTGAAACGTGAGATACAGACGTCCAGCTGTGCTCATATAGGATCTTGTATATGGAAGAGTACCTACGTTCTGCTAAGATGCTGAGCTATAATTTAACCTCACTACAAAAAGGTTCCTAATACATCTTATTAGATGGAATATTCGATCTTAAGTAAGAGCTGGACCAATGATTCGCACAGTCGGTACTACCAGCTGACTCAAATCCTATCCTTACGTGATCAACTTCACTGTAGAGGGTAGTATCGTGGTTATAATAGTACATCTTTAATTTGCTCTTTAATATAGCACGTTCAGAGAATTCTGTATCTAGTTAGTGACTACCAAATTCCGACGTGGTAAAATCTCATGGAACCTAGGTGCCTATGTAATAGGTAGCTTCTGTTGTTCTAAAGAAATGAATTTCCGTCGAGATTCCAAGCAGGCCGCTCCAACTCGGTAGGAAGTTAAATTTTAAAAGCGTTTAGCATCTACCACCCCTGGTAGGTCGCTTGTCTTATGAGAGTAAGAGGGTGAGGATAAGGATGGGGGGGGGGGGGGGTGCGAACATAACCTACTTTCAGGTCCCGTCAAATTTTAATATCGCGCGAGCATTGATTTTCCATTTTGACGCGGAGAATCCTTAAACAAAGCAGAACTAAACTCCCTCCTGTAGCAGAACCAATATAACGTACCAAAGTGGTGGATTCTTCAAACTAATTCCTATTCAGAATATCTATACCCATGGGTCCACTTACAGAGTGACTCAAAGTGCCAGTTCATCTTCTGGTCTTTCCCACTACTAATTTATCCTCACTTCGGGGTCCGTGGTCGAAAACTCGAAGATTCTACTGGAATCTCCAAAGCTCATACGGGTGAATGAAGTGGGAAACGGCTACCGCGACAAGATTTATCCGAAAATAATCACAGAGGTCGTTCATAAGCATTGTTATTTGCGCATTTTAATGCGAGAGTTGAACGGGGCTGTTATTATTCTTGCGGTTTTGTGGTTGTCCAAGAAAATTAGCGGTTACTTCAGAGAAGGCGTGCAGGGTCTAGACTTTGATTTCTGGGTGGATGACCACCACACCATCATTGCCTGTTGCTTGCCATTTCGCCAACACTACACCGGGGCAACCAATCTCAAGAGCACCTGTCAAACTTGTCATTAAATGGGTACTTGAAAAAAATCTAAGAAAAAGTGAAATTTTTGAAACAATCAAATTTCACGCAATCCAAACAAATTTACATATCCCGACGGAAATACAACAGACGGGATCCTTAACTGTCAACGTCCGTTACTCGAAGTCTGTTTCATGCTGACACCTGTCACCGACCTCCAGGTAAACTGTCATTAAACTACAGGCGTAAAGGAAAGCTAGCTTTTTTTAAATCACAAGTCTATGAGTACCTCTATTAAAACAATTCTTTATTCGAGTGAATGGATCTTTTGAAAATTAGCAATAATTTATCGAAATCTCTACGACGCTGAGAAACGATCGGTTTGAGAAGGAACGACGTCGAGCGTCTGGCTGTGCTGTAGGTTACAGCTAGATACATAACATACATGGGTAATACGTCCGGCCCAGACGGAATTGAATTTCGGTTTCTCATCAAGATGGTGATTGTCTCGCTATCTACCTTAATTACAGACGAGTCGTCGATAATGCCCACCTTCAGAAATGCCATAACAACAGCGCGCCGTAGCGCTCACGTCAGGTTGATTTATGTCCGGGAAATGGGTCGTGCCTTCCAGGCTAAACCGGCTGGTTTTAGAAAACGGTTAGGCCTATTAAAAACTTGGTAGCCAGGGAGTCCAGGGAGACGCTTGCTAGTAGCCGTAGCCTAGACTCGGAATCATCTACCAAACATCAAAAACTGTTTACAGAACAGATCAGTCAAGTATCGTGAATTCCGCCGGCTACTGACGTTGGGATCACATTGAGTTAGATTCAACGTGTATCATAGGACCATCATAGTATCATCATAGATGCGAAGATTTCTTTGTTACCAAATCTTATAAGCTTATTCACGTCGTATATAATCTCGTGTAGAATCTTTGCCATTGCCCTATAAAATGTATCATTATCCTATCACACGATCCCCTCTCTCCACTCGACGAGGAACCAGTATATCCCTCGACTCTTTTTTTTTTTTTTTATTCTTTATTACATTTACACTTATTGTTACTCCCGGTATTATGTATTATGCATCATCTATCCAACGCCATACTTGGCTTATTTAGAACTCTTGACAATTATCTTTCCGGTGGGTAAGAAGCATGTAATATTCATGCCGTGAATGTAAGTGGACGAACGGACGGCACACAATACCAGAGATTCCGAGATTGCTCGCTAACCGTGACACTAATACCGGGAAGGAAACGGAGAAAATCAGGCTTAATTGGGACAGCACGAGGAGCGTCTCGTTTAACTTCCTAGTATCGAGCGTCAACCGAATTTGCTGTATCCTTTTTATACTCTATAATCTTGTGAATTCATTTTTTATATATACATCGACAAAGTAAGATATTGGATTCGTATTCGTTTCATGGGATTCTCTGTAGCATTCACAGTGTCTGCAATTGTCAGTCTCTGAGATTACTAAGAAGTGCTTTAATAAATAGTCATTCACACTGCGCGGCATTGGTCATGATCATCTAATAGCAGAGAAAAAGACAACGGGGTGTCTCATTTAAAAATTATTTCGTGAGATATCATTTCCTTTGTAATAAAATCGATTTGCAGCATCCTCTCCGAAGTCTCGAATACAGTTTTTCCTGGTACCGATTAGTCATAGAATTATTGGCTCGCATTTCATTGGTACCCTCGATGTCTACAGTTATTTGGTACGTACGAAGATTCTGGTGGAGATGAGAAAATAGAGAGAGGGCGTTCATAGCGAAGGAGTGCTGGTACGATTTGTTTTTGGACCGAGGACCTTCAACCTCCTTAACCACCACCCTCAACCTCCTGCGTTGTCTTCCCAATAAACCAATTATAATTCCGGCTGTATCGCCACCGTTATAATTGGAGCGGAGGCTCGATAATGGGGTCCAAAGAAGATTAAGAATAGGATGCAGCGCGTATGGGGTGGGCATGAAAAAGGGCAGAAGAAGCGGAGTCAGAAAAGGGAAAGGGACCCCTAGGTAGTCTCGATGACTTATGTGGCTCTGACGCTATCAGCAAGGCGTCTCTCTGGAGTCCGGCTTGAGCCCAGGACGCCAGTCCTCGTAAATCATGCCGATCCACCCACTACCCGCCGTTTCTACGTCCTCTTTGCTTCTTCCTCGCATCAGGCCGTCTTTATCTCTCGACTGCCTCTCTCGTTCTGTCTCAAAGGAACTCTCGACTCTTCCTGCCAATTTCCTTTTATGCAGGACAAGATTGCGTGCATTGATAAGATACCGGGATGATTGACTAGGTCAGAGGTCAGGAGTTCGACAAGATACTGTTTCTGCCGCTTTCGAGAAATTACTGCAAGACTGTCGATGGGTCAGTCTCAAAGGGAGTAGAAAGGGTTAAGGAGTGGACACTTGGGCTAGGAGGTGGACAGAGGACGGAAGTATGTACATAGGTGGTAGCTCAAAGTTTATGAAATAAGTCCCCAGAGATAACGGTCCTCGGTTAGCTTTCGGCACCGAAGTACTCGAGCCCTTAGGATTCATTGTCATTCAAGGGTGGCCCCGTCGAGATACAAATGACAAAGATACCCTCGGCTGAGCTACCATATTTGCAGTTATCTGCGAGAACCATCGAGAGCCTCTTTTTCGGTTCACTTGAGAGACTCTTCTCTCCTCCCTTTGTGTCTCTCTTTCCCGACCCACTGGGAGAGCGGTGTAACATTTTTATTAGGGCAATTCCGACGACCCACAAGTGGTTGCGATCCTCGTTTTGAATAGGCTCTGTTCCGCTCCGTGTTCTGAATGTACAGGGCGATTCAGCTTAAACGGAACATTGAGATTTCACGTCTGCCATGACGTCGTCTTCATTAATTACGTAATACAATTAAATTTGGATTACCGCGACGTGTTTTAAATTGTGACAAATAATAAAAATATCTCTAATTATTTTTACTCCAAGTTTCTTTTTCGAAAAGTACCGTTAAACACGAGTGATTTCGACAGCTGTCAAAACTGACCAGTGCGTCCTGAGATGAACGACCCTGTACCGTTCCTATGCACATACGTTACGAAACCCTCGCGGTATTCAAATACGCACTTACGCACAGTCACCCTACCTGGCGCATAGCGTAACGTTAAGGCGGATTTAAACGCAACGGCAACGCGCGACGTTAATGCAACCAAGGGACGAGGGCGTGCGGCATCATGTGTAGCGTTGCGTAGACTTCGCTACCGCGTGCGGCCGAGATGTCCTCAGGATAAATGCAGGCTTTGTTCTTACCTTATGAATAAAACATTCGATAACGCATCTTAAACCATAGCGTACGTACACACAAACCCTGATCTTTCTCTCTTTTACTTTTACTTCTTCTTTCCTCTCTCCCTCTCGCTCTTCTTCGACCCTTTCTCTGGGCCACTTGTACCTAATTCTTTTCCCGGGGACGTGTTTCTCGGGCTGCTGCCTTCTCTTTTTCTTCTCCCGTGTCAACGTACATTGTCTTAACGTTTGGCTACTTTCAAGTTAACCTCTCGCACTCGTACATACGGCACGTCCCACGGGACATACACGCTACAGTCACACAATAGAGGGTGCACAATAGGATCAGGATATCCTTGCGAGATCACAAGGTGTTAAATGACTGTCATACTGCATTTTAAGTATGTCTACCGTACTGTCTGACGGCTGTCTCACCGTACCTACTGAACGATCAGCAGGTGAGCTGCTTTCAGAAAAAAAAAAAAAAAAACGAAGGGACCAAGATCGAAAAAATGAAGGAGCAAAGAAAAAGAGGGAAAAAAAAGAAACGAAGAAAATGGTAGTCCAGGTATGCTCTTTTCTCGGAAAGGGAAGACCAAGTGGTTGGAGAGTCCTGTACGAGGATTGTAGGGCGATACCAGTGGTAGGGCGAAAGGAGAAGAAGTTAAGAGGGAGAAAAGTAGAAGTCTTCGTCGTGTCTCAATGTCTCCCTGAAGGCGCTCTGGCAATTTGTGCTTTCATTCGCACAAAGCAGCACTGCGGAAAATGCCGACATAAAAGAGAAGTTAAAACTATGCCGTCGTTCTTATTACTGCCTCGAGCCACCCTCCCTGCTGCTCCACCTTGAAATAAACAAGTAAGCAACTCTGCTCCGATGCTACCACCCGTCTTCCACCCACCGGTATCTTTCGCTCTCCCGTTTATAATGGGGTAAATATTTTCTTTTTGCTTACTTCGTCGGAGCTTAGTTGCTGCTCTCGTGAGCTTGATTAAATAATTTATAATCCGTACTCAAACGTGGAATGTCATTGAGGCGCTGCTGGGGTCCACGAGGGTGGCTCCCTGTCTGTCTGTCTGCCTCCCTGGCTGGATTGTACAGGAGAGTGAGCGAGTGAAGGTACGAAAGAGCGAATACGTGTTTCTGTTTGCCAGTGAAATCACGGGCTCGGTTAACCCCGTTAGCGGTGAATTTGTATTCTCCAAATACTTGCACCATGCTACACCCCAATTTTACCTAATTATATTTATTCTTAGTGAATATCGTGAATCGTGGGGGTCAGCCTGTTTAAAAAGAAATATGAACTCGACAAATTATTTATACCTTTATTGCTTACGGAAAGTATTTTAGAATTATTCCATCATCCCGCGAGCGGTTCCCTACGACCCCTAGCGAAATAGTTGAAATTGTATAGTGGAGAAATGTTACTGCAAAGAGGATACAGATATGAAGGAGAGTCAAAGAGACCGCGTAAAAATGGAAGCATTCAGAGCGTTCTCTGCGCTCTTCCTACATTTTCCAAAATATGTCAAAAATCTGACTGAAAGATTAAAGTAAAAATTAAGAAAAAATAATACTACCGTTCCTCGACCAACTACGCAAATTCTTAGCGTACCACGTGAAATATGTCCCTGGTCTCAAATTTCAGGGTATTAGGTAACAAATTTTCTAGTTATAATGGAATCTCTTGTATATTCTTGAAAAAAAAAATTAAAAAAAAAAATAAAAAAATAATAGAAACCAAAAACAAAGCCAAGCGATAACTAATATCGCACAGCAGAAGCGTAACAGATTATTTTCATAATATCGTTTTTGATTCTCTCGAAAGTTACATACGCATCGATCAAAACTACCGAGTGTGACTGTGTCGAGCTGCGACACGTCTTCTTGACAAAGAATGATCACGTATCAGCCAGAAAGGACCACGTGCTCCTTTCCTTGGCCTTTGCCTTTACGAGTGGTTCGACTGTTTTTACTTGTCATTGATTCCTTTTTTTTTTCTTTTCTATACTCAATAAATCGCATGCTGCACGATAGCTTCAATGCTTTCGTTTATAGACTCCTTTTCTTTCTGGCGGCGGAATGGACTAACCAATAAAAATTAGCAGCTCGAGATTGGCAATGGGAAGGACGACGCGTGTGGGACAGCGCAGCTTGCGAATATTCGAGAGTAGATATGTATCCGAGTGGTTTATGCCCAGGACGCGGTGTGTATGAGTACGAGCCGTTGTTATATTCAAATTTAGTTACTTGGCTAGTCCATGATTGTACTCCAGGTGAATATTCTAATATCCCAACCAAGGACCGTATTGCAATTCTATTACGAGAGAAAATCCCACGATCTGTATGGAGAATCGTCTGTTTGGAATTTGCAAAAAAGAAAGAAATGGCACTTCCCAAGAAACAACGAATTAAAATCGTTAGTCCAAGTCCTTCGTGAAACACGTGCTGAGCGACATCGAAGTCTCGAGTAATGTTGGCAAAAAATATTCCAAGACAGGATAACTGTACTGTTTAACATTGCTGATTTTCTCACAGCTCATCACGACTTGCTCTATCAGTTATTTGGAACGCTTCGGGCGAGAGTCGCCCCGGGATGCGATATGACATTTAATTAAGAAACTTGGGCGAGCGCGTAGAGTGATATTTGAGGTAATTAAAAATGTATCCGTCGCGGTTCTTTGAGACAAGCTGTTTTCATTGCTGCACAAAGGAGCCTCCCGGGGCTAATCTCCGATCCGTTATTCTCTCTTAGGTTTCTTGCGTCTTTTCGCTTCCTCTTCTCTCGGTATCTTATTGCACTCTCCTTCTCCTTCTTTTACCCACTCACGACTTATCTCTGTTTTCACTTCCCGGCTTCTCGTTGCCCCTTCTGGTGGCATCTCTTCGAGACTTATCTCTCTTTCCCTCTCTCTCTCTCTCTCTCTCTCTCTCTCTCTCTCTCTCTCTCTCTCCTTATGTATTCACCGGTTCACGGAGCCCTGCCCTAAATCGAATAAATTGATTTCTCTCTTTCTCCTGCTCTCTGCTCTTGACTCCGAACCGAGTAGATGGGCGAAATTACCGGGGGCCAAGGAAATTCTTTTAATCGTTTGATAACCTTGTTTAAACCTGTCGCCCCGTTCAGCCCCCGGGCTTGTTGGCTCAGTTTGTTTGTACGGATTATGAACAGTCTCAGAACGAATTGCAAAGTTTCTCCCCGCTCGCGAGGACCTGAACGTTACAGAGATGTTTTTAATTTACAGGATATTTCACAGTTTCTTTTTCTGTTAGCGTAGGACCTATACCATCAACCGAAAATCATTTTGTGTTCTATGGACAGTGAAAAGGATTCGAATTTCTTGAGAATGAAATCTCCCGTTTCGCAGGAGTAGGTAACAGAGGATAACTGGACATTTTTAGTTTATCCTTACTCTCATCTGGCAAGAAGTCACAGAGGACAATCCCTTTGGAAGGCAGCGGAGGATCGTGCACGTGTGTCGCAGCGCGTCGCAATGCTTCCGATCGTAGATAGTAAGATGACTGGGCTTCCGTAGAAGCAGGCCTACATATATCTATATATATACGTAGCTATAGGTATACGTATACATATACGTATGCGGTATCCTAGCTCATCTGCATAACAGCGGCGTACGCAGCCTCGACATGAATATTTACCGGTCATTTATAAGGCTCTGGTTTCTTATTAAGCCAGCCGTGCCGTCGGTTATATTGAAAGCAGCGGGACGTACGCTGAACTCCTTGATTGATTTCGCGAATATTTATTAACTTGGCGAATCGCGGGGATGCTTTTCGATCATCTTTCTCAAGGTACACAAGGTATTACTAGTTGCGCGATGGAGGCACAAGGAGGGATGCTGGGAGTCTCGAAAGCGCCTGGGGCCCACTGGACTTCTATATGCATTTCTAGAGAACTTTTCGCTCGTCTGCTTTCGTCCATCCACGACTTGTACTTTCGCGCTCAGGATAATTCACCCTGGTGAAAACGTGCACACCTTGTGCCTGTTTGGTGATTGTTAATTTAACGATCCGTGACTTGGTTGTTGCGCTTCACAAAAAAAGCCAAGGGAGTATGGGAACGAAGATGAGAATGAGAGGTGAGAGACGGCGGATGATGAGGATAGGGAGAAAGGACAGAAATATCGAAAAAGGAAAGAACTTGACGAGGATGGCGAGGCGGCGGGGGAAAGGAGAGAAAGAGAATTTTTCATATGCTTACCTGCACAGAAATAATGAGCTTGTCCATAAATAAAGAATAGAGGCAGCCCGGGGCGAATTAGTAATGAAGTCTCTCGTGGATAATTGTTATTATTGGAAAACATTGCAGCCTTGCATTTTCCACGTAAACGATGTTGATGCAGGTAAATAAAATCGTACGTCGACAAGCTCAGTTAGCAGCCCTATTCATTCGTTTCAGTCAGTCACAACCCGCCCATTATTTTCGCTACATGCCTACTTACGTTCTCAAAATTTATTCTACTACCCATATATTTATTCTTCACTTAGAATTTACACGGCAGTGCGGACCACGAATTCGAGCAAGTGGTACGAAAGGATAAAACAAAAGGTGAAAAAGATGATCCGCGGAAATTCCTTCTGTGCGTTCGAAGGCAAAGACTCGAAATAGTTAACACGCGTCGAAATGCAGAACGTGCGGGATAACATTCCAGATGGAATGGAGATCTCGGGTAGAATCGGGAGAGAGAAAGCTGCAAAGGGTGGTTGACTATCGACGTATATATCGCATAGCCAGAAGGTCTAGGCTCGGAAGAGAGGGATGAAACGAAGGTGGCTCAAGGGGTGCATCACGTACGAAGCTTTTTAATTAAACGTACCGGAGGGTTCGAGGTTTCGTGGGCTCCAGTGTGCCCAGAGTTCAAAGCTGTGCCTCGAGAAGTCAATATCAAATACCTCCGAGCTAGACGGAAGCCAGTGCACACAGCAGTGGTGTAGTGGAGTAGCAGAGCACTCCGATAACACCAGAGACAACCCCTGTTCGCAGGATCTGAGGACGCGCGAAATTCGTCTTCATCCCTTTCGCCCATTTCAGTTCATCAACATTCTTCTTTTTTTTCACTTCGTTTCAACGCAACCTATCGTTACTCAAATGTAACAGCGTAATCGACTAATGTCTATGGCCGTCAGCCAAAGATGCCGATACACATGGGAAAATGAGACTGGCGAAGTTTAATACACACGTTTCTTTCGCGACAGGGAGAGAATTTTTCGTTAATTTTTCCTAGGAAATTCTCGATAAAATTTACCGTAGAAATCAGTAATCGTGGAACGTAGTTATCATTTCATTACTTATTGCTTATAACGTATATTTTGAGTGCTCACCGGAGCTGGTTAAGCTGATCCGTGAAGGCCGGGAACTGCATCCAGGGGACACTCGCATGGGCACTGCACTATAGCACAACACTGCACTTCCGAAACACACGCAGAAAATCTGAAGGATTTTCCGGATATAGCGAGAGCAACGCGAGAACCACACGAGCGAGAACTTTCAATACCGTATAGGAAAAACTGCGAAAAAAAACGATCAACAGATAACCCGGGAGCGCGAGGTAGCTCGAGGCACCTTGATCGGTGTCCCAAGATAGACTGCTTAAAAACAATCAATTGACAATGGTCAAATTCGGCAACTAATCGTTCTGATTGGTCGAGATCCTTGTAGCCGATAACTCTTATCCCTTCCCTCGAGTTGTCCCTTTAAACTAAATCGGGAGCATTTCTTAGCGAATCGGACTTCTTAAATTCAACAAGGTAAAAGCTGAAGTTTAAAGCTACATATTTTTAAGTTTCGAAATTTTCACCGTACACTTCAGTAACAGCTGACGTGTCATGATTCTTATTTTCGTTGCTCTTTAATATATAGGTAAAATGTTATGAAATACCACGATGTCCCGTGAATACCGCGAATTCAACGGTAATTTTTAATGAAAAATTCCCTCCGTATACCTGTGCCCGTACCTACGGTCGTCCGATTGGCCGATTTGGTGGCGTGCGTATTCTTGTAATTGGCTCCGTGAGCGAGCGCGTTGCTCGATGATTGTCGCCAAGGCGCTCGATATACATCACCCAAAGACGCGGATGCGGACCAGCTCTACCTTCGTTTCTCGTACCAAGGAGAACCAAGTTGAAAACGTGTAAGCTTGGAAGTCGAAAGGGCCGAGATAGCGCTGACAAGCGGGCCACCAGGAGGCTCGCGTGCAGCATCGCTTCTCTTATATTCTCCTCTCCTTCCTTCTCTCATTCCTCATTCTCTACAACTGGCCTTCGTGCACTTCCTCCTCGCACTTCTTCACCGTCGCTATCTTCACTGCAGTCCAGATACCGATGGCCCCGGTGTACAGTTTGAACCTGCCTCCTTTAATTCTTACCAGCACATTCTTTTGAGGCTGATTAGACATTTTTTTTTTTCCGACCAGGAATAATAATACCTTAATACTTGGAGTACGAGCGTGCGATCCTCTGGTGTAAAGTACAGAGAGAGCATTAGATGGGCAGCATTGGTCGCAGACTTCTTCACGTGTTCTTCGCACGGCCTTCAGCCACGGAAGGCCTCGCATGGCGGGGCATAACGTTCAGCCAGGTTGTTACCGAGTTTTTGCAAAGATATCGCATCATCAGTGGCACCGGTCACGGTTAGCGATCGCCACTGGACGCCGATGCAGTTCTGCTTCTCACTCTGTCACTCTCTTCCTCTGTTTAGCTCATTCTCACGTTACTTCGCCAACTCTGTCTCCCACCCCGCGAGGACTCTTAGTCGCTATGTCCAAGCGACACGTACGCGGCAAAGTTTTCTCTCTGGTAACGCCTTGTAGGTACGACGCTGGCGACAACGACTACTACCACGACGTGCCGACGCGGCAGGCTAAAGCGACGGCAGTGTCGCCAAGACGCATTGCGTGCCGCGAGCTATCGGCAAAAAGCACCTTCTCCAATTGAATTTATTCGCCTAACGAGTCGAGTCCCTTACCGGGAATGGCCAGGACAAATGGCATTTGGTACGACTAAGAGGAAGAAGGAGAATAACAAGTGGAAGGGACTCTCTTGGATTCGTGTTGTCTCTCTTTCGCACCTCTGTATCCTCTTCCTATCTAAGCTGTAGTATCTGGAGTCAGGACTGGGCCTTTTGGAATCTCTAGTCTGAGGAATAAAATGGCAGACGAGTAAGGGACTTCCGGGTGGTCGAAGAAGTCTGAATGCCTTTGACTCCGACCCGAGTCCAAGTTGAAAGGTCAGGTGATTCTTTGTGCAGGTACGCATGAAATCGTGTATTCCGAACCTGACTTTTATCATTGTCTGTGGAAATCGAATCTTCACCAAGTTCAACCCGTGTCTCTACCTATGCTCGAGGTGTAGCCGAGAAGGTAAAGTCTGGAAAACAACCGGACTCTTTTGATGTGATCGTTCTAGCGTCCGCCAGAAGATTCACGAATCCAGGAAGTGGGAAGAATCTTACGCGGGCATTGTTGCGAGCGGAATGGAACGGAACCGAACGGAGCGGTACGGGTACGGAATGAAACGGAATCTAATCTGATTGCGCTCGGGTCCACCTAATGGGCAACCCATGTCCGGGGACGCACCTTGGACTCCTACCGAAGTCCCCGTGTCCTCGGAAAGCTAAAGTCGTGTTCGTCCATGGGCTACGTGATACCGTAGTGACGCAACCGCAGTTGCCAGTGTAATGCATCCAGCCAATCGTCGATCAGCCGATTCCCTGATTCACGAATTTTTTCTCATTTCTCCTTTATTCCATCTCATAGCCCCTTCTATATGGCATATCTTCTTCCAAGGATGGATACTCCACTAGGTGCATTATTATTACTCTACGCGAACAGGGTACACCCGTGAATCGCAACGTGTAAACTGCCTCGAGGAAAATTCCTGAGAATCCTCAAAGCACAGAGGGTAGAGTTACTCGCGAGTAACCACGGACAATTTATTCGGCGTCTGTAGAGTCCCTTGCATTTATGTATCTCGCGTAAAATCAGTGTCCACGACGTCGTGAAAGTTGGATTACCGTTGGTTACGTACACGACCGACGCGTACTCGCGTTCGCTCGACGCCTTCCACCACTTTTATTTTTTTCCCTTTTCACTGGGTTCTTCACGGCAACTCTTCTCACTCTTATCCCTCTGGATTATTCGCGTGTTCCTTTTCTCGGGTCGATGTCGCAACAATGAGTGTCTACTATGGTCTTGCTATATTTCTTTTTGCGATTCCTGGATCTCGCAGATTTCGAGTAACTATAGTCGATTTCGATCAGTCCCAGATCGCTCAGACATCAGGGACTTACCTGCTAGCTGAGAAAACCTCACGATAAATCCAATACCGATCGACTCGCATTGGTCGCGTAGGCGCGAACAGGCACACAGGTTGTCCGTGTTCACCATCTACGATTCAGGATCGGAATCAGGATCGTCCGGCCTATCTTTGCCTACCCACCATTTATGCGACCCGCGTTCAGATAGCGACGATCGCGTTTACATGAGCGAGAAAACGAAGGATGGTGCACAATAGACTGCCACCCGGACTTGCTTACTCACCTGACACGATCTCCCCGATCGTCCTGCTGATCTCTCAGGATTTAGCCTGTACGATGCCATAGTCCTGAAACAGATAAAATTTCATTCCTTTTATCACTGTGCCAAGTGTTCAAGACAAGACTATGTGGGCTAGTCCTAATCGTATTGACCCATGCACAATTCTGAATAGGTCTTGTGATAATGGTCCTGGATAAAAAAAAATTTTGTTCTGATCGTAAACGATAATCGTTAACGACAAGCGCCGTGCAATTGCCGAGTTGCATAATTGCCATCCGCTCTGCTTGCTAAACAGGTAAATCGGTCGTCGCGACGCTGGCACGTAGTATTACTTTATTAACAAAATGGGATAATGCCATGGTGTGTGACAAATTGGGAGCAACGCACGCTTGCGTACACGGAGGAAATCCATGAACCATGAATATTCATGACGAAGGGCAGCGCCGATGGTTGCTGGGAGATGCGGCTGTTGCAACAGCTCGGCGCACCTAAGACTCCGTTCACACGTCGACAATGCACAATACGGATAGAAATGGTTTAAAATTTCTTATTTCAATCTCAATAAATAAATTATCCTAGTTATTTATTCCTTCAATATATACTAATTGATTTTCATCAACTTGTTCACCAAAGACTTCCGTTTCGATTAATTGATATTCGCTCGACAATATCCATAGTATCGAACTGCAAAGGGTGTTTCACTGATCCATATTTTTTATTTCTACTCTGCTGTTTATTCTCAGGAAATTGAAGGTGCTTAGACGGAAACCTTGTTCCAAGGGATAGGACGGTTTTGCGTTATTCTTAGATTCCCAACGCTCGGTAAAAGGGGCGGCCGAGTCATTTCCGCAAACTCCGAGTATGAACTAAGCCTTAGCCTTAGCTTACGTGCCGAGTTGAAATATAATGTCCGGGTAATGAATCGCAACATTCAATTACGTATTAATAACAAGGCGGCGGAGACGGGCCCTGATTAACTTGCACCGGACAATGTGTGAAAGGCAGCGGCTTCTTTTATAACAAACAAACCCGACGGTTATTGCTAACGGCGAGGACAGGAACCATAAATACAAGCGTGAAAAGTAGTTGGATGATCCTTCGGCAAGAAGAATTTCCATAATTGCTCGGTTGCTCGATTAAAAACTTATTAAACATCCACTAAGAATTTGTCCTTGTCAATTAGTACCCAACTACAGGATTGGTCTACCTATACAATATTAACAATCTGATTTCGTGATAAAATTTTTAAGTTACGTTACGTTCCACATTCAAGATTATCCTCCACGACCGAAACCGCGACGTAAAAAGTCAATAGTGGTACTCTCAAAGATTTCTCGCGGTACTGTTACACTTGGTGCTGCTTAATAAAACGTAGTGGCTCCAGTCACGCACCAGGTTCGTGCTGTCAGGCTTCGGAGACTTGGTCCGGTAATTAAACGGTAATGAGCGATGACCGGTGATGAGGTTACATCTAGAACCATCCCGTAAGGGAGTAAGAGAGTTGGCAAAGTCTTCTAGGCAGTTGCGAAGTCCTGCGAGAGCAAGAGAGTGTAAGAAGAAAAAAGAAGTAGAAGAATATAAATCTGAAGGGCATTCGTGCATTCGTTGCAACGGGGAATGGAATTCGTTGTACGTGCACTCGAGCATGTGTCACTATAGATGCACGTCCTGGCCATAGATGAACTCCTCATCAAAAGCGTCAAGATAACAGCAATGCTTGATACTCTTCCAATAGCAATTTCTTATGTAGATTTTTGTATCAACTGCGCGCGTGTATTACAACTTATCGTACGTTTCACGCTGCACTTTTTTACACTGAACGTGCTCGTATCAAGTGTGTCCTTATGCAAGTCAGTATCGTGAGAGAGTACAATGTGTCATGCTTTACGTGTACTATATATTCCACAGGTAGAATAATTACGGCCCCGCTGCGGTGCGCCAGGGCACGTAACGCGTCTTCTGGAAGGATTCGATTCCTGGTTCGGCAAAGAGGAGCCTTAAGTATTCGAGATTTATACCGTTCTGGTGTATAGACCCGTATCGTGTAGTCCTGAGGCGAGCACGATGCCAGTCATATGTGCAACGACGGCACTCTGGCTGTTAAATGAACCGAGGATAATCCTTGGACGATGCGTATCCTTGGACATCCTTCGGATTCGTCTCCTTTCCCATCCTTGGTTAGCGAGTAGCGTGTCCTGGGATGATGGGAACGTTCGGCCATCACGATGAAACGCAATATCGTTAAAGTCATTGCTGCTACCAATACTGGAAGGACAGGGGAGATTTGCAGAATCACTATTGGACCGAAAAAGATTGGATTATTGTATTCCTTGAAATTGTTCGTCTTTTTCTCTCATGGCTTTGCTATGTCGGAATGAACCGACTCTCCACTTTTTACTGGGGTTTATGCCCGATGATTGCTCCTTTTATTTCTTACGGCTCCCATTGGCCAGAACAATGCAATAAAGACGTCCGTGGCGTAAGAGTTACTACGCTTTACATGAACAAATATGACAGTCGCCTCTTTCCCAGAATGAACATATTCACAAGCGGACATTGCTTTCGCCCACATTTGTCTTGGCTACTGTATAGGGGATCTCAGGTGCGATCTTCATTCTTCCTGGCTAAGGCACTTGCGTGCTATTGTCTTCGGTATTAAATTCTGGTTCATCTGTTACACGTTAGAGCATAGGTTGCATTACGGTTTTGTATCTTGAAGAGACTGATGGATTTTTATCAAGTGTGGACCATCTATATTTCAGCAATAAAGTTCGAAGCGAACGTTTGCTGTTCCAATTATCGGTTTGGTAACCGATCAATTAACCGATGGAAAGCTACGGAATTTGATCGACAACCGAATACGGACGCGTATCGCGTATCAGTCGAATAACGTTGAAGCCCTGAAAAAAAAAGAAAAAAAAAAAAAAAGGTGATTTCACCTCAGACCACTCGCGGTCCTATTGGTTTTAATGCAGCTTGCGGTAATCGAGCTGGAATAGAAGAGGGATGCAGTGCATCCTTTATCATTTAAGAAAAAAATGATCATTTAATCACAAACTCACTCAACGTGGGGTCCACGGACCCCCTCTGGTCTTCAACCAGACCTTCTAGATATTAATGGCAAAGGTTTGACCGGCACATCTTTCCTCGATGATACCTTCTATTCTACTTGAGTTTATTTTTGACACGGCACTATACAAAACTTTACTACAGACCAAAGTGCCTCCACCCTAGGATTAATGAGTGTTCTAATTATTTTTCAAATAAACAGCATTCGAATCATCAATACTCCCTCAGAGGCAACGCTCGTTATACATTCCAGACGTAATAATCAATATGGTACACACAGCTTCCATAGAGTCTGTCATCGTAAAGATATCCATATGTATTTGCATTATTCATTGGGCAATTTAACCAATAAAATTCTTACGTCCCGAACCTCTGACTATTCGATATCATTTCTAGCCCCAGGGACAAATTCGCATCTGAGTTCGTACAAGTGAATTAGCAGCATTCACTCACACGTGATCCAAGATCGGACTAGGATATCGTCGGGCGAGAAGTTTCTCTTGTCGTCGGTGAAGCATTATCACGCGTCTTTCAAAAGTAGATCCTAATCGTTATCACGAATTACGAAAAATCATTCCCCGTGTCCTACAGCCACGTATAAGTCGACAAACGAGTATGATCAACAAATTGAAAAACCATTACAAAAAAAAAAAAAAAAAAAAAAAAAAGAAGAGTCAGCGTGGGAGCAAACTCAAAGAGAGTCTCGCTCGCTCGCTTATTCCATCGAAGAGGACTTTCTCTCTTCTCCCGGCAATCTTGAGGACACCGGCCGACCCAGTTCACTGCACACACTCCACAATACGCGGAGTCCACGTGCAAACTGTTATACAGTCATCAGTACGTTGCTTGTGTTTGTGATCAGTGGCTGCATGCATTACGCGTCAAGCTGCTCCCAATGCCGGTAATGATGCCTCTAGGCGGCTTGCCAATACCTTCTTGCCGCACGTGAAATACGTACGTGGCTATGCGGCGTATATGTAGAGACGCGTACAAACACCTACGCCAACGTAAGCACCATAAGCACTGAAGGCATCTGAAATGCGTAACGCGTGCTGATAAAAAGCCGCCCGCGCGAGCCACCAATTTCCACATCTCGAGCGGACCCATCTTCCCTTGATCTTGATCCTCCTTATTCGTCTCAACGTGCATTTTTGTCCTGCACTTGCAATTTTCTCTCGAGAGAATTATTTACGTGTTACGCTGACGTACGTTCAATTACCAAATAATGAATTTACTTCGATCCGTGACTCGACGCATCTCGATGCCATCCGGAATAGAATAAGTTCATCGAGGCAATTTTGATTTTTTTAAATTATCACAGTGTCCGTATCTGAAATGATTTTTCTCTTAGTTACAGACAGGTACGTCAAAGACTGTAAAAGGAAAAGTTTCAAAGAAGCGCATTGAGCTATGACGATTATCGCGATTCTCCACACCTTTACAAAAAGTCTAAAGCCGTAACGTCCCGGTTACTCGCTGATTAAAAACTAGCCCAAGTACGTATAAGTAGCGTCCGTATAGAGTCAAACTAATTGACGCCTTAAGAACAGCTAAGAAAATTATAACTCTTCTACATGAACTCCGTACGTAACATCAAGTGCTTGTTTCGTGACTATTTACCAGTAATAATAAGTGTTCCGGTAATAATAACAGTAATAACAAAAGTTGTTATGTCCTATTCAACCCCCGTACCAAACTCCGATTCTATTTTTTATCCGGTACGTCAGTCACTCTCGGTAGGGCTACCCGAGGACTTATGAAAGGTGTAGAGCCAAGAACGCCGTAGCGTAGTCGCGGCATAAGATGGACGTTTCAGGATAAATGTAAACACGCCACTTGCGAGAGCATTTGATCGATGCGGCGGCCCCTTTGCCGCCTGTGCCGCCGCCTCTGCGGCCTGTGCCGCTTGCGCCGCGGAACCGCTATTAATAAGTTACTAATGGAATCTCGACTTACGTAGGCGGACCGATAAATTATCATGGCAGAAGCGTACCAGCAACTGGCTATATGCACGGTCGATGCGATTATCGAATGGTGACAGTAATTAACATTTACCGTTGCGACATCTTCGCAGTACTCGGTACCGAGCTATAGGTACCATACTGGATAGGCCGGACCAAGATCCGAAGAAGCAACCTCAGTCCTGGGACCATCGAGACTTTTCTACGCACTCTCTCTATCTTGCTGACTAGTCTCGCCTGGGACTCCTCTCTCCTCGTGCGTACGCTTTCCTCTCTCGAGGGAGCAGATCGTCTACGTAACGCACTGGCTGTATCGTTATAGAGAAAACGCATCAAAGTTCTCTTGGAAATCGTGAGATCCTATTGACAACGTAGTGACGGGTTCGGTTCAGAATGGTGGACGTTAACGTAGCAGCCAATTACAGATATATTTCGAAAGGCCGCCGAGAGCTTGTAATTTTCATAATGGGACGATATTGTGGCCGCACGTCAATTATGGGTAGAAATATGTATTAGTAGAATTGTAAACGGCGGTGAGTCTTCGATCCGAATAGCCACGATGCGTAACTGCTGTCTGTCATAACATGATACTGCTCCATAAAGGCAACCACGAAACCATTTCTGCTATTGCAAAATCTTCGAATCCCAATCGATATGGTTGAAGAGAGTTCATAAAAAAACGTTACTCCTGTCCGGCATGTGTTACTCGGGTACCAAGAGTAACAGGAATATCAACAACACGGATCGGTATCAATCCAATCAGAGCCCTATTGTATTCTAGAGAATTAATCTACTTCAGCGATGCGTAGAATTTCTCCAAGTGACTGTCAGTGCCAAGTGAGTTACTCCAGCATGGTACCTATACTGAAAATTACCAAATATTCGATAGTCATAAGTTTACACGCGTACAATTTCTCCAATCGAACTGTACTTCAAATAGATATAACGAAACATAGATCTAGCAACGATTTATCACGTGGTCTAATGACGTTCATCCGATTATTATGGAAACCATAATTCTTTGATTATCCATATTGCTGGGACGTCTCGCCAAATGCCACAACCAGACCTCATTCTAACGAAATTGGGCCTCAGGCATCTCTGCGCCAGGGAGTTGCATGCTACGCTATGGTTGCGCTATGGTTGCACGAGGTTACATGAGGTTGCATGCTGATATCGCTATGCGTGGGCGACCGAGCGAGCAGCCGAGTAAATCGGCTAAAGCGAGTAAGCGAACGGACGCCGGGCAGGTGGATGGTTGCCCCTGGCGCTACCGCTGCCAAGTACCGACCCATGCGATACCGCACACCTTTTAATTCTTTCTCATCTTAGTTCCTCTTTATCTAACCATTCGATTCTCCTCTGCTCCATTCCGTTTCGATCTATTTCACTGCTCTAGCCAAGTACGTGACGCTATCTGTATCCAAGGAGGCTTCACGAAACAACGCAATTCGATCTACGTGCAAATGATCTCGCGATGTATTTTTGGTTATGGAAAAAGACGCTTCCGTAAACTACGTTAAACTCAACGCAGATACCGAGACACGCAAAGTCTTAGAATCGCAATCAGGATGACTCGAGTTTGCGAATGGCGTTCCGCGCGACTTGCCTTGCCTCCGTAATCGACGTGCTCCTTTTCCGCGTTATCCTTTCCGTGTCACTAGTCACGGAAACGTGCAGAAGCACCTTTGCCACTACAGACTCATATGCACTTGCTTATGCGCTAAGTACGGTTTCAGAAAAATACAACTGGACGAATCGTGCGTGCGTCCCTATACAAAGAGGACACTTAACCGTCGCCTTATTGGCAATGAGAAGTTTTAACGACGCGGACGTGAACTTGAAGATTTTATATGCCGGACGTAATAATGGATAGGAGTAACATAGGGCTTGTTTGTGTTCGGTTAGGAGCTTGGAAGCATGTGCGGTGATTGCCGTAACCATTGGGCACGCCTGCCTGCTTGCCTGATGTTCTGCGTCCCTACCTTGCTTACCGACCTGCCTGCATTTCCACTATCTTTGGCGCAGCACTGCACCGAATACACTTTACCTCGGAGCACTGCATTGCATCGTTGCACCTACGTGAGTATGACTTATCTGCCTGCGCTACAGCAGTGGTTCTCCGTTTATCTGACTGGAGTGTATTATCCGTCACGGTTGCAAGATCAATGACGATTCATCGGATTTATATGACGGATGATTTTTTGAATCGATTGAAAATTCTTAAGGTGTAATTGTCAGTCGGATGATCAGAGACGTCAGAATTCGAACGTCTCTGGTCGTAGATGAATATTCGAACTATGCTGTTTCGTGCTCCGCTGCTATTGGTAAGGACTAGTACGGTTCATCAGCATGAAAATCGTTCGACGAGGTCGTGGGTTCAAACTTGAGATTCATATTATCTGCTGGAAGAGGTTACCACTCGATATCGAGGAGACCCAGGTCCTGGACACGTGGTACCCCGTCCGACATCACGCATGTCGATCACGTTCGGCGCAATCATTATCATTGATCATCCCACCGCCTTCCTCTACCCGTCGGCCTATCTACTAATTGCGCTGGTACACTCGACTTCTAGGCTAAAATAATAATCCTTCCTGGTTGCGCAAGAGATATCCGTACCCCGTGGATGCCCACTTTGCGCAGTGCTCACCCGGTCGTTTCAGGTATGAAATTAAAAAATATAAATGCCACATGCAATGATCAGTGAAGAACGTAAAGAACGGAAGTCAATATCGGTCCTACCGATGGAGTTCCAATTTTACGTGAGATTCGCCATACGCGATATCGGATAGAGCAGAAGCGCAGAGAAAGGATCCCGATGTACTTGATTACCGATTGGATGATCTGCAGAGAGCCGTGTCGTTCCGTATCGGGATCGATGCTCTCCCAACTGGTTACGTAACCGCCAACGTGTACAGATACGCTCTGCGTACACGTTCCTTCCTACCACAGTAACTCTCCGATGCTTTCCCTCAGCGCCAGGTTAAACCGTTGGGTTAAATCGAGTAACCCCTCGGCTCAAGTCGGGCTCTTTCAAGGGCAGCAAACGGTTTCAGCTCACGTGTGCTGCTCGCGAGACTTTTTACGCGGCTGCGCGCGCGCGGCCGCACTCGCTCAGAGAAGACGAGCCACTTAGTATTCCAGCCGCGGATATTCTGGCTAAGAGGAGTCGCTAAGCATACCGCCGAAGATAATCTCGGACGCGGAACTTGGATTGAAAGGAGTACCTTTGGCGGAAGGAAACACGGCGGTTCCGCATATTGAATTGTTATCGGAAAAGCGAATGGATTTGGCTGTTATTGATGAGAATGGTTGCTTCGGAGATGATTCGATTTCTAGAGATCCATTTAGGTACATTGCTTGGGTCCGCGTTGTCCTGAGACATGCGGACCGATAATGCGTGGAACTTGGTGTATATATGCAGGTGATCAATGTTGGCTTCTGATAAAGGAGACAATGCAAAGCGGTTAATTTGTGGCTCGGAGCGTCATTGATCGCCAATTCGAGTGTGGAAAGTTAAGGGCAAGATGTTCTGCGGGAGATGAGAGGAGTGCATGAGTTTCGTAATAGATTATTAATTTACACGTTGCCGCTCGAATGCAGCCAGGACATTGTGAAGGGTGGACGGTATACCGGCACACCTGTCCCAAACCCGTCCCAGTTGATTATCTTGCATTATGCAAAATGTGTTTTTATCGAGAACCGCGTAATAAATGGTTGTCCGTAACGGTTGACATAATACGTGGGCTATTACGCGAAATTGAGTCTTTTTACTTGACAAGATAACCAAATTCAGGCACAAAGTCATGATCGTCAATTTCATACTGTAATATCACTTTTCTCAATTTCTGCATCAGAAATACTCATTCGGGCTTACTGAACTCTTTTACGTGCATTCTGTAATGCAAATCTAAGTGTAGGCTTATGCAATATATGTATACACGGGGATACATCGAGTCTCGTGGTGTGATTCAGGATGCACGCGGACATATCCTTACCTGAAATTTACAACGTATCTTATTTACGAGGCTTCCAAGTTCAGCACACCACATGTGCATCATACGTGAACTTCATAGAGTATTCCTAAGATACGTACTGTCACGGCACGTTATAGAGTTTGGATAGCGTCCCGAGGCAAGAAGTCGTGCGTTTTCTGGGATTAGCATTAATATCGCACGCTGAACTCGCCAGTGGCTATAAGAAACGCATGAGCGCAATGTGGATGAGATTAATGGCCGATGTCGCCACGAGGTACGACACGCTAAGCGTAAAAATAGAAAAGTTTACCGGTCGCACGTTCAGTTCCTTGCCGGTTGGGGGGTTGCTGACTAGGGACTGTATACATATACTCCGTTAGAAGTAACTCGCTCTCAAGGAGGAACGAGTAGCGATCATTGGCAATGACCAGCATCGCCATCTCCATCTTTTTCCTTCTCTCCTGACGGCTGGATAGTCGAGTCAACTCGGCCACTCGGAGCGTTGCTGGTAAATGAAGGTAAATGCACGTGCACAAGGTGCAGACGCGAATCTAGTATACACACAGATATTCCCAACCGTATAGTAATAGGCTTTGCAGAGTTCTGCCGCGCGAGCGGATACATAGGATAGGCTAAAGGCTCGTTTCTAAAGCGATTAAAGAAAGCGACACACTGCATATGTCACAGCGTTCACACGCCCCAACTGGCACCCACCGCGCCTATACCCACTGCCGCGGCTGATAGCGAATCGCATTGCTGGTTGCCGGTTGCCAGTTGCCTCCCGATACTCTACTGCTCTCCTCGTAGCTGAATAGTTGCTCCTCTTTCGCTACTATGCATCCTTGCTCACTCCTGCTCCTGGCGCAGCAACCATCGCTGGCTGTAAGCGCCGCGTGACTCGTGACTCGCGGCCGAGAGATGCAGGTAGCTCGAAAGTGACCTCACACCGTGGCAAGTGTATATCCGCCTTCTTCCACTGCATTTCCAACGGTGCGATGCACTCTTCCTATGCACCGGTCGGATCAGCAGTATGCTCCCTTCGTGATAAGATCCATGTTTAAAAGAAAAAGGGGTTGCCATGCACTTTGATCGTGCATTTTCCTACTTCCAAATATCGTATATCGGATAGTGAAGAATCACGGTATCGGATCTTCCTGAAGATTTCTGATCTTAAGGTGGACATGGCAGAGGTTACTGGAGCCGGAGAGTGGGATTTAACCGTAAAATAAACAACCTGGTAATAAACCGGCAACGGATGCGATGTCCAGCGTTGTAAATTACTCTGACGGGCTCTGACGCTATGTACGGACCACGTTTTATGGAGCGACCTGCACAATTCCCGGATCTCTAGACTGATAGCTCAATACTAACAATAACGACGCACGTTGCTTCGCGCCGTCTTGTTCTACGTAGCAGGAATGTGATGTCACGTATCAAAAGTATCTGGAGCGACGTCATTTTACTCCTCACTTCGCATTCTCTTGATCTGGCTGAGCATAAAGATGACCAGCTGTTAATGTGCAAAGAGTCATTTAGCTTCGTTAAGGAATGGCTGAATAGTAAATTTTTTTCTATAGCTATTGATTTCTGTGATTTTTTTATTCTTCCTTTTCTACTTCTTCTTCGTTCGACGTACTCTTGACTATACTCTGTCTTGGACTTTCTTGGCCTTACCAAATGCGAAGGACGACCAATGAATGGCTATCCTTACGCAATCGATGATCAATCCAATCGAGCGATCGAGTTTCAATAAAGAAGTGCTTACCGATTGCTTCCTTCAGGCGATTATCACTTACGCAATAGACATATCCACTGGTTACAATACGTATTATCTATCCTGTGTAACTTGAACAGTGTCATTATATCGTAAAAGAAGGAAAAGACGGAACTTCATAAATTTTCAAATGTCACAATATTTGACATCTATTTGAATTTCACTGAACGGAATATAAAATAGTCTCCAGGAGTCGGTCTTTAACGTTATCTCTCTATCATTTCTCATGTACTACCAGTGACAAGGCACTGCTCGATACCATCTGTGAATATCTCCTTAGATAGGGAGTAAAATGGAGAATGGTAAAATGTTTACCCACGGGGAGACTCGATCGGGCACTAACTTCCATTTAATCTGTCGAACGGACGTGGGGGGATGTCACAGTATATTCCGACTCGGCGACGGCTTACCGGCCCGTTACCAATGTTAAATGAGTCCCACGGTATCCCAAGACACGAACTAATGCCCGCGTCTTAATGCCTATCGGCTACTGCGCCCGATGTAAATGCGAGGATTCCTAAGACCTTAATGAATCCACTTTGCGCCGCGTCACTTTTATGCCCTCGCCGAGCGTTCTTCCTAATGAAATGTCACAGGTGTCCTACTGATTGCCGACTTTAAATGCCGCGCGCTTCCCATACCGCGAGCATGTAATAGCGCGTATTGCGCTACCACTCTTTTTTTATTTTTTCTTTCTTTTTCCCTACCTTCTCGTTCTCCCTATTTCTCTCAAACTCCACCTCAGGTAGGTATCACGTAAGCCTTCACGCAATTGGGCGCACTCGATTCCTCATGCTTTTTTCTATAATCATCGTATCTAATCCATGCAGATGGCACTTTCCAATGAGCTCATCCAGGTCAAGGATAGATTAGTATTTTTTCAGTTTTGTCATTTCACATTCTTCTAATGTTCCGCTATTGCACAGTAGTGGTCGGTACGAACTGGTGAACTTGGCTCTTTCACGTACGTTAACACGTACGATGTATATATGTACGTATAGAATGGGTCGATGAGTAGGTCCATGTGTATCGCAGCAGAGGAAACGCAAGATTGTTCCGCTGGTTCGTCCCCTCAAGGCTCGAATGATCCACCCACGAGGAAGCAGTTTCTACAGGCAGGCAGGCAGGTGAGGTGTCACGAGGCGTGCGAGTAATATATCGTTGGCTGAGTTCGTAGGTGGGTGTGCTCGTACGTACTCTCGGCCTCTTGGCAGATAGCCATGTTGGTATCTTGAGCCCCTGGCGCTAAGAGAAACCAGAGAAAGACGGGTAATGCCGGTAATGCTTTCAGATTGCCATTAACAAATGCCAACGTGAAACATATACGCCCGCGCTCACCTGCCTCCTCTATCCTCCGATAGTCTCCACCTCCATCCCGCACCACTTCGATACTCTTCCCTTGGCCTGTAATACCATTTTATACTTGCTTCGCATAAAGCCCATTCAGTCCTTCCCATAATCGAGTGCACACGAACGCGAACGTACGTACGAATCGTGCGAGTCGATCGAATCGACTTATTTCCATTTGCTACAGTGTGCACGTACGTGTAAATACGTATACGGGATGCCACTGCGGAAAGCTCTGCTTTCTAATTTAAAGCCGAGTAATTGCCGTGCTAGGACTAATTGGAAGTATTACGATTTATACTTTGACACGGGATGTAACATCTACCCCTCCTGGAACGTCCTGTATTACCAGTACGGAGTTCAGTATCCATGCGATTGTAGGCAATCATACATATTAATAGCATATGTAAGATACGGGCCTCGGGATCCTAACGGGACGTCTAGATGCTTGCACGTTGCTACTCCTTAAGCGTATCCTTCGTGCAGGACTCTTGCTCCGTAAAAGGACTGCACGTTCTGGCTAATTTCACGTGTATACACTACTGGGCAAGTGATCCGAGGGATATGTAGTTGGATACAAAGTATGCTTGTGTGGTCGGTAAGAAAGAAGGAGAGCTGACCAGGAGAATAAATATTGGAAAAAAAAAAGAATGGGTACCGAAGCTAATCGTAGGCCGCGGATTCACAGTAGAAAAATTAGTTATTTTATTCGCTGGACGTCAAGGTGGAGAAAGTTGGACGCGTGACCTTAACAACCTCGAGTAGGAATGGCCGACGAAAGGAATGAAGTGAAATGTAAATCCTAGATGAGAGACGGTGCCGAAAGTGATCTTACAGGAAGGTTGAGGTGTGCTGATTGTGCCGAAGTGCTCGAGGAATTATAAGTGCTGGAATTATAAACTCATCTCGAGCACCTCGGGTCAGCTTGACGAACGTTTGCCGGGATGATTAATCGGTCAGGTGGGGAACGGTGAATGGTTTTGATAAGAGAGAGAGACAGAGAGGCAGAGAGAGAGAATGAGGAAACGAAGAGGAAGGGAGACAAAGAATGTAGGAAAAAAATCACGCACGCAGCCAGAGGGAGCGCGCGATTAAATTATCTACACGCATCTTGAGTTCCGGCCGCATTACCGTTTTATGAAAACGCTCCACGACTCCGCGAGATCCGCGTTAGCACGTAGATATGCAAAGGTATACGTCCAGAGTTGCAGCTATGAGAATAAAGAGAAGCATTGCTAATGCGTGCCCTTTCGTTTCTTTATGGAGTACGTGACGCTTCTGCTGGACTTTGAAAGCAATTATCATCTTCCAATTACGAAATTCGCCCCGTGATTCTAGATCAACCCTCTTAATCAACTTCAACCCTAATGTTTGTTCACATGGGTCCTACACCTCCTAAATTATTTACATATTTACAAAACTATTGCGTACGATAATTTTTTTAAGGCTGATACTGGAGAGAGAAAATGAAGAAATTTGAAATTATTTGATAATCAGAAACAAAGTATTTGGCTCATAATCGAAAATTTGGTTGCTGTTGACGGAAATTGTTACCCTGCGAAAGCCAGACATCCCTGTGTAATGTATTAACGTGCGAGGAGGGTTGGCTTGACATATGGGATGTACCGGTGAGTGCGTGACTGTGCGTGACCGTGCGTGACCGAGACTCGCGTGCACCAAGCATCTTCGTCGAAGTAAGTTGTTCCTCGTCTCTCCGCGACAAGAAAAATATGTTAACAAGATCCCTCATCGAGGTGCGCACTCGGTCTTCCAATTCTTGGCGTTAGTGCTAACGCGAGACAGAGGAAAATAGGTAGTCCGAAAATGCAATTGGCACGAAACGCGTAAGAGTTCTGGCTCTTTCCTTTTTTTATTTCTCATTTCACAAGCGTCAGCACGCGTCTCCGTGTGAACTGCAGACGCAACTGTAGCATTACATAATAGGAATGTAAAATCAGCGCGGACTCATGGAATTCTCTTAGCAGCGATATATCATTTCACGCAACTCCAGTTTGCTCCAATTTCCAAACCATTCTCGTTATAAAGTCGTCGAAAAGTCATATCTCCGTCTCTTTCTCGATGTAAAAAGTGAACGAGAAATAGTAGATGCTATTACAGATGCCAATTGCCATAATGTCATCCCAGCCAGTGAGTAATGGCTTATAATTGACAAACCAATGAAATTGACAGCTGCGATGAATTTAAAATGCTTTGTAAAAGTGAAAGGACTTATTTAAAGTGAAGATCGGGACCGCTGGCTCTTGATGGGTTAACTTTGTCTCGAATTTATCATTGACATAAAATAATAGTTAGGCTCTTCTCCATGTAACCACAAGCAATTGCATGGCTAGTCCAGGCACGGAGATTGCGGTCGTTACGGATCGTCGCAGGGATCGCGATCTGGGTGCGGAGACAAGTTGTCGAGGTCCAGGATAGCGAGATAGTAAGTGCAAAGAGAAGGTGGCGAGGATAGAGAGAACGCAGAGTATGGCGAGTGGCGAATGTAAGGAGGAAAGGAAAGAGAGAAAATAAAGGAGACGCTAGGCGAGAGCTGTTTGCCATACCTAGTAGGACAGTGGAATACGTCGGCCCATATAGCCAACATCCTGAGTCCCATTGCCGTAGATGGGATAACGATCGAAATCTGCGTATAGGGAAGCGGTAGAAACGGGAGAAACGGCAGAAACGCCGGACTATCGGAATGGCCGAAGATAGGTACCTGTTAACCATTGGATAATTCTAAAGAGGGTCCTGCTCGTTTTTGTGGATACGCAACGTGCGCGCGCGGCCACTACCATTTGTGGGCGAGGCGATCGGATCTCAGTTTGTCCGCAACGGTTACGTTACAAAGTGCAGCGTGGAGAATTCACAGCGATGGAGATTCCGGCGGTGGTGTGCAGTTGCACGGGCACTGCCGCCACCGCAACGTTACCTACCCCACTGTTCTGTCAGCCTACCGTTCCTCACCCGGCCACTACTTACAGCTAGTGGCCGCGCAGACCGGCCGGATTTCGAAGGAGAAGACTCGCCTACCAACATAAATTTGCCTGCCGTTTGAAATGCCGCCGCGTAACTCAATATTGGAGTGCCTTAACTATCCGCCGTGCGGGATTTAAGGATGGCCAGGTTCCACGTCGGGGCCCTCTAATGAGGCCGGGTGCCGCGCGCTTCTCTTGGCGTGGGTGAACGTCTAGTGCGCGCACGATTAATAGTACCGCAAGGACGGTATAAGACCAGATAGAAGATTCAAACGCTTAGGAAGAGGGCACGTACCGTACGATAACATCGTTCAACCATCGTCCGTGTCCTCTTCCTTTGGTAGCCGCACGGCGCATCCCAGCTGATTCCAAAAATCCCTTATGCTCGATACTACTTTGCTATTATCGGACGACGTTCGCTATTGGCATCCAGCAGCAAGCGACGAGACTTTATGCTGCTGTTCATTCTCTTTAATGTCAGGGACACGATTCTTGACTTTTGTCAACGAGGACAAGGACTCTGTTCGAAATTATAGTCGACAGATCTTCAAAGTTCCGTGTCTATACATATAGTGATGCAGACTGCTGAGTTATCTATTATCGAGAACCGATTAAAGATTTTGGGCATTCCTAGCAGTATTACTGAAAGTAATTAGTTACGTGATTATTGTAAAACTACTAATTCTCTAGCAGCTGTCAAAGTTGATTGGGGTGTTTCAGGTGGAGAGTCCTGCAGGGTCTTCTACGTCGCCAGCACGACCGATCTTTATCTCTACACTTAGTTTCAACCACAAAGCGCAACAGTCCCACGCACGCCTCCTCGAGTTATTAATCGCCACATAATTTCACAATTACAAAGGTTAATCCGCCGTTTTCACGCTGCGCGTTGTGCTTTGTCGTTGCTCTCCTGTTGCTGTTGTACATAATACAACAGTTGCCGGCCGATACTTTCGCATCCTATCGAATATCCACTCGCAAACGCCAACTCGTCAAATATTTGTATTTCGCATATTCGTTAGTCACCTTCTTCCACCACACTCCAACGTATACCATTCACACGTGTAAAGTTCCAGTTGACAAATTCTCATCGTGAATAGTCATTACCATCAAATTGTCGGTTCGAGTGTTATTTCCACGAAAATATGATGTCAGTCCATCTCGAGTTAGCCCGGTTATTCTGTCAGATATTTCGTTTTCTATTGCCCATGTAAATCAAGCAACGGGAACGGCGCGCGATTCCAAAACGATTACCATTCACTTCCCGAGATGAACGTAGCCTGGGGCTGCGTCTATTCAGGACTGGTGACACCGTAACTCGGTATTTCCCGACGCGTAATATACCGCGACCAATGCATAATGCGTAGTTGAAAGCTAGACTCATTTGTTATGTTGGTCGACGAGAAGGAAGGATACGGCAAGAGTCGCTATACATGTAACTATAAGTAAGGAAGAAAAAAATGTAAGAAAAAAAAAGAGGAAGGAAACTAGTAGCCTAGTTGCACCGTGACGGAATTACTGTCGAGTGATTAGTCATCGAAGATGGAAGAATCCATGGGAATCGCGGAGAGGCTGCTGTTGCTTTTGTTCTTCCTATTGTTACTGTGCACCATGAGTGTTGCCTGAAAGTCTAACCAGGATTACGCGTGTCTGGTGGAAGTAGCGTGATGCCTGGCCGGCGAGCGTGCCAAAGCGCGGAGTCCTGTTAGAAAATTATCATCTGGACGCAATTTCCAAGTGTAAGGAGTGCCGCCCAGGGAGGAATGAAAATTTATCGCGCATTACACATGAGAAATCGTGCCTTTCGAACGCGTTGCGCAAAGCCTTTCTACGATTCAGGATAGGAGCAGCAAGAAATAAGGAAATATTAAAAGGACAGTGGAATTAAAATTTGTCACCTCGAGTTACGGACAGATTTATCATTTTACAATGTATACGTGATCGCCTCACACGAAGTCTGGAAGACTTGACACGCTGTAATTATAGCCACGAGATCATTATCTCCCTTGATAATTACTCTTAATCCTCTTAGGCTGCGGCTACGTATCATTCGAATATGCTACGGCTGTAGGGACACTGTAGGGACATGTCGGGGACATTGTATACTGTGTGGGACGTGACTTTCTTTCCCGTTAAGGTACTAGAAAACACTAGTCGAGGATAGTCGGTGCTCTGGGACATCAGGCATTGTCGTTTCGATACGGACCAGCGAATATATTCCTCAGCCGGGTTGTCTACATTGTAGAATGAGAGAGAGAGAGAGAGAGAGAGAGAGAGAGAGAGAGAGAGAGAGAGAGAAGAATAGAATGCCATCCCTTTACGGAACCTCCTTTCATAGTTACGTTTTATCTTCGTGAGCTACGTGAATGTTCCAGCGTGGGTGTGGCAAAAGGAGCACCTTAGATCAAAGATGGCCAGGACACATTAACGACCTCCTGAAGTAGGATGATGCGTGTGTATTTACGTTAGGCACGTGACACAAGAGACTCGGAGTGTCCAGGACAGGATACGATTATGTTTCCGTGTGTCATCATCTTGTAGTACCCCAGAAGAGTACTCGAGGAGGAAAGAAGGCCGAGAGGTTCGTGATCCTGATATCCAGGAGGCATTGGATACCAGAAGAAACGTTGGTGAGGCAGGTCGGCTGCTCAGCAGCTCGTGTCGGCAAACGCGATATAATTAGCGGAGATGCTCCGATTGGCACTAGAAGCGCATTCCAGGCTGCACAAGCCCGTTAAGTGACATCGACTGAGACATAACGTCGTAATCTTTCGCATCGATGTCCGAGAATCTAACCAATTACCGAGATGGCAATTAAAAGCTGGCATCGATGACTCCGGCCGGTAAGTGGGAGTGTGTCAGACGTTAAGGACATACCTGAAATCTGACAGGACGCGATGGCTGAATGGTACGTAATGGATATTTAAAGAAATAAAGATTTGATCTCGCATGTATTTCCGGCGCCTCGTTACGTCCCTTCAGGAATCTAGAATTGGCTCGAGAGTCGTCAAAGACCAGAGGAAAATGAACGGTGCACCGGATCCTAGTGCCTGTGGTGCCTGTGGCGGAGAGCAGCAAAGAGGAGCCGCTCCCCGAGTTTATATGGCGCTATCAAATGCGCATCTTCCGCTATCTTAGCCATGGTCAACAACCTCTTCACCTTGGCTCGCCTTATTCCACCTTATAATAATATCCCTGGACCCGTGCCCTGGAAATACTCCCCTCTGATCTCCTCCGAGTACGCTGGGATCAGGGTAAATCTGGTACCCAACTTGGAACCTTCCGACCTAGCGGAACGTCATCACCTTCCTTGACGATGGTTGCCCTCTTGAATTACCATACCTACCGGATTATCTTTCTGGCAAAAACATCTCCATCGTCTCGAGCACCGCGAGTAACCCGATAAGCGAATTAAGATTAGCGGCTTCTGATGAGCCGCTGAAAGAGTGAAGATTGGAATTTGCATAACGCGCCCAAAAACCGGGTGACATGCGACAAGCTACTTCTCTTCTCTTTTGGTCAAAGATCCAGGATCGAAGATCGATCTATCTTCAAGAAGCTGTTTGCTACTCTCTTAGTCGGACCATCAATTATCAGCTGATGTGCTTCAGGATCATCCGATCCTGGAGCGAAATTCGATATTGATTTCCGGCCATCTGTTCCGAACTTACTATCTGGACCAGATCCTCCGAGCTGTCGTCTCGTGGTTGGTTCACTAATTTCTGTCTTAATTATTTTTTTTTTTTCTTTCTTTTTCTTATCGACTCCGGTGACCTATTACGCATTAGCTCCTACCAGGACTTTCCTAAGCGAACGCGTCGCTTGACCTGACGACTATTCCGATACCGCTAAGTGGAGACCAATCGTTTAATTCGAGAGACTTTATAGGCCTGGATGTGACGTCAGCGATACAAACAGAACATTCTAAACGACCGAACGGCAATGGCGGTACTCGGTGTGACTAATGTCGCGCTATGAGCTTTCTGATAAAATAAAAAAATCACGTGAAAGCGTCGTGTTCCCACGTTACGAGACCGTTCTCGTGTCACCGCTCCTTGAAGGAAGGCGTTATCTCGATTACCTTTCCCTAGATCCTCGTTGTCCACGTTCACTTGGATCACCACGGAAAACCATAACTATCCAGCAATGAAAAAATATACCTGCGGTTTTCCGCGATTACTACTTCGTTTTATAGCCGAGATCAACGAGGCGAAAAACTGCACGAGTTCACGAACCA
Organism: Cephus runcator; assembly: GCA_030142495.1. NCBI lineage: Eukaryota > Metazoa > Arthropoda > Insecta > Hymenoptera > Cephidae > Cephus > Cephus runcator. The sequence continues at coordinate 38,182 of JARQTC010000234.1, forward strand.
TACGGACTTTCTCCATTGATAATTCAAAAAGTCATCTAACAAAGACTATCTGGCAATGATCGTGACGACCCGTCATTAAGATCTGTATTGGTGCGATAAAGAATTTGACACTGTATCACCCAGGACCCTGGTTCCTCTTATCCGACTCTTATCCGTCTCGTGGAGATTGATTCTTGGCGAAAGAAAAACATTTTCACAAGATACAACGAAGCGAATGGTAATGTCACGGCTATAAATCATTGGTCACTCTCATTTCCGAGTGCAACGTTACCGTCGGAACGAGAAGTGACAGTGAGAGTTCAAGCATGGCTGGTACATAACTGTAGATTTTTTTTTTTTTTTTTTTTTTTTTTTTTTTTTTTTTTTTCCATAAAAACACCAGGCAGGTTATTTCGTGACAGAGTGACACTTTCTACGGATGGAAGTTTAGACTCGGGGTCAACCAAGAGGGTAGACGGCAATCATTAATAGTCATCGCACGAGCAAGCAGGCCAGCGAGCTATGCAAGCGAGTTGGCAAGCTCTCCATTGTCCCAAAGGGAAGAGAAGTGGATGACTAGAGGAAGCGAAGCCATCGCGGCGTTACGGTTCTGTCATTATTGTGAATTGCGGCAATGAAACGAAGGCGCGCGGGACGTCCGTCTTGGCCGATTCAAATGTCAAGATAGCCGCTGCCATCCACTCTTCGGGAATAGATTGAACGGTGAATTATTCGCCGTGAGTTTATCTCAGCGAGAAATCAACGCCGGACTCGACACTAAATTACAGGGTGGCACTGGTGCATACACAAAGGTGAAACAAACGTACCACGTGATAGACACGCTAACACCCTTTTCAGATCGCTGCGAATTTTCCTCATCTGTACCAAAGTCCGTATAGAATCCTCCGGAGGTTAGACAAGACGAAGCTAATTCCATTTCCACATCAACCTACAACATCCAAGGATTGCCACTGATCAGGAAAGGACAACCCGACCTGGCACCGGCTATCAGGTAGCCCGTGTTCCAGCAGGACCTGGAAATTATTCCAGCCAATCGCATGGTCACCTAGTACCTTAATTCCGAGTCATATACCGTTCGAAGGAACAAGATCCCCCAAGGCACCTCGCACGCCCTCCGGGTCAAGGCAATCCAGAGTGCGTAGGTACTTACACTGCTGACTCCTTCGCTATCGGTTCTCAATGTACAAGTCTCTGTCCGTCTCTCTCGCTCCCTCTCTTGCCCGCTCTCGCTCTCAAAGTGAGAGTTTCGAAGAGCACAAGAAGTACAGTGTGTAGCACCGTAGTACGTGGTAGACGGAACCTTCTCAAGATCTCATAGTTTGAGCGTTTGAGCGTTTGAGCATTCAAAGGGCCTGAGCACGTGAGGAAGGTATGCTCCTCCCACAGCTCGTAGCTCACGTCTTAACGCACTGACAGTTGACAGCTGTCACCTTAGGCTCAGGCGACAAGACACGGGGACGCGGTGATTCATTCTCCATGGGGGGCTCATGGATCCAGCAACCTCCTGTCAAGGTTCCCTCGGCACGTACCGCGAGGTGACATCGTTCTCCAGGTAGATCTAATCGTTAAATAAACACTCCGCCGTCCAGAATGTCATTCCGAGAGACTATGAAATCGTATCGATTATACGGCTATATCCTTGCCTTCGGGACTGCGAATCGAAGGATTTGCGTTCAGAGACAGTATGGAGATGATTGGCTCGAATCACCGTGAAAGATGAGCTGCTTCGAATGGCTGCACTATGTTACCTAATGGATGGACCATAACACAGTGACAAGATGATTGTGTAATTGCGTGTCTATCGGCGGATATGCTATCAACGTATCTATATACTCATCTGTAGAGCAGAATTTTTCTAATTTCGTCTTACGCTGGTTTCCTCTCTCAGTGACTAACGGAGTAACGGACCCCCATTACTTCTTCTCCAGGAGATACCCCAGCCTCCCCTCCGCCCTTGTCTCAGTCACACGAGAAGCAGGAGAATTCTCATCGATTATCTTAAGAGACAAATGACGGGAGACTCGTGAGATTAATGAGCTCTCGCGAAATTGGCTTCCTCGTAGAGACTGAGACAATCTCACGTATTGTCTTGGCGAGGAGAGAACCGAGAGGCCTCTGTGGGTTGGTTTGTTTTGAGAGAATAATAAAAAAAAATATTAGTCAACCATAAAATATCGGTTTTCGTGACAAGTTAAAACTACTTAGCTAGTTAACCATAGAGTCTCTTTGTATCAGATATTTCAAAGGTTGGAGGTGGCAGTAAAGGCATGCGATTTGTATCTAGAGTACCTGTATCTGCCGTAGCATTATACTTCCAGTTTCGCAATTTTGGCGCTTTAGATCTCTGACGGCTGGTAAATTAACGAGCCTTGGCAACTGGACTCGAGGCTGTGGCAATACTCATGGCGACGTGCGCCACGTTCACGATGGTCACCTGTAAGTCTATATGGTGGACTGTCAGTCCGGTACCGTCTCCGGCGACGTAATAAGGTCGAGCGAGAATGCTGCAAAAGAGGTCACACAGAGAGTCGATCTCGATGAGACCATGGTAAGAGAATCGTAAGAGGAGGGAGACTTCTCCCCGGCTCACTCGACGATACGTAGGACTCTGAAGACAAAAACCATCTCACGAGATACTGTTTTCTTTTACGCGCCTACATTTCGTGAGTGCACAATAAAAAAAAAAAAAAACTGTAATGAATTCAAAGCACTTTCAAAGCAAAACTAGCAACCCTTTGTCAGAGTGACGAATGAGAAAAGAAAGAGAGCCGGATGACTATGAGGAAACTCTCTTCGCTCCATTTACTTTCTTTTCTCTCCCAAGGGTACAACAGATATCAGACTTTATGTATGCATTTCCATCATAGGGAGCGCCGATTAAGATGCGAACGGCCTTTAAAAATGCATGCAATTAACTCTCTCCACCGGCAACCCTCTCGCAGCCTTTTCTTAGCGCGCCAGTTCTGAGCGATGCTACCCTCGAAACCCCTTCTACCCTGTGACAAACTTACGACCCCCTCGCCGTCGTTAATATCAACGGCGCAGGCGAGGGGCGAGTATGATCTGCGAGCCGCGAATCCCATAACATGATTTCGCCAGAATTACGAGTCGGGCTGGAGACTCTACAACGTAGACTCCTCGAAATCGATATTCGCCCGGGACGAAGTACTCGGCCTCGGGGTTAGTCGAGAGAGTCGCCCTTGTTCGAGTCCTCGACCGTCCCCAGGGACAAGTCGCTGGACCGACTGGAATCGTTTCTCGGTACGCGATACCGATCTATCCGGTCAAAAGATACTGTTAATCATTTTCTCATTTACTCACTTAATCCTTTTACATTCCATCCTGCAGAACTATCCAGTTTATGCGTTTGACTTTTGACCGGTATGGTTAGACCAAGAAGGTTCGTGCCGTTTAATGATCTCGATGACGTTATACCAGAACTCGCGTATGTGTTATGCCGATTCCCATAACGATAGCTATCTGACCTGAGACGCAGAGTATCGGAACTCTGCTGCGACATAACCGAAGCTGAATGCCGATCTCGTCTCTTGGAGTTTACGACGGCATAAATTACCTGGGGCGGATAAGTTTCACTTGTCGTTCGAGGATACCACGTGGGACTTTCGATGCGACACGCTCTTGCTGTGGTTACGAAAAATTCATGGGATTAATAATACCCGTGGAAAATCTCATAGAGAAGGTCACGTATCGTCTGTGTCAACTTTAATCTCCGTCGTGGGAAGAGAGTCCTTGGCAATACTTTGCCGAGCTGGGATATAAAGAAGGGTTCTGGAAACTCTTCTGGAAGATGATAGTGATCGGCTCCGATTATATTGAAACCGTCAGCATCCTCTTTGGATGGTATGAAGACCTCACGGTAGCGACTTTTTCTACACTGATGAGCTTCCAAGGACTGTACAAAATTGTTACGTCGGAATTGATTAGGAAATATATCTTCCACAGATAACCTGAAGTGCAGATATTGAGATTTATAGAAATTCTATGTTATTTCTGAAAAACATTGACATCTTTATATTCTTCTGTCTCGTTACTCGCGAATTTTTGGGCACCTGCTTACGAATCCACTTAAAATACTTTGGACACTCCTAATGCATGCATGGAAGTCGATACAAGAGCATTGACAGTTTTTTGTCTCGTGTCATTATGACAGGCTAAGGGACAAAAGAGTGCCGTCGGCGACGCAGTCATCTGGAACAACGGCACCGAAAGACCCGGTATCCGCAAAAAAAAAAGAAGATGAAGATAAAAGATCAAGTATAATAAAGTAGAATATGAGAAGCAAACCGAAAGTATATATATATATATATATATAGAACAGTTAAGAGTTCCTATAGACGCTTTTTATTCCTTTTCCCGATTCCCTCCAGCGCCAAATAAATCAGCATCCAGAAAAACAAAGTTCAGAATCCTAAATGTGGAGTACAAGTGCAAAAGGTAATTCGCTCGATGAGCCGGAACTGTCCTCCTGCCGATAGAGGCAATCCATGCAATCAATTTGCACGAGCGTGCATCGTGCGATCGCAGGACCGAACGCTGAATCAGGCAAGTGGCGGATTGCGGCGTGGTCGACTGTGCGTGACGCCATAGCGAAGCCACAACAGAGAAGGCCGCTTCGATGTGGACGTTCCACTTGCTCCTACTTGCTGGGCGAAAAGTCCTGCATGCCATCGCGCACTGTTTCGCAGCCGCGCGTAATCGTGACGTCGTTATCCCGCGACGAGGATGCCTTCGCCGCAAAGATACTCGCCGACACGGACAATATAAATTCCAGAAGATTTTGGTAATTTAAAGAAAAAACATTCAAGACCAAAATTCTTAGCTTTTCCATACAGTACAATACCAATGAGAATATAAGTTCAGTATTAGCTTGCGTTCTATGTAAGACGGGGAACGAGGCAGTGTAGCAAGAAAGCAATATAGCAACCAGCCGTTACGTTAGGCACCAGCCAGAAGTCTGTTAAGGCATAATCGCTTATCGGAGTCATGCGACTATCGAACTAGCAGTTTCAAAGTTTTGGCCAACTACTGTCTGTTGCAGCTACCGCGATGGTGGCCGAAGAGGCTGAAGGGTGAGATGGCGGTGCGATCTAAGAGCGAGTGCAGTCAGTGGCTCACTAGCTACATGGAGGGAGCGATAGTGGGTGAGCGAAACAGAGACAGAGAGAGAGAGAGAGAGAGAGAGAGAGAGAGAGAGGTGAGATCGCACATTCTCACAACGAGGTAACACCTTCTACGTCGCGTGATAGCAGTAATTATTCAAAAATACCTCGCTAGGAGGCCCTGTTCTCGCTTTAGCTTAGCCAACAAAACGCCTGGCAATTGGTCGTTAGGGTATCGTGCGAGTAAACGCTTCGCGTTTCACCCACTTACTCGTTAAACACCTTGAAAATCGCTGAATATCGCCTTTTCACTCCTATATAGGCGACCCTCCACCGAAAATATGCGGAAAATCTCACGAGTCTCATTCGTTAGGTACATGGCCTGTTAGGAAGCTGGGACGTGTCTGGTGCCGCAGCAGCACCCGATTTCCAGATCGACAAGCCATAACTAATTCTTGTGTACATTCGAATAGCCCTGAGCGCTCGAAAGAAAAAGAACGGTTGTAACTTAAGGCTAATTCATACCCCAATTCTCTTGGGTGTCCAATGTCTACTGTCTTTAGCGATATCCTTTATACGAAGTCGTTACCGTAAGGAGTGACCATTGTCGATTGGGACCCTGATACATATAAATATCGACCAGAGATATTGATCTTACAGACCCGCAGTGTTATCGATCAATCGGTTACGTATTTATCTTGAAAGCAGCTAATACCGATTTCCCTGCTAACAATGAACATAGGAAATTAATCGTGCAGCAGTACCCGTATCGAAATGAAAATCGTATTGGTTCGTAGAGTTTCAATGCTCCTTGATAAGTTCTATCTCTCCTCTCCTTCCCAGTAAGGAAGGCGAAGCAGATGGAGAAGGTAGAAAAGGCTATAGAGAAGGCCAGGGTCATGGTGTTCGCTTCTGGCATGTACATACTTATGTACGTACGTAACATCGCGTACGTATATAGGCAGGGGCCTGTATAAACGGACGGGAGTCTAGTCCCAGGACTAGTAAAACGGACAGGTACAAGGGGCCTTCCGCCATTCCAAGTGATACCGAGAGCTTTCTTTTTATCCGGGTCTCAGCGATTAAACGACTCGCAGCAGTGGCTGATTGGCAGCCACGAAACGTTTAATCGCGCAAGCAGATGTAACTTTATTAACCCCAGAAGACCTCGCCTTTCTCATGCACTTATCTCCCGTTTCGTACGGGATTGATATGCCAATTAGCGATGGCTCGGGGGCCTCGATTCCTCGTACAACCACGCGTCCTGCAACGCTTGGTTTTTCGACTCTTTTATTCGCCAGTTTAGAAATGTCAAATATCGGAGCTTTCGAGTCTTACGGAAGAGTCGAATGAAGAATATTTGAACTCTCTTTCTAAAACGGGTCCTTCCATAAATCAGACAAAGTTGAAAAAATAAATCTTACTACCACTTTCTCCCGCCGATTCACGTTCACTTTTTTCGTGTCAATTTTGCCATGTCTTTTCGGATTTTATCAATTATCCTAACTCGTTAAATACGTAACCCGATGTCTTGAGAGATTCGACTGTACGAGGAAGTCTCGTTATGTGAGGTCATAGTCTACGTGCGGGCAAGCGTGTCCCGACAAAGACAGGAGGCAGAGAAAAATAGCCAAGATGAAATCGGCGAAGCTGAAAATGTATGACAAATAACACGGGTGTCCACTCTGGAATGAAACAAAACCCAGCAGCGAGGATGCCACACGCTTTGTTCCCATTGTACTCGGTGTCACTTCAAGGTAGCGTTGCATTCAGTCGAGTGCGGTGTCGGGTCGCCATCAAATGACGCTTGATAAAGGGACAACAAATTGGTACCACCCGAATGACTCTTAGTCTTCACGGTAGAGTACGCGTCGATAAACAGGTTACGCTTTTCGTTTGCGTGTGGCACTGCGGGAACCACTTCGAGGTATGATCTCTGAGCTCGCATGTAAAATTGAAAACATACTCCTCTCGCGATCCTTGTAGAATCTTTGCTCTCGATTTTCAAGATTTCAATATAATCTCGTGGAAACGTCTTGCGGCTGCTCTTCGGTTGGGAACGTTAAAATAAGGACTCGACCGTCCCAATTGGAAATTGTAGCTTGTTCGAGGAGATGATGTTCCTTGTAGTCTGACAGCTCGCCGAGAACTGGGCGGAACCAGTGATTGACTGGGATGACATTAACAGTTATTAAATCAAGATAGCCAACGGAGCGGCAGTACAGCAGTGATGCCCCCGACCATGAATGCTCTACGGATGAAATAATAATGCTTGAGTTTGTACAAATACGTCGTGACAAAGAGAAGACGGTTGGCTGGCTGGCTGGCTGGCTGGCTGGCTGGCTGGCTGGCTGGTTGGCTGACTGACTGACTGACTGACTATACGGCTGGTAGACCTGGGTGTTCGAGAAGCTACGAGGCAGTTCAATCACGAAGTACACGCCATTCCGAATGAGAAACTCGTGCCATCGAACACAGTGGCGTAATCCTGCCGTCGAGGCTCATCGAAAGCTTCTTTGTAGGATCAAGAAATATTTGGGTGAAAATTTGTTTCACGATTTTATGGCAAATTGCAGAATTCATTGATATCGGGTAGAAAATTCATATTTGAAAATGGAAAGGAACGAGTAGCTGAGGTGCTATCCGAGACTCTCTCGAAAGGAGTCCGTTGACTAATGAACCGTGTTCTCGGGTGCTTTATGCGGTCAGCCAGTCCCGTTTCGGTAAATTACAACCATTAGAGGTACTTATTCGCAAGAGCCGATTATCAAAATGTCCATCCGCGAGCAATTTACGTTAAATTAAACGGGCCGAATCAATTACCCTTCTGCGGGATAACGACTATATGAAATACCCACGCCATACAGAAGTGCTTGTGTATATAATACATATATTACGTACATATTGAGACTTTAATATACCGTCGAGAGAATTAAGTTTTTCGTTAAGTATCGTAACGTTTCTCAAAACATAATTTTTTAAAGAGATAATCTACGATTACTTCGATTGCCGCATTGTCAATGCCTCAATCTTTTTTTTTTTGCAAAGACCTCATTCCGCCACGGTCAACGGCTATCCGAATCCTTAGTCAGAGAGGATTGCATTGGCAGGTACATAAACATGCCTTGACTCTGAAACATGAGAGTTTATTGTATGTCGATATAAGGGGACATGGGAAGCGAACCGAAGGTTGACAAGCGTGACGGATGAGCGGCAACGCGGGTCAAGGAGCGATACGCCTTTTAAGGTCAGCGACGTGTGTCCCAAGACCAATTTTCTGAGACAGGCCTTAAATACCTACGAAATCAGACTTACAGCAGCTCCACCTTATAACCGAAGTTCCATCATCGATTTTCTTCATCCGCGTGGGTCGAGATGGTTCGGATTAACAATACTCGACTTCAGAGATTTTTTTCGGAAACGGGGACATCTTCCGCCAATGGCGAATGATAATGGCAGTAGTTATCGTTACTGCTGTAGTGGCTCAGGCAGCAGCTCTGAACTCTCGGCTGATGGAGAACGACGAGCACGACGTGACGTGGCATTTAATAAAACTTTACAAGAGACAAGATAGATCAGAGCAGTGGTCAGGTTGACCGGATGACCTTAAGTTTGAATCACGTGGTTCGAGTGGAGCTACAGAGAATGGATTCACTAAATTTCTGTCGATGCCTCCTTTCTCGCGTACATCTCAGACCTGTCCGTTAGAGAAACAGAGAGTCAAGTACGAATAATATTGATCCTTCAAGATCAATCGACGCTTGAGCAGTAACAGGAAGCTAGTCTCCCTGTTAAATCAGTATATAGTAGAAAAAGCAACAAATAGATCACTAGCATCATTTTACTAACGAAAAAAACTAACGAAAGTCTCTATACGTTCAGATTACTTATTATGGTAAATAATAAAGAATCCACTTAGGGACATTCAATTCGTGCATATGGCTTTCACAGACGACTCGCGTCCTACTTCATACTTCGAAAAGGAAAAAGAAAAAAAGATGTTCGAAGGCTACGAATCTTGGATAGAATTCCGGAAGCTCATCAGGGACGAGAAGGTCGCGCTATATCTATGGCGACGCGGAAACGAATCGCGAAGAAATATGATTTATCGACGCAACCTCGTTATCGTGAAAGCTGAAGAACCAAAGAGCATTATGCGAGAGGAGTCGCTTCATTGAGATGAGCAGTCCAGAGAGAGAGAGAGAGAGAGAGAGAGAGAGAGAGAGAGAGAGAGAGAGAGAGAAATTTAAGATGAGCCAAGGTGGTGGAATTGCTGGAAGAGCCAACGGAATCGTATGGGAGCAAGAAGAGTAACAGGAGAGGAAGAAGAGAAAAGCACAGAAAGATAGAGAGAGGGAGAGAGAGAGAGAGAGAGAGAGAGAAGACTATGGTCAATTTGTTAACGTACACACCTGCCGCCATTCCAGTACAATACTCACTCACTATCTAGATCTCTGGAAAAGGTCCTCTTACAGCAGTAGCAATGGAGCTGGTTCGATATCACCTTAAATAATCGTGTATAGCGTTTCGCTTGGAGCCTGGTATAGTCATTGTCCTCGCTCTTAAATAGGAAGAAACCAAGAGCCATCTTGACTTGTTCTATCGGAGCAACTATTCCGGCTGTTAACTTATATTGGATTAGACGCCGTGCAATAGAGAGGAGGAGTCATTAATCTAGCCTGATGAACAAACAGTGTCATCCATTATGATCGCTTATTTATTTATACCGGATACCAAGCGAATCGGTCTTGGTAGTATCTTTCGAGAATGTTATCCAGGATACTCGTGACCCGCAGGGTTCATGCGAGTTGCGCCTTTTATATTTTATTTGATGCGAGCCGCGTTCCTGAGGAGCGTCGAGACGCGGGACGCAAGGAGAAGCGTCGCTCTCGCACATCGATTCACTTCTCCTGTCGAGAACGGCGCCGTTCGACGTCCCGATAATCCGCGACGACGTTCGATGCGATTGGAAATTAAAGATCGATCGGTAACCCGGTGACTCGAGTGAATCACAATTCCAGCCGGTGCACTCGTGTGCCGCATGCACTTTATGTGCAATGCCAAACGCCCGCAGTGCTGTTACGCTTAACACGAGCTCAAAGCGTCATGCGCGTTCACAGGTACCTGGACGAGTATGCGCGGGAAGCGAGTATGCAAATCGCCAAACTGCAAGAGAGTGTCGACGGATGCAGATAAAAGTGCATTCGAGATACCGCAGTGCAACGAGATGGGGAAGAACAATCGATGGCAAAAGTCTCTTGAGGAAACCGCCCGAGGAGTTTCCTAATCTAAAACAGCTCGATAATGTCAATTTGATATCAGCTACCTCAGTGGCTACCAGTAATTTCGAGTGTCCAAAGGAAGAAGACGGGAGCTGGTAGATTCCTCTTTTTCTCCTTCCTCTGTCTCTCGAGCTCCCTGAAGATGCACCGATCGCAATCGCTCGTGAAAAGAAGCTTCGGATCGGTCACCGATAGTCATGCTCCTTTTTTTTTTCTCTATCTTCCTTTTCTCCTCTCTCATTCTCCCGGGATGAGTTTATTTTCGTATCGGCAAGGACAAGAGAGATTTCTTTACTGGTGCATCTTAATTGGTCGCTCGGTATGCAGTCCGATCGGTGCATTAAGTTCCTCAGAGGAGTTGGCCGCTCTTGCACAAGATGCCGGACATGCCTTACCTCGAGTCCCCGTTAGGTTTGTCATTCTGTCCGAGTCTATCGTCTTTTCCCTCTTTAAATGCCTCTCATGGTGTCACGAACCTTCGGCTAATTGGACGCGATAAATTCGCTACACCGTCGCGGCGAACCGCAACGGCCGACAGTCCTTTATTCGAATCCTTTTAAAATAGAGTCAGAACCGATCGGATTCTCAAATGCCACTGAATAAGGAAATCCTTGCACATGCGCATATACATGTATATATATAGTCCGAATTATTTCCGAATTTCCGTTGAGAATTCATCATTCATCCACGTCTTTATTTTTCCACGGAAATATGTCTTTCTGACATACAACGCGAAGCAGGATCGAGCATTCATACGGAGACAGCCGCACGTACGTATCCGCGTATGCAATACAGATATACAATGTACGTACACACGGAGCGTCTGGGAACGCGCTGCCACAGCGTGGATACATTTTCAATAATAAATCGTGCGGTCCCTGTAATCCGTGCGCTATGACGCGTACAAAAGGCAAGTCAATAAATCTGTCAATATTAATCCACGCCTAATTGATTCCATTAGCGGCGATTCTCTAGGCCGTATGCGCGACGTAACGTGAACGTGAACGTGGACACGAACGTAACGTAAGGTGAGTATATTAAACACACACGAAGGCTGCCAGCAGCAGAGTGTCTGATCTGCATTAGCTGTATAGCGTTGCGGAGCTAAGAATGGGTTCGTAGGTCAGAACTTCGACGAGAACAAGGGGTCATGGGTCAGCTCCCTGTTGGATCCTACCGTTGTTTCGGTTTGAGATATTATCGCCCTTTCGATACGCGCTACCATCGCCACCACCGTCTGCTTCTTGATTTTTCAGAGGCCCTCAAGGATCCGATCCTTGGGAGCTTCTTTTCCTATCCAGACACTCGGTTACTCAAAATACCTTGGTTACATTTGAATCTCCTCTTCCCCGTTCTATTGGATTACGAATACGTGGGTATGCATCGCCGGATTAATTTTACCACTGGCAACGTGTTCTCAGTCGCCAATGCAATTTCGACATCGTCCCTGTGAATTTCGCAAAGGCACGTATCGCAGCAGGGGGCATTGTACTTTGAGATATACGTCGATCCTCCGTTCTCGCATTGCAAAATCAACCCGGACGAAATCTATTAGGCAGGATCATTTGTTTCGTACAATTGTATAACGGCGGACTGTCGGAGTCAGAGCTAAGGTGAACTCGGTGTCAGTAGCTACGAAGAAACGGGAGAAAGTCAAACGATTTGTTTAAAGGACATTTTGAAAGTCTGACAAGACTCTTGACCGAGAGGGATGCTGGGGACGCGTGACGATCAAGACTCCAGTAACCCTCGTTACGGACGTACCTTGTTATAATCAATTTCACACATTGATTAATACGAAGTAAACGAATACCTGGGAATCGTTGCAGAGCTCAAGGCTCATGGCTCATGTAGCTCGGATACCGAGGATAAAGGGGACAGAGAGGATACGTGGATACGGAGTACCGAATGAGTGCTAGAGAGATGAGCTGCAATGTACAATATAGGCAAAGTGACGGGAGTGAATGTGAGAATGGGAGAATGGGAGAATGAGAGAGAGAGAGAGAGAAAGAGGAGCAGAGAGATGATTTATCCAGCGTGGGTCGCGGGGTGCTTGCCACGCGTAATTATCATACGACAGCCGATTAAAATTGCACCGTGTTCGCGCTCAACATCAATTTCAGCTAATTACATGCATTTTCATGTCCATGGCCGTTTCCAGTGTGCCGTTTGCCGTTTCCAACTTGCGGCGTGCACTGTTGCACTGTTGCAGCTTGTAACTTGCCGTCAAGGTATATCCCGTGCGAACCTTCCGCGTAGGAAAAATCGGCCATACGTGCTGCCAGCTCCAAGACCGCTTCGTCTAGCTGGTAGGTAATCATTTTCAGCCATTCCAGGGAGAAGATCGACTTCGCGAAAGCGCTCGTAACTTTGGACGATTACAACGTCGACCCTCCCCGACACTTTTTCAGGATGAACAGTCTGCCCGGTTATTTCGGAAATTACCCTAAGATACGACTTATGCATTGCTTTTCAATTTTCTCGAATGGCGCGCGAACGTTCAGCTGGGTTTGGATAGTTATAAGTGGCTGAGATTCGCGTGAAATATAAAAAAGAAAATTTCACTCACCCAGACGCGATCCCACCGATTTTCCTTGGATGATACTGCGATACGCCGTCTTCTCTCTTTATTCCCAGCTCGAATCCTCGACATCCTCGACTCTTCCTACGAAAGCTTCGTTTCGTTCTCATCCAGGGTACACTGGAGGATATCCTCGCGGGATATCTCGACTTTGGTTCAGCTTGCAAGCTCACGTTGGAACTATTCGTCAGCTTCTTGTTCCGCGCAAAGCCGAGACCGTCGCCCCGGTCAATCGGTACGTTACTCTTTTCCAGACTCTTCATTTCGCAGCAGGGATCGCCGGGAGATCCTGGTCGATCGGTCACCGTTGAGAACAGGTCCTTATCCGAGACTGATGTTCTTGAACTTTGTAACTTTAATTTCGGGACACTGGACTTTCTCGATGCACTTTTCGCAAATTGATTTTTATCGTCCGATCCTTCGATTACGCTCTCTTTGGAACTTTGTGAAAGTTCGTGTTTTGATCTGGATTTACCTTCTTCGCAATAACAAAATTTCTTTATGAACTGTATCGATCCCGGAATTGACAGATAGGACGTATCGTTTCCAAGAGTTTCGTTGCTGGACGACACGGAAGATTCACGAATACTGACGACGTGTAAATTCGCGGCAGTATCTTCCAACTCGGCCACGCGCTTTTGTAACTGTGCGATTTGTTGATCTCGCGCATGCAAGAGAACTAAGACTTTCTGAGCGCGGATTTCTTCGCTCCAAGCATTTCTGAAAATGACAAATAATCAAAACATTAAAACATTGAAGTCCATCACAACTTCGTCAACCACAAAATATTCGTTGAACATGTCCGATTCGTATCCAGCGCTCTCATTAATGGCCGTAAAGTATAGCGCGAAAGACGCTGCTCGTCTCGCGAGTCGGCCACGACTTAAAGTGCTTAAGGAAACCGAAATAAATTACGGCGCAGAGAGAGGTGCATATTTAATTCGAGCAATTAATGCCGTCTTGTAAAACACGCCGCTGGGGTGGCTGTTGCTGTAGCCACCCTCTATTCCAGCCAGTAATGAGCCCGATAAATCAACTGCCTCTGCACTCGAAACTTCGAATAACATTGAGCGTCTCCGCAGCACGCGCTACGACGAGGGCTGGAAGCTCCAAGCTTTCCTAAATGCCCATAGTAAACTGAGAGAAAGCTCAATACATCGTATAAGAGAAATCTGCTAGGCTGCGAAAAATACGAGAAAAATGCTACTGGTTAAAAAAAATTGCATCTGGCGTTACGGGCACTACTCGACAATGCCTTGTCGCGATTAGGCCTTTTTTCTTCAACGGGTCTCATCAAGACCTGGTCTCATACAAATCCCACTTAATCTCCTCCTGGAGGAGCAGCCTCTTTTCTCGCAGATTTATGACGATTAATTAGGCATAATAAATGCTCGTCGCCAGTTGTAAGAAAAAAAATGCCACAGATTGCTCGAGCTAATCCTCCCCCCCCCAGCTCGGGCTGCCGCCACGGGGCTGGCAAGGGATGATGACGCGTCGTGACGTTGGTCTTAAAAATTCATTAAATTTCCGCCACATTTATTAGCGACGTTCCCTGCTTTCTAATTAAATAACGCAACAAACTTATAGTCTGGCGATTAAATCGAATCGCCTGTCTACAAACGGCCTTGGATTAGCCTATTGGATTAGTACGTGTCTCCCTAGCAGGACGCTACAGACAGAAGGGACAATTCCTGCTGTCATCGTTATTCTCTGTACGCTATACAAGATAGACAATAACTCCACTCGGTTATTACGTGTGTTCGACTCTACTAAGGATATTCAGAACGTTTCGCGACTCTATCCACAGCCACGGGCAGTGGCACTAACGTGGCTTATTAAAATTACAAATGGTCTGTGTCGAGGGTCCTGGACTGCTAACCGCAACTCGTCCAGGGACAAGGCTGCTCGGTAGAAAGACGCCGAGGAGGACAAGGGTGAGTACTAAGTCAGTCCGTATGCGTGCTTTATACTGCGAACCAGGACGTTGACCACCAAGGATTACTCTGGCTGACTTTACACGGAGGTTGGCTGACCGCGAGAGGAGCGCTTCTGCCGCAGCATTGTCCTGGATTAATGTTATTGCCTTACCGATTCTCTTGACCCCATGGACAAACTTGAATTAGCTATATCCAGCGGACGCGAATCGGCACGGGTTCCCTGGAAACCCGAAATTCTACCTGCCTCGAGTGTTACACATACCTCTGCTGAGTCTTGAATATTTCGAGTTCAGTAAGTTTGCCGTGTTTCGCCGAGTCTCTAGAGCCCGTCGAGATACTACCTGAAGATGGTGAAGATGGTCCGCGATAGAGAATAAGGGCACTGGAGACCAGCCTTCCCGACACCCTGGCTAGCTATTGCTTCGCCACCGATATTAATAACGATAATTGCTTGCCAGATGATAAATGATCGGCCGTGTCATCCTGCCGAAGATGGCTGCCCTATTCTATTCTATTCTATTCGCGACAACGATCTTCATCTCTTCATAATTAAAGTCGGCTAATGAAGCTTCCATAATGACAGCCGACACGTATCCACTACTCCCCAGCACGGTATTATATCTACAATCAAGATCGTCCACTTCGGTTTTATTAATAATATTTGATTGCCTGGATCGATTTGCGCTCCGTTCACACAGCACGGAAATGTCTTGGGTATCTCAGTACCATTTCATAAGCTACTTCAGATCGATCCACCCGACGGACGTAATTCCGTATAGCGCCTCGTATCGAGCCTTAACTATTAGTATCTTTAAGAAGTTCTATCCATATAGGCGTCGGGCCAACCAATCGGCACCGCGATGTCAAAAGCCACGCTGGAATGTCGAGGAGTCATCCATCGTGTATCCATCAGACAGAATTCTCAGGCCGGTTCCCACTAGACATCAAAAAATAAACAGCCCAATTACGTTTGTCGGGGACGCTCGTGACAAGGGCCATAATTACGCTAAACGATTTCTAAGCGCGTTCAAGTAGCTAACGATTGTAAATGTGGCGGCGAGATACAAGGAAGCAGCTGCTTGGCCCGCTGACCCCTCATTGCATCGGCTGCCATTCGAAACTCGTGTCACTACTACGGATTGCAAGTCCAGGAATAATCGGGGTGTACAAACATACGTATACGTATTATATATATAATCGAGAATGAAAGATTTTTTGAATTTTTTCGCCAAATGGATTCTCCAGATTTCCGAGGGCGAACGATACTCATTCTTGGGGCATTAATGTGCTATGGTTTAGCTAGGTCGTTAACGATCCCGCTCCCTCTTGCCAGAGGGTTCCCCGTAACTGACAATGAGTATACGTAATACATAAGGCAGTGGCAAGGCACTCGAAGAAAAGGCTCGAGAAGGTATCTGTCTGTCCGGCGTAGGAGCAATCGAGGTGCAAGTCACGCCGTTGGGCCGATCGGGGCTTCTGAGGTTAGAGAGACGAGTTCTGGGCGTCCACACCTCACTCTAGTGTGGCGCGGATGGCGTGGCGGTTCCCTCTTCTATATAGGCGGCTCCTCTTTTAAACCCCCTTTACTTTCCACTACCGAAGCGGCTTGGAATCCGCCTTATTGACAGGTTCACAGCTTCCGAAGATCCCCTTCAGATCCTACTCGACGTACCTACCTACCTACCTACCTACCTACCTACCTACCTACCTACCTACCTACAGGCCTATCGATCTTATTTACTAGTTTCCTCGATGAATCGAATAAATGTGTTCTGTCTCGAGAACGAAAAATGGATTTTGAAAGACTTCGAGTTACCGGATGCTTACCAAATAACATGGACCAGAATTCTTGTTGAGCTTGCGTATAACATTGGGGAAGGGTTCGTCGAGGACGGAAAAAGGAAGGATGGCGAAAATGACGTAGAGGCCACAGAGGCCATTAACACCTCCTGGACAAATCACTCGATTTTCTCGGACGATTTTCCCGCAGCACGTCCAGCAAATAAGGAAACACGATGTATCACCCGAGGGAGACGACAGGACGGGAGAAACAGGATAGCAGGGAGGTGGTTTACTGCCTCCCGGTAATGACGAAACAGATGGCCTCCTGCGGGATGCGAGACGGAAAGTTCGAGGATGTGAGGCAGGATCCCACGTACGTGTGTCCCACAGGAAGAAGGGAAAAAGGGAAGAAGGATCTCCCTGATGAAGTGCTCCCATTATCGGTACAGGACAAAACCTACTTCCACGACTCCAGTAGGAGACTTTATTACCCGCGAACCCGCTTCCTTAATCCTCTTGCGACGTCGAATCCTTCCTCCGTCTATTCTGTAATTAACAGCAGAGCAACAACAAATGCAACTGGATCGTTTGGGATAGCAACAAGTTTTTAACCATCGTAAATACGATAGTCAACCATCCATCCGTGCTCAGAGTCATTTCAATTGGAATTGGATGTGAATCACAGGGGATCGGAGAACCAGCGAGAGAGCCGTGTTAAAGTAACGCGGCTAGAGCGTGGCGAGACGCAAGCGGAAATCTGATTCCAGTGAACGATACTCGCTCGGCACAATACTCCAATTAATAAGTCAGCCCCGAGGCTTTCGGACTAGTCCTAGTATCAGAGTTAGAGCCGTATTCAGGCTAGCCACGTACAGAATCTAGCGTGATGAGACATTGTGCAGAAGATCTCTAAGGTTGTACAGAATCCAACTTGCTAGTTCCACTACCTGGCTAAGTACTTTTCCTTCTCGCTGCATTCGATCCTTCTTTTTATCCTTTTTGTCTTATCTTCTCAGCTTTTTCAGAAAAGCCATTTATCTGTTGCGGTACCGTTCCAATGTTCGGCTTGTTCCAGCTCGACTCGTATCTCCACGGTAGTCGGTTGGCTGTACGGGTGGTTAACCCACGAAATACAATATCTCAGGTGAAACGAACGATGCCGATACGTCTCTTAACCTGGTAAACTGTTTTTACATTTAGTGGTTCGGTAGAGACGATACCGTTTTATACACATTAAAAAGTGGAAAACAGCTAACAACCAAACTCTCAGGTAAATACAATACCAGGTACGCAATCGAAGAATGTATTTCCTGTGAATGTCCCAAAAGTACCCAGAAGTTCTTAAGGTACTCGCGACAACAGGGCCTATGGAAACTGCATAGGTGTCAAGAGAGTCATTGATGCGTCATTAGCTCGATGCATGCAACCATGGTACACATGTGCGTGACTATTCACGTGAAGAAACATCACCGGTAACGAACTATTCATAGCAATCACTAGATCCTGCCTATGGTGCCTATGGATACTCTTTAATATTGGACGCCGTAACGATTGCGCATTCTCTTTGCCTTATGAGATGAGAAAACATATATACAGATATAAACAGGATTTATATGTCCCATAGGACGAATATCCTCCAAGAAAATTGAGTAACACTTATCCTGTTAGTAGTGCGAAACTGATACGCCCATGAATATGCTGCAGATTTTTATGAGCCGATCAAGGAAAGAGAATTCAAAATTGACATTCTTAAAAAAGGATATAGCTAAATATTTTTAACGGACTGGGTGGACGATACGAAGGACGATGACGATGATGATGAAGCGTTACTAGAAATACCCGCGATGACGATCGTAGTAGTAGTGCCAATGGTATCGATTGCGATCTCGTCGAGCGCCAGTAAATTAGATTAGCACTGTGTGGTGTGTGTGTTCGTTCGTGCATAACGAGGCCGCAAAAAGTGATCATCGAGGAGTCTCGAAGACGCACTCGCAATGCTACTCAATCATCGAGTTCAAACGGGCATTCGATACGAAAACACTCGACAAACTTGGGGTAACCGTGCGAGAGATGAATCTTAAAGGCAAGAAGGTAGTGCTGCTACAATGCGGAATACGTAGCAAGAAAAAGTAAGTGTAGAGTAGGGAAAAAGGATGTAATAAAGGAGATAAACGATACATGGGCAAGAGGATTAAGAGGCAAGGCAGAAACGACGAATGGTCCTTATCTTTTTCTCCTTCGTTTTCTTTTTCTTTTTTTTTTGCTTTTTTTTTCTTTCTTATTCCTCTCTTAAGAAAAAGGCAAAAGAAGTGTCTTTGATGATCGAAGGTCAAAGGCAGTCGACGCGATTCCCGAATGAATCGATCGGCGTGCGGCTGTTGCGGTGGCCGCGCGCGGTGGTCGCGCTTTTTCTTTTCTTCGCGTCTCAAAAGAAATTCCTTCGTTCGCCGCGTGACACAAAGGATTAGTTAGCTGGGAATATCACTCGGCCGGGGACAATGTAAAAGTAATTTGATGTTAAATGTGTGTGCGAGAGAACCTCTCAGATCCCATGCCACGTTCTCCCACAGCATCCTCCTGGTCCATCTCGTCATCCGCCACAACCGCATCTTCTTTCTGTCTCTCGATTGGTGTTTCCATGTGTTTACGTGTATTGTCCATTCACGAGGGTGTGAGTCACGTATAGAGGGACACGTGAGCTGCCGCCGTTCCTCTTCGGGATAAGCAACGTCATCGTCCGAAGAAAAGGATCTTGCTTTCCGAGGACACAGCATCGCTCTCCTGGAATGGATCTTCACTCGGATCTTCTTTTCTCTGGGTTTCTCGCCTCTCGTCGGACCGCCACCATTACCGCCTCCGTCATCGGGACCATCACGAACATTGCCAGTCGCCACTGTCAGCATAAGCAGAGTCACCATAGGGATTGCTCCTTTAATGATCTTTTGTTTTAGAGGCATAGACAGGAGGCTGGAGTGATCTTTTATTTTATTTTTTTTTGTATTTTTTTTCCATTGCGCAGCAGATACTCCAGAACGTGTACTTAGGTGCTATCGGGTACGGGCAGAATAGCCTATCTGCGTTATCAGGAAGGATATACGTGCCGGACGGAACTCGTGTCTCGTGCAAACACAGATGAACTCCTGGGCAAGCTATTTGCTCTAGGGATACGAAAAAACTTTATGAGCGGTTTATGAGCGCAATAATCTCTTAGTGAGTAACACAATACAGGCTAATTATAGAGGATGGGCCCCAGGATGCCCGACACGCATTAACGTACACGTAAAACTCGCGAGACGGCCTGGGTGGCGTTTCCTATTTTTGTCATTTTTTCCTCCCCTCTCCTTCATTTTTCCCTCTGTCCCTCCGTCCACTCTTTTTTTTCTTCTTTTCCTTTTCTCTTTCCCTCAATATCTCTCCCAGTCCCTCACTTTGATCCTCGCGCCTCGACGCTAATGCGTCTCTGTTATTTCAGTCCTTGTAACCCGGTAGTCAGTCAGTCCCACTGACTCCCTACTAGACCCACTGCCAGATTCTGGATTCTGGTAAAGCGATCAGGCTGCTCTGCCACTGTCACTGACAAGTCACTGGTAAGACTCGAGGAGGGACGAAGAAGGGTCAACGGTAGCGGCGAACAAATCTCAGGGACAAATCTGCGGGAACTGTGATAAAGAAATATCCAAAATTTTCAGGGATGCTTCAGGCTGGCCAGCCGAAGGACAACAGATTTGTTACTGGGAGGGAGGTAGGAGGGATTGATCTGGTACGGAGGGACGGCTGTTTAAGGAACAAAAAGCAGCCCTCTTGTCGTGGGTGACGGGGCGATTTCAGCGACCCTCGTTTTGTAAACCAGGCGCGAGGGAATTTCAAGCTAAAAAGCAAGTGATTAATGATTTTCAGGGTTGAAAAAGGTCTCGCTACACTTAGCCTGCCCTTCCCGAGTTCTTTAGCGCTACGATGTGTCCATAATTGATTCTGGATTACTTGTCGTCGTCGGCGAAAAACACGACGTAACTATTATACGATGACTATCAAGACTTTTCGACCTTAGCTACTACCTATATTCCATCCATCCGACCAGCCAACCACTCCGTGAGAATGAGATACGATTAAACTCATTCCTCTCTCCAGCCTGGATTTCAACTTTTCGTCTCCTTACATATTTTCTCGAACTGTCACTAATTATATCTCCTTTTACCCAATTCTAATAAACCAAAAAATAGCTGCTACCCCATTCCGACAATGATAACTGCCAGAGTCTATTAGTTTGCCAACGGAGGAACTACGAAATGCTTGACGCTGTCGCTGGGAGTAATATTTCAAAGGTGGAAAACGGCAGAAAGTGAGGAGAGGATAGAGTGAGCAAGTAACTGTGTGAGCTGGTGCGCGCGAGAGAGAGAGAGAGAGAGAGAGAGAGAGAGAGAGAGAGAGAGAGAGAGAAGACAAGAAGTATGTGTAAAGCACGCGTAATGCCAAGAGTAATTTGAACAAACGCACGACAACGTCTCATTTGTCATGTAGGTAAGGCGCGCAATGAGTGACAGAGCGGTAGCCGTGAAGAGACCAGAAATAAACCGATACATAGACGGGAAGTTTTTCTCGGTTGCGGAATCCATACGTAACGAGGGTTCCGTGTCAAAGGATTTATTTTTATATGGCCAGGGGATACGAGAACGATGCGAACAGTTCAGAAATAGTTGAGCGCCCTTCGAATTCCATCTGGTACCTGTGCTCATTACCTATCCACCGATATAACGTTTCTAGAATCATACTATCAAAATTATACTATACATCGTATTAATTGTCATTCTTAGATTTCTCGAGTTTATCGCGAGTTATGCTAAGGCCGTTCACAGACAGAATCCTCTGTATAGAGAAAACCAAATCTTACTCTGTGTACAGAGAGTAAACCTCGATAATTAAAATCCTGCAGTCCACAGCGGACGTCATTCGGTAAATGCCTCCGGGCGCAAAGGATGGTCAACGTGTATCCTTTACTCTTTCAACCCTTTCCTCCCGACTAATTCGACTCTCCATTGGATCGTCCGACCTTCGAATGATATAGATAATCGTACATTAACCATAGCAGCGCATACTTACTCAGTGACGAAGTTTTCTATTCTCTTAGCCAAGCTTCTCGGCGACTCCGCAAATCCGATACTGGAGTCAGTCTGGATAACATGAAAGAAAAAGGAAAAAAGTGATTAATACACAGGATAAATGTCTCTCTATCGTTCTCAGTGTCCCAATTGCCCAGAGACGCCAAAGTCAATAGACAGTCCGAAAGAGAATTCGTTTTTCCTACGAGACTATTAATAATCGTACTAGCGGCGCGTGCGGCGATGATACTCGGATGTCACTAGCGCGAGTAAACGCGCTGTGAGGGGAGCAAGGAGGGACGCGGGGAGTCGCTCGAAATGTTTGTTTGGTTCAGGGCGCTAGCGCGAGTGACAAACACGAGCAAACATAACGTCGGCCCGCACTCGGCGATCCCTCAATGTTTTCACAAGCCGATGCCACGGTGGGGTTGTCGTGGGCTCAAAATAGTCCTCCTCGACGTCGAGCCACGTCGGGGAGCACGGAAAGAGATTTATCAGCTTTTAATGGTTTCGAAATCGTAAAAAAGTGCAAACTGCATTCACGCGGTCCGTGCGCCGCGGGAACACACAAGGCGCACTGCCAACGAACCGTCGAGATTTTTGTCAACGCCTTTGTCAAAGTTATGTCAACAGGGGATCGGTGCCAACAGCTGGTCCAAGCTGCTGGTTATTTTGAATTTAACGATGCCTTGTTTACGAGAGGACACGCAGCATCTTTATACCATTCACTCACAATGTCCAAGACAATTCCTCTCCTCGCTTTCTCATCTCGACTCGTCTCGGGCTTTCATCTCGTTTGCCAAGAAATGTTTCACGCCGAAACGCAGAGGAAAAGCTGAATGCGTTAGGCGGGCTCGAAGGTTTAAACGCTCGTCGAGATAAAAGTCGGGCTCGATCGTTCTTAATAATTAGATTTAGATAATTCAATTTGGCTTCTTGGACGGACAGTAAGTACTGCCATCCCGAGGAACATCCCGAGACACGATCAGCTTATTCCACTCTGGCGGCCGACCGAGCAACAATGATGCGATTAGGTCCCTTGGCAAATTATGCCATTACGCGTTAGGCAGACGCCTGTCTTTGGCTTTGGTTTACTCGAACGCTTCTCGGATAGCCAAGAGATGCTGGGCGGATCTCGAAAAATTGAGAAACTCATGGAAACGTACCGACGCCGTACCACGAGGTAGAAATGCGTCATCATTTCCCGAGGCTGACTGGTCGCACCAGGCCTTTTCAACATGGCAACGATTTGGCGCTGATGTGCCTGGTGTGCGATCTGTCAACGTGGAGGGCCTAGTCCTGGTATTAACTTGGATAAAAGTAAACAGAGATACCGGGACGCTGACGACAAGCAGGGCATCGCTCAGCAGCCGTGACATTATTAAAATCCATCAAGGCGCTCATCGGTCGCTTTATCATTTCGTCCTATCTTTGTTGACACTTTGATTTTTTTCACCTAGAATTTAATAACTGCTCGGTAAACGTATAACCGGCGCCCCAATGCATATATATACCGGCTACTGTAATTCCACTGTGATCATCGCTCCAATGCAGAAGCCGCACCCTTGATTCTATGGATGAAATCACGTCACTGTCATTAGCAGTGCTCACGAGTTCACCCGGTTGGACCAGGACCTTAGGCTTCGGGCTTGGCGTCCCGACGCTCGATCATCGCCACGCTGATTCCTTCTCGGCTGATCAAACGTTCGTCACGATACGATTAATAACCGCGGCACGAGTTATTGTGTTTCGCCGAGGCTAACGCGAAAACGATTAGAACCATCGGCTACGTCGATGCTACTGCAAGGAAGAAAGGAGTGGCGGAAGTGAGACAATGAAAGAGAGAAAACGAGAGAAATCAAGTGAGAAGGAAGGAGAGATTAACGCTTTTCCATTTACCGAAAGCGCCTTCCGACAACGAAACGAGGCGAGTCTCGGACTTCGGATTCTGATGGACCCGAAGCCTGAGGTCCAGGGTCCGTAGAGTCTATAGGTCCTAAACTGAGAACGACGTCGCTCCCTAAATACCTGTCGCTCCGACGAAGCGACGTCCCTCATTCTCTTCTCGAGTGGGAAACTTTTCATCCCGTCATTTCCGGCCACGAGAACTCGGGCCATCGCAGTCGGGAGCCGTACATTCCAGCCTCCCTATATAGGAAAAGAGCCAAGGACCCTAAAGTGTCCTATCGGCCACGATGGATTTCATAGGGGAAATGGTGAGAGTCCTCGAACGTTGTGTACGCTACACAAAATTGCCAACTTTTCTACTCGTCATTCACTATTCGTACTGCTACGTTTCTCATACAGTCTCGATTGAGATCAGAACACGGCACTTTCGAATTACTCCGTATTACTGTGGTACATACTGCTTCGTGAAAATGTGTCGCATGCGTGGGGCAAAACGGACGGTATAATCGGTACGTCGAAATACGTAACTCACATCAAACATTGACTGACGCGTGTTGATGCTCCCACGCGGTAATTACTCGCTCGAGCGACCCTATTGGTCGATGAACTTGCTCGATCATTATCTAACACTGGAACTTCAACCTGAGAGGACTCCTACGAAACTGCTAGGGACGTAAGAATCATTCATTTTCAGTTTTTCTTCTGCCAAGTGTTGCAATGTCTAACAGTAGCTTGGCTCTCGTTGATTCTCATTTACTTTTTTTTTTGTTTTCCTATTTTTTTGCTTTCCCGTTTTTAACTGCTCTCTTTTTTTCCTTGGTAAAAGGTGGTAGCGATCCAAGTGCAATCATACCGCGTATCAATAGATTTAGCAATTTCCAGCGGAGGTTGCGGTGAGGTCGCCCGCGAGGCCTGCGATTGACGTCAATTAATCACAGGTCGTGTGCTGCAGCGAACGACGTAGTGGTGACTTGCAACAATACCGCCACCTATCATATTAACGGATAATTGAAAGGTATCCGGCTAGAAAGCATACTGAGATTTTTGTAATATCACCGTCGTAAGTGCATCTGTGATCAGAACGAACCGTTGGTGACTTGCAGAGGGTCATTTTGCGTTTCTCTTTATTCCCGACACGAATCGCTCCTCTTGCGGTTTCCAAATAGATTCATCGGCGTACGAAGATGTTGATCTCCCTTCAGTTGATCTCATCGTGATATTAATACATACCAGCCCATTTTCGGCTTCTTCGACTTTCATAAGCGTTTGACTTGGCTACGACCCGTGACAGCCGGGCGTCATACGAAAACATTCTCTCGTCGATTTACTTTCAGGAATTTTCGCATAAATGTTGACGTATTTAAGGGAATCTGTAAACCATCCACCTATTTTTAGATCTTCCGAACACTCCTGAAAGCTAAGGTCCCCGTTCGAACTAACACTTTTCCTGACACTGAGAAAGCATCGACTACCAAGTTGTTAAGGTAACCGAGTTCCATCTTTTTTTTTTCTGTCGACACGACTAGCCCGAGAGAAGAAGAAGAGAGGGTAAGGAGCATTAGACAAAAAGGGAAAGAGTAAGAATAACATTTCTTCTCGCAGCACCAGCTCTCGTCGTCTTAGCGTCGGCGATGCTTGTATCGGAACGAGTATCGCTACCGTGAAGAGCGGAGAGGACAGACGAGTCTCTCGCTTCGAGATTTGCTGGTTGAACGGCGCTGGGACAAGGAGTTATGATATCGGCATCGATCGCCGTGCCAAGTGAAAACACGCCGGCGTGAGTAATATACAGGCATAGGGTGATCTTTTATAGTGCAGCAAGCGCGAAGGGAATGATCCACGCTAACGTCGAGATGATATCGTTCTAACCCCAAGAAAGGGAGAGGGTCAAGGAGAACTGAACCCGGAGCACTCGCCGCCTCTAGTCGTAAATAAAGTCAAGCGCTACCAATGCCAATCCTGCCTGTCTTCCTCTGTCCCCTGAAAATACTTGAACACGTGGTTCGGAAGATAAAACTAGGCTAACGCATGCTGCTAGGACGCCTAATGAATTATCGGCGATACTCGCGCACGACCAACGAATATCTCGAGCGCCTGGTGAAACTGGTCGTGGGTTTCCAATAGAAAAGATCGGGAAAAAGCAAGAACGATCGGGAGGACAGAAAGATCTGGAGTAGTTTAAGGCAACGCATCACTGATCAACGTAAGATTCCATAACTCAAAGGTTAAGGTCGTCCAGGAACCGGGACCTTGATCTATCGAAGGATCCATCGAAGATCCAGGACTGGACGTTGCACGCGAGGAATGAAAATCGCAAAGTGATCCAGGTAATGCGTCTGCCAATCAATAATGATCTAAAAAGAGGAACAGCTGCTGTAGCTATATTAGGAGAATCATCCATGTCTAATCGTCTAGTCTTCGGCTACGTGATCGCACTCTAATCGTAAACCAGGGCCAGGCGTTATTACCATCAAATTACCGGCAAACTTCGTGGACTCGTTCTAGTCCCCCAGACTCACTCCGAGGAAGACCAAGAGCCACTGTCCGTGTAACCGCGTGATCGTGGGCCCTCTCTCCGAGCAGCGGCGACTATTTGAATGATTAGATAGCCGATCATTCGGAAATCGTGGCGATCGGCCGGCTGCTCATCAAATAATAGCCTCGAGGGGCCTCCTTCGTGACCGGCAGACACGCATCGATGATTTCGCGGCCGAAAGGAACAGCAAAGTCCCCGATAAATTCATATTTCGAGGCTGAGCACACCAACGCGGCACTCGCAAGTTGAAAGGCAGGCACCTGTGATGGGCCAATACTTTTGCACAAATGAAAAACGTATAGCTACTCCTCATCGAGTTTGGTTATCTTTTTGCTTTTTATTATCAGCCACTTACCGCGCTGCACGAGCAAACCTGATGATCGACCGATCGACTTGCCCGGTGGTTCCTGCACTTGTGAATTTCTGTATTTGACGGATTCACGCAGGGTTCCATTTTCCCAGCCAATTGGGTCCACGTCACACCGAAATATTCGAGGCTATGTTGATCTGATATTAGCAGCACTACAGTTTAATACATTGAGAAATAAATGACATTCCATTTGGCGAACAGCAGAGCCGCGTCCAATGATCCATAGATCATCAGCTTTTAGATGGTAAACGTTTTATTCGATTTTTTTGCATGATTGTATTCTAAGGTGAGAGTATTTGATTCTTCGATTTCTGAGACGCTATGGCACGATTCCTTGTTTGTTTGATCCTATCGGGACGTAGGTGAATGTAATTCTTTAACTCGTACATTGTTCCATCTTCGAAATCGTTAGTCACTGAAATCCACCGAGTCCGTCAAAAAAATCCGAAAACTTTATCAATAAAAATCTTACATTTCTCACGACGTTTGTTTATGAATTCGTTATGCTCACTGATCCAGGAAGGGTCCTTATTAATAGTCTTTCCTTTAAGAGTCAACGGCTTTTCTACGAGATGACTGATCTCTACAACAGGAAATCCAGTCATTACCTCAAGATGAGGAAAATAAGAAGTTTAAAGATTCAAAATGTACAGTTAAATCGCACTGACCACTTTCCAATAGATTTTGTAAACTTTCATCTCCAACAGGAGGACTGATATCAGGATGTATGGTTTGCGCTCCGATAGTATCCACTTCGTTACCAAAAATCTTGACCGATCGATCTGTCACCTCAGTGTCACGATTCCCCTCTTGCTCGGACCAAGGATGATCGTCAGGACTTATCTTAGGTCTCATCGGCTCCTCAAATTCCTCAGATCCATCAATTCGATCTTTGATCTCAGTAGCTCGCTCCTGTGATTCTAGGATAAGTAAAAGCTCTCAATTGGCAAAGAATGATTGGCTCTCGCTCGCTCATGATCCCGTATAACGTAAGTGCCGGTGCGCGCTGATCACTACGAAGAAGGAGGTAGGAACCGACCAGTGGAATTAGCTGGGGCAACGTGGCTATTTACTCCGGGTACACTTACGTTATACTATCATGCCCCGACGAGATGAACACCTAGACGAATAGGCGAGAATGAGTGCAGCGACCCGGGGTAAATACTCACGCTTCCCGGACAGCGTCAACTTCGGATATATTACGAAAATATGTTAAGCGTCATCCTGCTTGTCCTTCTGAGATTCACTCGTCTCAGTTTTATCATTCAGGATGCTTCTCCTGTCGATATTAAAGAGATAACTCTCTGCATAGATAGCACGGGGTGACAGAATAGGATTTCCTCTAAGGGACGAATTTTGTTGGTTGGTACTGAAATTCTGTTTGCTATTATTTCGCAGACAGTGCGGCACCAAATGGTTTTCCATAGCTGTTTTATAGTAACGTAATGGTGAGTGCTCTCTGGCTTCAGGGAGTTCACTAAGTCTTGAGACGGATGACGTTTTCTTTTCCTTTTGGGTAGTTCGTGACATTTTCCGGACGGGTGCCTGATGCTGAATGGAATCAGTCTCCATACGGTGACGGGAATCGGAAAATTGTGTGGTGGCTCGTTCAGAATTAGGAGAATTTGTATACTCTGATACCTTATAATTATCGTAAGTCCGGACCGCTTCGTTGGTCGAAGTACTTAATGGCGGTTGAACGGAGTCTTCTTTACTGATTCCTTTTCCACTTGGCACTTGCCATCTCTTCAAATTGTCTCTACTGTAAGGATAAGGGTCACCCGGCATCCTTATATAATCTCCGTCGATGACGAATTCATCATCCTCTTCGTAACCTTCTTCCTCCTGGGAATTTGAGAGTTCATACTTTTCCTTTAGATCATTCCTGTTATGCCAACTGGAAGCTGTAGAGTGTTCTTCGTTGACAAGAAGTTCGGGAGATTCCGAAGATTCCGAGGGCACTCTTAATGATATAGATTTCTTAGGGGAGTCAAAGTTCAAGAAAGACTTTTCCTCGGAGTCCGACGAAATTTCCTTGGATAAGAAAGCTTCGACAGGACCATCGGATTCTGTGGATTCGTCATGCTCTAGATCTTCGTTTGAATTGACGCGATCATCGGACGCATCTTCGTTGGATGAAATTGCAAGAACCATTTCAGCTTCCGGTTCGCGCGATAATAGATTCGAATCCTCCTGAAGGAGAGCCTCATTATCCTCAATTTTATCCACAGTCGCGCCCGAATCCTTCACAGTCAATTGACTTTTTGTTTCTTCCTGATCAGACTGCAACATTCCAGTAACAACTGTAGAAAGTTTCGGCTGAGTCGTTAAACTTTCCAGGTCGATTGGACTTTGAACCTCCAGTTGCTCAATAGGATTCTGATTTCTTGCGATTTTTCGAATCTTTCCCAATTCCGTGTTAAATTCCTTTCTCGAATTACTGCCAGCAGAAGAGACTGTATTTACTTTCATTCTCGTTCTTATTATCTTGTTGACAGGCAGGTTATTGTCGAAGTACAGTCTATAGGGTGAGCATGTACTGTAGGTGTGTAATTTTTTTTGAGTAGTATAATCAATTTTCCGAAAAGCACTTAGAGGATCCATTCGATTAAGGGCACGTTTGATCTCCATTGACCTCAGTGCTTTGTATTCAGATCTATTGACCTCATCCCCGATATCATCCCACTCATTAGTGGCTCTTACGGTTTCTATGTCCAATTTCGGTTCAGGAGGTTCAGGCCGAATGAAAATTCTGCCGGAAGATTTCGTCGGCTTCACAGATGCCCTATTTGCCGCAAGACTACGCTCACGAATTTTGGACTTTACCGCGACGTCTTCCCAAGCTGAAATTTCACCGCCTAAAGGTATACTCTCAGGAATATTGTAATCGCAATCTAAGCAACGTTCAAACTGCTTGCTATCCCTAATTTCCTTTTCAATACTTTCAGACTTTTCCGAATGATTCTCAGCCCTCTCGGCAATACTTCTATCATCACTCTCCATGTCTTTGGATATATCATTTCCAGTAGAATCTGTAGTACGACGATTCGAGACTTCCAAAGAATCCCCAGCTTGATGAACCTGAATACTTTTTAGTTGCAATGGACTCTGCAGAGCGTCACCTGAAGTAGTAACGTGTGTACGCGTCCTGGCGTTCGATGCACTCCCAAGATTTACATAATTCGCATCAACTTCCTGAGTATCCTTAGCTGTCTCTTTGGGCTTAGCTTCTGATCTTGCAATCGCTGCTGCTTCTGCTTTAGTCAAGTACTCCTTGACGTTCACGCCCCATTTTTGCTTAATAACATACTCCGGTATATTCCGCAATACAGGTTTATCAGAATTTCCGATACTCTCAGCCAACTTCACTCCCCACTGGCAATTATAATTTGTCTCGTCCGAATGACTTATTTCCTTTCTTCCTGGTTCCAAAATATTCGTTACTTCGTCAGCACTGTCCACTCGAATGACTGGTTTCTTTTGCTTCTTCTCCTTTTTCTCCTCCTTCTTAGGCTTCTCCGGCATATTCGGTTCTCTTATTGGCGGTTTTGTATTTCTAGATGAAAGTCCTATTGGTTCACCCATCCAACTCATTGCTGTCATACCCCGATCGTATCCAATGCTGTGAGGATTTATTCTACAGCGAATAAGCCGCAGCGAATGTCGATCTAATCCCGAGAGACCCTGTATAGCTTGATCATAATGCAGGACAGTACCGTACTGGTCCATTTCATCGGATGATGTATGATTCTTGTAAGACTCTAAGACTATCGACGAAATTGTGAAACTACGGAATTTCAAAAAAATAAAATAAAATGTCATTTAATCGTACCTGCTGATCGATTGAAAATATCTTTCAATTTTGACAAGAACCCATCGCTGTGCTTCTCACTTTTTTGGGCTAAGCATACGTTTGCTAAAATATGAAATTCATGTGAGAACTCGAGCAACTGGGAGAAAGTAGGACTATCATCGTTTAACCAACCAGCCGATACGTTCCTCTGGGACAGAGGACCGAGGAGTCCTCGTCGAAGTAAATTTCCATTGGAGGATGCTGTAAATGCACTCATCCTTGTGGGAAACTAGTAAAATTTGGAAAATCCGTCGGGAGTGTCCCGAATTTCTTATATCAGCTGCGCAATGATTTATTTCATACCGAAATTTACACTAGACTGTCTTTTTTTTCAGACTGTGAAAACGTACGTCATTTCGACTCTCGCGTGTTACGCAATTCGTATCGCACATATCTTCACAATAAACAATTTTCCATAACAATACTGTTATTAATCATTACAATGTAATTTAGTATTTTACTTGATTCTTATTTTACTTTTGCCCCGCTGAAACTATCGCATTAAAATTCAATATGGAAATCGAAAAGTAGCCTTTCGTTCGCTGAGTGCGAATAAATCACGTAAAAAAGTTGAAGCACGTTGAAAGAACCTATAGTATATTTATGTACAGAATAGTACATGCGTAGCGAAGGCAGCAACGTTAAGTTCGGTTAATCATTGGCAAAACTTTTTTTCCCATGAGATTCCGAACCCCTGTCCAGACGTAATACGATAATGGAGACCATCCCGATAAGGGATGTTACTCTCCCCATAGATAAGACCTAACTCCTAAATGTTACGTTTAAGAATTCGATTTTACGTGACAAAATAAGAAACGGTATTAAAGTTCAAGTGACACAGATAAAAGAAAGTATTCGTAGCAGCAGCGATAGCAATGCCATCCACGTACATTGATAATCGTTAATACAAGTTTAAAGGACATTATCGTAAGGATTGGTTGGGACATTAAAAAGCGCACGTGTCCTTAACGGTATAGATCCAATGCAATTTTAAAGAGCTATTCTAGCCCTTCCACCCAATCGTGCCGGGTGACACATGTCCCCAATGCCGCCAGACATGCAGAGAATCCCCGTATGGAATACCAATGGTCCCAGTTAGAAAATCAGAGGAAAGGAAGGCTGCGGGAAGACGGAGGAATACGCGACTGTTGGATGGACGTGCCATTATTCAGGACCACAGGAACGTAACGCGTAGGGTACTTCCTAGCGCGGGACGAATTTTTCATGTTGGTCAAGGTTCACGGGTCAATCTCTCCGATACAAGAAGAAGGGCAGGACATCTCGAAGGTCCGTTACGAAGTTACAGATATTTCCTGGCGCAGCAACAAGACGGGACATTAACCATAAATTCGTGAGTCCCTCGTGCCAAATAGCCGCGCGCCATGCCAATTGTATAAATTGGCTATGACAAACTTATCGTTTCGGGAAGCATCCCTCTATTTTCTCCAGGATATGTTTCGTCCTTGGACGTGATATCAGATACGTTATCCAGGACTGCTGGGGCCAATATTTATCCCTGGCAAAAGCCGCGGTGCAGGTGCGTGTCAGGGTCCCTCGTGGTCGTTTGAGACATCGTTCCCAGGAGGTCTGAAAACGTGACGCTCTACCTTCCCTGATCACGTACTCGTCGTAGGTGCGCCTTTTGCCTTTGTCCTTGGGATTTGTCGCGTGAACGAACTTTTCTTTCCTTCGGAAAAAAAAACCCTGAAATTGTCGAAAACTTCATCGACAGCATCGTCCGGACCACTTTCACTTGGACACTGCGGATATTCGAAATCGGAGAACTGGAAAAATGGGTGCCACGTTACTCCGGCAGGAACGATCAATTTAAAAGCTGTCGGCGACAATCGTTTAAGTCGAAAAACGATTTACACCGCGGACACGAAGTTGCCCTGTTGCCTCGTAGCTTAAAGCGTATCGCTTTGGAGAGGGTGAGTTTACATTCAGGGGCACCGTATAGAGGGTGAGTGAAAACCGCTCGTTTATCAGTGAGCGACTGTAGTGAAAGCGACACCGAGTCCCTACGCAATGGGAATAACAATTCTCCTGCTTTCTCTTGACGCTAACTGAAAAGTATCGACGTCCCGGCATCCCTTCTGTATTTCGAATGCCACCGGCGTTCCCGATGCAGTTCACCATTTTTTGATATTCAAAGTTTAAATCGCTACCCTCGTACGTCGGAATGGACTGACAAGAAGTTAATACGAAGAGACTATAGGATGGTTCACAGACAGGTTATGCTATCGCCAAGTTATAACTGAGCAAGTTCGCAATTCGCAGGAGGATCGGTGGCCGCTCCTAGCTAGATAAGAGGTTCTACTTGCCGGTGAGGAATGATAGGGGCACAGCTGACCAGGAGTGGGAGACAAATCGGTTGTTGTACGTCACTAGGAAAATTGAGTTGGAGGACTCGTTTTATTGGCCCGTATCCGTGCTGGAAGGTTGGCCTATCAAATTCAAACCAAAACGGTCTGCTTGTCACCCCATTTTGCAAGTGTCGTCGTGGCGCCGGGCTAATTTGTCAGTTGTCGAGTTAGCGTCCTCCTGGGGATTCACAGGCAGCCCTTACAGAGCCAGGACGGTAATCAACCGGTGAATATCTGAACTGGTTCCGAAGGGGGTGCAACGGCCCGCACCCCTTCGTTCTCATTTATAAAGAAGAGGCCAGCGGCACGAGGCGCGATTGATCGAGCCCCAATTCAAATCCATTGGGGAAGGCCTTTTCCGTACATAATTCTCACTGTTCTTTCTTCTGCATTCATTCCCTACTTCTAGCTTCCCCTTGTAGCTTGACTTTTCTCCCTCTTTGTATGGACCTACTGAAAGACGAAGTAATGCGTATGTACCTGCAATGCATGCAACCGTACGCCCTGACATTTTGACATCAAACCATTCCGAGAGCGTGTAAATGAAACGATGATGTGAAAGGAAAGAAAAAAAAAAAAAAGCAAAAGGCGCGAAGCGAAGAAAGTAAAGGGAAAGTAGAAAATACCAATGACCGAGGCAGGAACGAGGAACTTTGAAAAGTGGCAGCTAATACGACTGACTTGGCAGGTGGGTTCCCTCTGATGTCACACGAGCCCGTAAGCTTTCCAGGGTGGCTCAGCGGATTTTGAGGCTTTGTAGTCATCCATTTCCAGGGTAACCCCGGGCGTGCCCCAACACGTACATTATTTAAATAAACAAGAGAAGGGGAAGATTGGCTGCTGCTCAGACGCCTCGTCTCCTCCTGCCATCTCCGTTCCCATCCCCAGACCATCCCCCATTCTCATCTCCCGTTTTCGTCCCGTTTTCAGTGACGAACAATTATCCCCTCCAAAGGCTCCAAAGTGACAGACAGGGGGTTGCTTCAAAATGGTACCAAGCGAAGGCCTCCACGCTTCGGGCTTCAGCTTCTAATGAATTTTAAATTGGTTCGCATTTATAATACACCCTCGTTGACAGTCGAGATGAACCGGAGATGACAAAGTAAAACGTTACCTAAATAACACTGAATTCCTTCAGCGCTTACTCCCCCTCTCTCCTTTCCACCCGTTATGTGCGGCGGGCACCTACCTCTGACAAACACAAAAGTGACAAATCTTTAGCCCGTCTACTACCCCGTCATTCCAGTCTTATTCACAAGGATAAGTACAATTTTCACCCTACGAGAAAGCGAAAAAGATGCAGCTACTTAGAACTTTAAGCTCCTTTGTCTAAATACAAGATTCTGAGCAGGAACTTCAAACACAGGGATCGACCATTCTGGGTACCACGCGCCACATTATTGACCTTTGAACTATATCAGCTTAGTATGAGAATTTAAGTAAGTGCAGTACGACAGTGATAACAAGTACCAACGTCAAGGGTTTCTGCTTGTTGTATCGTACAAACTGTTGCACCAATGGGTGCATCTAGAGTCCCTACTAGCTAACTACCAGTTGTCCGAGTTCAAGCAGTTCTGAATATAAGAGGAGCGATGTAAGAGACAGGTAGTTCCGAGCGTGTACACCGAAAATAGCCAAGCCGCCATCTGGGCAACGTCGTAGACGTACCGATAAACAGCACTCAAACGTTGGGTCAAAAAACTCAACTATCGTCCGTACCACGAGCTCGCGTCTCTCTTTGATCTCATAAGCCATCCAAAGTCCTTTGGCCAGTTCGCTAAAAGATCTTCAACTCAACTGGGTCAACTCGAGGTGGCTGAGAGATGACCTCCCCTCTGGGATTTACGCTGGTCCATCGAATAAAAAATCTAGAACCCTAACAGACAGATCATACTGTATCTATAAATTAAAAAGTGTCTAGACTGGTGACTCTTGAACCCAAATTGATAGATATCTACCACAGCTGACAATGGAGAAGGATTTCTGAATTCACTGGACCAACACTCAGCTACTACACGGATAGTAATATTAACAGGGCAAGTTTTCCCAGCAAATTTCCTCACTACGACCACGTGCGCACGTGCGTAGGTGACGGTGGATGTCGAGACAGTAATGCACTAGAAGGTACTTCAAGTCCTCGGGCTATTCCGAGTCGGTAACTTAGCCACGTACAATTACCATACATCTCGATGCCGCTAAACTCGGAACTCAGTTACACAGTTACACGTTTCAATGGGCATTGTGGATGGATATGCCAACTACCTCTGTCTCTCTCTCTATTTATCTGAGCCTCTCTCACAGTGCATCTTTCCACCACTGTCTGCCTATCCATCCATTTCGCTGACTGTATCTAATGGCGCTGCACTTGAAATGGATGCTGCAGTACGAGACACTCTGGACCATCGAGCATCCTTCTTAGTAGGCAGACAGTTTTGCCGATGCATCATTGGTTGAAGGGATTACGTAATTTGCCCGTGATAAAGGAACTCCGTGCCAGGAATATATTTTTGAGAAAAGTCTACCGAGAAGAATGATTCCCGCACATCCGTAATGTCGTCGTTAAGATAAGAAATCTGTGAGCAATTCGGTACCGACCCTTCTGGGGGTGGTTAAGGGCGAAACCCTTTTATACGATCTTATAAATGTCAGCCAAGCTGTTGAATCTGTCACAGGGATGAGTCTGTGGTTTTTTTTTTTCGGCCTTCGTACTGCCGTGAGGGTGCGTCTCTCGCGTCTGCTGGAGGAGGAGGGGCGAGATTTAAAACAATTACAAGGAGTCGAGGCCGAGGAGGGGAGCTAATCTTGAGGGTGGTTTAATTAAAAGTGGTGCCAACTGACGGGTGGCCATCGATCAACACTCCCACCTAGCAGCTTGACGTCTACGCCGCTCTTCTAAATAATGCTACCACGGATTACACTCGTAAAAAACAAATCGCGGTTATTCTTTGTCTTTTTTTTTTTTCTTTGCTACCTTCAACAAAACTCACCCTTATCGTTACCTTACACGAGCTATTGCACAGTTAAAGAATTTTTTCGCTCCGAACCAAGAGAGGCAGTGGTCCATTTCTTGGGGTGACTGTGGAACAGGGTGAGAAAAAATCACTAGATCGGCAGAGAGTGACAGTGAGATGGACAGATGGACCGAGAGGGATGCTGCTGGGCTTCTTGGCATCCGAAATATGTCCGACGTGGAACACGCGTCGGATCACAGCTGCTTGGTATTCGAGCAACGCTCGGCATGTGTCAGGAATGTCCACCAGGTGACGTTTTAACGGGCTGTTGTTCCTCGCGTGCCCAAGTATCCCTTTGGACGTCTTGCAACCCTTAAAATTACTTGGGCAATGAGTATACTCGCTTCTCAAGACGAACCGACCTCCCAGACGCACGTCACTTGCCGCGACCAGGAATTGGCTGGACTGGACGAGACGGATGCTGGGTTGGAAACTAGTGAAGATTCCGGATTCAGTGGGACATTTGGATGCGAGTAGGAGGGTCACTGTCGTATGACGAAACAGAAGGAACGGTGGCGTTTAAAATTTTTTCGTGCAGAAAGATCGTTAGATCCGCAGACGCGGGTTTGCTTCGAGGATAATAAGTAAGATCGCAAGAAAAGAGCGAGCTCGGGATGAGGAGACGAGGTGAAAGGCGAGTGGTAGGCTAGGTAGGGGTAGCACGGCAAAAGAGGGTGAAGTGGGGTAGAGAAGGTGATGGTTGAGTAAGGGGATGAAAAGGATCGTGGGACTTCGCGTGCAGCACGGTCATCCCTCGTCTTGTCTGAGAATTTATGCTCGGTGTCCCTACACCATCCTAACTAGTACACCCACTTACTTACTTACAACCCTAAGGACTGTCCGTGGTAAGGGAGGAGTAGCAGAGGGCAGAAGGGCGGGCACCCTTAAAATATCACCTCGGCAGCTTTATCGGAACCACTGCCCGACGACCCGGCGAGAGTCCGAAGTCGGTTCTTTCGTTGAAAGCAAACGATCCTCTCCGAACTGCTGCCCTAGCCGTAGACTGCACTCACGGTGGTGCCACCCCTTGTGGTCTCCAATCGGAAATCTAGCGGATATGTAAAACTTGAATTTACATACTGACCAACAGTTTTATCGCCCCGACTTGGCCGAGCTATCCGCTGGGATCTGGGTTGAGGAGTTGCGAGCTTACTGCGATATATGGACACTGGGTCAGGAAGTAACACGCCCGATGGATTTATGTTCGTCCAGTCTGTAGCAAGGAGAGATGCAAATCGTTTTCGGCAAGAAGTTGAGTTAAAGTTTGTCCGATTAGCCGTTATCGGTGCGGCGCATCGATTCTCTTTGAAATTTCATTGACCTTCTCGAAGCCACTTCACACGGCTTGAACTCTAACGCGCTGTCCCGAGACACGTACTCCGCTGGAAAAGGATGTCTTGGTTCAGGCATTCAGAACGGAATGGCCTGCACTTGGGGTACCTTAACGGGTCGTCGTTACGCACCCCAGGTCGGTAACGAACCGCAAATGTCCTGCTTTAACGACGTCGTTAATATTTAACCAAATATCTAGCCAGGTGCCGTTTGCGACCTTCGTTCAGCGGTTACTGGAGGATCTGAAACTTTTGAATCTTCCGTGTTACTTGGTTTCAGTACGGCAGCACGATGCCAAAAGTCATAGACCAGTAATAATGAACTAGAATGCCTCGAGTGAAGTCTCTATAAAAATTGTTCTAGTCGCAGCGCGTATCTTTCAGGAAGTACGTAGCCAGCATCAACTCTTACATTTGGGCCCCCTTAATTGCGTCCATTTATGCCCCTTTGGTACCGTTCGCTCCTTGAAAAGAACTACGTGACATGTTTATGAACAGAGTCGGGCCACTAATGCCCGATGCCCTCAATCAAGCTATCGTACTCTCCCACACTCCTCCCGCAGACACCCTCTATGACTCCAGTCTCAGGAACGTATTGATCTTTGGGGGCGCTTTGATCTACCAAAGGGTCTCCTCCCCCCGACCTTCGGCTTATACACCCACATACGAGAAAACTCACTCGACGTTTCCTGGCTGGCTGGCTAGTTGGCTGACTAGCTCACTGGCTCACTTCCACCGTTCCGACTGTACACGTACATGGGCTAGCCTCTAAGTTTATCAAAGACTTTCAGTCTTCTCTGCTCTCCTTGACTCCGCGACAGAAGTGCTGGCTTAATTAGAAAACTGAGTTAGCGCTTCGAAGAGCGTTAGTTAGCAGGAAATTTGTCATTTCAAAGAGTTGCAAAAAGTTTGTATTTCTGTTGAAGAGACTATTGGACTAATGCGATTTTGGATTCCATCATCTTTCACGTCCTAACCGATAACTGCAGAGCACAGACGTTCGTGTCAATTGGATGTTGGATCCGTGCATGATCAGAGGATACATGTAGCAATGATTATAGTCCTAATTGTAAGAGGCAGAGGTAATCGTCCGGTTGAAAAACAGCGATTCAAAGTAATTTAGCTCGGCTCCGACGGCACTATAGATCACGGCGCTTCGGTGTGAGAATATTTAGGGCGGTAATTGCCGATATATTTTATTAGAATTGCACGAGCCACTCGGCTGTCTCGTAAATTTCTTCCTGGATGTCCCTGCATTATAACTTTTACCATGCGCACCAACCCCCGGGGCTCTCCTAATTAAATCCGTTGGTATTCCTGACTATGGATGCGCAAGTAATAACGTCTAATGTAGAAAGAAACGATAGATGTAAGAAAAACTGTAAAAAGTCGATAAATCCTCGTGATACAAAACGCACGACACTCCCCCTGTCTTATTACCAGCTCCGGTTAGGCAAAAGAGTTATCGAGCTGTACCTTTGTCTCCTCATTATCACGGTAATTAAACTCGACAAGACTCAGCGACATAGCCCTGAGGTATCCAATGAAGTTCTCGTTTGTAGTAGCTAAGTGCGTTTGACAACGGAAGCTTGTGTCTCCCCTTTCGGGCTGGTTTTAGCCGCAAGCAAAACTGCGGCACGTGAAACAATTTCAAGACGCTGCCAATGTTCCTGGAAAGATCAGACTGGTACTACGTGACTGTCAGGTTGGCAGGATACCGACGGGGAAGAGGTAAGAGAAGTATCCAAGAGACAGGAGAAAGATGAAAGTCATATAAAGAGAAGTGGACATGTGGAGAGGCTGGGCAAAAAGGGTTTTCAGGGAATAATGCGAATCCTCATGGGAAATTCTTAGCAAATAAAGGAAAACTGGACATCGACTGACCCCCTTCTGTTGGAACGGCTTAAGTTTGCCCCCTAATATTAATTTAATAACGTCGAACGTGAACAATTGACAGGCAATAACAGCCGGGCAATCAAGAAGCGTCCGCCCCAGTAGTTAGGAACCCTTCCTTTCCTTGGGAGAACTGCGAGAGAAGCACGACGTGCTGGAGCGAGAGCGGGAGAGAGAAGGAAGAGAGATTGGGAGAGTTTAAGGGGCAAAGCAGAGGGTGGCTAAACGAGAGACGGGTTAAACGGCTCAACCCTTCTGGCAGTGTCATTCGTACTGGAAGTATTTCAGAATACAATGCTAGTTATTCTTGTTGATTTCATCGCACGTCCTTCAGACTCCGTCTCATCCCGTGGGAACAAAGAGAGGGTCAAACAACCTAAGTATTTCTGGGGGGGGGCGCGTTCACTGCCGCCGTTGTAACCAAACTGGGAATGAACATAGAGCCAGCATCCGCAAAGCACGTCGTTCGGAATAAACTGAACGATACCTCGTAATTCGGTATCGATTCTCAGTGAATCCGAAGCGAACAGCCTACGCATTCCGGTTGACGATAACACGTCGGTTCGCAGATTGGGACGGGCTGAAAATTAATTCGAATATTTTTGAGTTCACGGGGGCATAAATCAGTCCCGACCGCGTCGGTTGGGACGGAAAAAAATAGCTTGATTGCTCAAGAGTGAGGATGGCGTGCGAGCGTGTCGTGAGGTCACACCGGCGGTATAAATATTTAAAGTCCCGAATTAAGTTGAGATGATAAAGTGTTTCCAAGTAAGCATCCCGGAGGCTCTGGCTCCTATCAGCGTGCGGCTCGTGCCTTTCGCTTGGAATACTTTCGGAGTGTCTTCTCGAGGGCTGTCAATCTCGAGCGACGGTACGGAGACGCCTTGAGCGTCGGCAGCGTCTCGGTGCGCGCGCGCGCGCCCGAGCACGCACATGCGATCCTATATCGAGAAGCCACTCTAGCGACTGAGAGATCAGAAAGACCTTCGTCGGTTGCCGGGATCGCAGCGTCCTCTGACGTCACCAGACGACGCCCGACAAGACCAAAGTGCCCGCAACAGACACGCGCCTGTACGCCACTGATAACGGCGTCGATTCTCTGGAGCGGCCGAATCTCTCTTGGCCACAAATATCCCTTTGCTTCTACTTGCGTCGTATCCTTGACGATTAAAAGTTTCACAATAAATAGCCCAGTAGCGCTCTTCGCTATTTCGATGTCTCCTTTGCTTCGGCACCGAGGAGCCAAACGGCCAAGAGTAACATCATTTTTTATCTTATCTTGTATACACTTTCGTCCGGATTCGTTACTATTTCTGGTAGGGAGACCTTCGCTCCGAAATATCCACAAGGAAGAAATGTGTCTTAACGTATCACCGATTCATTGACATCGTCGTGAGTCCTTCGTGCTCTCGGACAGAATTCTCGAGTCCAATGACTTCTGAATATCGAGGATACTTATGAACAGACCTGTATATGGTACTCTCGCGAATGGTTATACGTAGCTGGTAGCACAGGTAGATCGTTCGAGCCGCAATCCAGTAGGACGTGCCTTGATGCGGCGTGGTGGCTCGAGATACGTGCGCGAAGATGCTACTTCTTCTGTACAACTATGGGTAATACCTCGACGGCCACCGCGGCAAGTGCATCGAGAGCACTGCAACCAAGATAATTTGCCCTCTAGAAAATAACAGGGTGTGTAGCGCTGGTGGAACGACGTATCCCACCGACTTGGCCGGCCACTTGCTTGCTTGTCTGGCCGGCTGGTAACGTAAAAGATGATAGAGGTAAACCACGTACGTAGAATCGACGTATACACAGAAAGAGGAAGATACGCGAGCACCGTGCACACTTACGTACGCACGCGTGCGTACGGAGCAAGGAATAATCTAAGAATCCTAATAGCAGAAGAGAATATTAATTGAGCAAATGGCTAAAGGTATTTCGAGGACTCGATTATTAGATATGGAAAAGAGAAGCATAGGTGGTCGAGGGTAAACTAACCTCCTAAAGCAATAGGAAGAGAAACGAATTTCAAAAGTGGATGGCCGGTTCGCTCGCACCGCTGGAAGTCATTCGTTACGAGACTGCGAACAAGAGCAATAAACGTGGCAGTACGGTAACGGGTGATCCGTATGGCTAGCCGGCTCCCTCGACCTTTGCTTTATAGGTCTACTTCGGCACGACCCCCACGAGACCCGATTTGTCAACTCGTTAGTGAAACTCGTTTGCGCCACGTTCGGAAGAGGCGAGGACTTGCTGCTTCTGTTAGTGCTGCCGCCGATGCTGGATCTCCTCTCCTTCTATTCGCCAGCTATTCTCCTACAACGTGCTAGGCTGTTCGTCTATGGGAGAGCAATGCACATTGACCGATAGCATCGATACAATA
Organism: Cephus runcator; assembly: GCA_030142495.1. Taxonomy (NCBI): domain Eukaryota; kingdom Metazoa; phylum Arthropoda; class Insecta; order Hymenoptera; family Cephidae; genus Cephus; species Cephus runcator. The sequence continues at coordinate 79,634 of JARQTC010000234.1, forward strand.
CCACCTACCACTGCTACTACCCTTCGCTAGCCGAGAGCTGCCACCCCCTGCCGGCTCTTCTCCTCTAACCCCGATCTGTCGCTTGAGAATTTCCAGAGGGTGCTCCAGTTATAACGGTCCGTGTAGAATGAGACTCGTGACGGATGTCGGCCCGTAGCCCATTACACCGGATAGAGAGCCATTGGTCACTCCGACTGAACGTACCTCAAATTGACGAATGGTAATGAGTTCGCGTTGTTAAACGACCACCGGCTAGAACTACCTTTCCAGTCGGAATTAAATTTCCAATTCGCCAAACCAATAGTTCTACGTCTCGTTCCTCCAGTATTTGGATATTGCACTGGGTAGCTCTTCCAGTGTCCGATTATGCGTTCTCAGCGATCAATGGAGTAGGTCGGGAGTTTGTCTTTGACATAAAAGTAATAATTATCCCGGATAACGATAGGACCGTGTGTTTTTGTCATGGGGAAGAAATAAAATAGGGATCCATCCTATAAGAATGCTGGTAGCAGCTTGTATTATTAACGAGTCGGAGAGGAGAGACGAAGATTTGGCAAGGATCGATACCTGTAAAAGGATCCTTGGATCCCTCGCTAGCCGGCACAGCCGCAATACCTAGCGGAGTTTATTCGACATTGTTGAATGGCGGCAGTTGTAAAAATGATAACGGATGACCCGTGAGGCCGGGGGCTCCTGGGTAATGAAGTACGGTCGGTATGGGCTGCCCTTTGCAGAATGCCGGCTTCCTAGAGTAACCATTACCCACTAGAGTCCACTGGATGTCCAGTTGAATTTAACCCCCCACAACGTTCTGTCCAATAAGAAGGCATCTAACCAGAGGCTAACTTCGGACTCTCAACTTCAAAATTTCTTTACGTCCCTTCACGTTCATTGATCACCGAGCAGTGTAAAATTCATTCTTCATCCACCCGGCACCTAATTTCTAATAAACTCTTAGCTGATAGCATCTTTGGATGTCGTCACTTCTGGCTAACGCAATTGGAAACTCCAAAGGTTTAAGCACTGCTTTGACCATAGAAAAAGAGTGCTTCTTCTACGAGGAAACGCGTTAAGCATTGTGGCCTCCATAAAATTCCAGGCTATTACAAGGAGGCAGAACGCACTTCGTAATTAGCAGTTCACGATGCATTAGTACTTCGAGGTCTCCCTCATCTCGCGAGAAACGCCCTTGCAATAAACTTCGAATGACCATCGACTCCACATTGTGCTTAGAAGGGCTGGGGTAGTTACCCCCCAGGAAATAATAGCTACTAGAGATACAGAACGCCTTGGTCCGTTTCTCTTCTCTCTGCTAACCTCGAACTGAATAAGCCCTCGACACGTAATTATTGAGAAGCATTTTGAATATACACTGCGATCAAGGTGGGTCGTTAGGAATTCTGTCATTAGATTCCTTTTTGTAAAAAAAAAAAAAAAAATAATCCTTCCAAGAAGTATATGGAACTTTGATTTTACGTCTCGTCGTTAATGTCCCAATAGTTATGGGACAGAGTATTCGTAGAACTGGTGACCACGCATCGTTGCCAGGGTGTGAACCGAGGTATCGCGTTGTGCACGCGGCCTAAGGATACGCTGGAGAGCAGAGAGCTCGAAGGAGATCGGGAGGCGTGGAAGCGAGGTCAGAGTCGTATATGTCATGGGCAGGTTGTTACGGGAGTTCTTGCGCATCCTCGAATTGCTGGTATTTTGTTGCATATTCACGCCATATTTTACCTATCGTTATTGGCTACGCGGACCCTCCGTAACTCTCTCGAAAGGCTTATCATCCCAGTAAATTTAATAAAGGCAACCCACGATAGATGTCTCCCATAGCCATATAGAATTTACATAGATCCAGTCTTAGCTATGGGTACCAGCAATAATAACACACACTAGCAATTTTGGAAATGACCACTCGAATCGGTTGACAGACTGAACAAGCAGCCTAGAATTATCTCTCAGATTTATCTTCCACCCAACCTACCGAGCTGTCTACCCATAGGGATGTGCTATGGTGTCCGTGCCGGTGGCTGTGATGCACGCTGCGCTCTGTCTGCCGTATTTCTTTTATGGTGGGCGCGGCTCCAAGCGGCCAAGAGGTCGCGCAGGTTGCTGGGAACCGATTGTCGCTGATCGACTCCTTCGAGACTTTCAGAGCGAGTTGCACGCACTTTCATTCCTGGCCCTGATGCAACTGCGTGCACCCGTGGATAAGTACTGCAGAGAGTCGTTTACGAGGCTTTCACAGAGGGATCATTTGCCAGGACGCAACGTCGGGAGTGTTAGAAGGTGGATTCAGCATTAATGTAAATCTGCGCAGCAGTATGCAATACGTGAGAGTCCGGAACGTGGCAAAGAATGCAAAAGCATGCTGAAGAACCTTCAGGGCCAAGGCTGAAGGATTTCAGTTAGGTAGGTGGCTCGATGTAAGCAGCGTTGTATCAATCGGGTGCTGAGGTTGCGTGCTGAGGTCGCGGTACTACTCTCGAGGAACATGGCGGATCGCTGATCGGCCTTGGAAAAAGCGAGCAAAATCGAACCAGGCGCAATTACGCCTCGCGAGGTAGAATCATCGAAACAATTACAGAGTTGGCTGGGACAGGGTGCGCAGTGTGCTGCAACCGTATTGCACAGTATGCAATTCTGTCCGGGGCTACCGTACTTATAATTGCATCGGAAGCAATAACGCTCCCGGAAAAATGGCCTTAAACACCTGGAAAAATTGTTGCCCGAGATGAACCGAGATGCGAGTTACATTCTTAGCAATGGGGAATCTATATATAACTACATATGCACCTACGGTGCCGTGTGCACCCTCTATGTACATTATCGTACCGGAGACTGTAGGAGTTCCTAATCAAGCAATTTATTCTCGGATTATTAAAAAAAAAAAAAAGAAAAAAAAAAACTGAACCTCGAGCTAAATATACATTTGATCGAGGAAATTAGCATTTATTTATATTTATACCTTATAGAGTTAAATAAGGAGCCATCCTGAATTTCCCAGGATCTCCAGCCTCTGCTCGGTCATGTGTGAAACAATGAATACAAAGAGAGAATTCATAATGGTAGCTCACGCATCCATGTAGTATAGTAGCGCAAAATCGTGCTCTTCACGTCGCATTCTACAATTTATGAGATTGAACCGTAAGGCCACAGAACATTTCCAGCTGCTATGCAGCATCCCAAGTATATGCATCTCTAGATGCTCAAGTTCGTCAGACTTTCCTAGAATGCGCCCCCTGAACGAGACTATATCCATTGAACGTATACGTAAAGTGGGTAGGAAGAACCGCGATTGCAGGGTGAGCGGACGATCCGAACATCCCCCCTGCAGGCAATGGGGATGAAAGAGACACGCACGTATAAATCTCACCCCGTATTATCTCTGCCACCCCGCAAATAGTAAATGCTTGTTCGTAACGCCCTTGCATCAAACGCTACGAGGGCAAACATGCCCAGAAGTAACTGTGCTGCCGCATCGCACGCCTAGAATATTGAGGTCCTTGCGTATGCCGAAGGGTCCAAAGAAAATATTTGGCAAGCGACTTCGGATCCATCCCAAAAGTTTCAGCCTCGATCTGCAAATGATCCAGCGGCATCAGACCTGAATGTAAAAAATCCCTCAGATAACTAATTCAACAGAGAACCGATAGTGATGTACGCCATGAAAATCGTTTGAGGTCGCATGGACCAGTCACCGATCCATATAGTAGCTTGAAAATATCTATACCAACTTTGAATTGATATATCGTCGGCGTTATGTACAAAAGCAAATTGAGTTGTTAGCCATTCATAGCCGTGTACCACTGTGTTCAGTCTCAAGTGTGTTATTCGTTAGAAAAAGTGTATAGAGCGGCTGAACACACGAACGGAACAATCTTGTAAACGTGAACTCGGTCAATTTGATCGAACGGGCACAGTGAACAGTATCAATCCAGTCCGCTGTCTTCGGGTGTGTATAGCCGCACAAGAGAAAGGTATGCCGTAGTATAGTCGAGAGTTTCGTAATTAACGTGCACGCTTTATTGAGCGGACAAACCGGCGGCACCATGCGAAATGATTTACACCCGCTGCCGACAGCACGCGGAAGTATCCGAAACGACTTCTGTTTCAGCACATTGGCCGTGTTTTGTGATGCTAATGCCCCCGCGGGCTATTAACGTCTAACATCGTTAATACATTGTTACGGGGCCGAGACACGGGGATACGGGGCTCATGTGTAAAAGGCTTTAAGGTATGTCCCGTTCACACAGAGTCGCGGGGAGCGCGCCTCGTGCAATTAAAAATTAGCTGCGCCACGGCGAAATAATAAGAATGATTTGTTGGCGCGGGTATGGGAGTGAGTCGGTACGCACGTGCAGGAGCGAGTGGAGGTGCACACGTATTCGGCGCGGTACATTGTGCCGGTATTACAGTAGACTGTATGAGTGTCGGTAATTATTTCGACGGAATCGGCTCTGACGGGTTTAATGGCTGTGAGTCGGTCTCAGTGCTCTGGCAATTAATCACTATTCATTAGAACGAAACCGGAAGTTCGCACAGACCGAGAAACGAAATTAAGTTTGCGTAAATACGTTAGCAAAGTAATGCGACAGACTGTACCGCGATGATTAACTTGGAAATTGGAGTTTCGAGAGATTCGTAGATTTGACTGTGAGAGGAGGATACTGGGGGTGAACTTTTTAATTGTAAATTTTTTTTTTTTTTTTCTTTGAAATTTGGAATTTTATCCGATGTCGAAATGGCTTCTATAGCAAAGCTGCGTGATATTCGTACGACCCATCATATCGAGGAACTACCGAAAGGCGAGAGAGATCAGGCGCGCCGGGACAAAACCATCGATTCCAGGAACCCACGGAGGATTTGATTACAATGTCAAGCCTCAATTAAGCCAGTAAAAAAATCCCCGTAGGCTGTCATCCCGAGACACGATGTTGTGCTCTGGGAGGATCGAAAAAATCGGGCTGGCTTATACGTGACGCTGAATAAGCAAATAGCCTGAACCGGTAAAAACGATGACACGAAGAGAGCGGGCCCCTTTGGTGGGGCCTGGGGAGGATCAGCGGGGATCAGTGAGGAAGACGGGGGCCTCCTGGTTTCGCGGAACCGGCCCAGCAGGCGAACCGCCGACGTGACGGACTCATCTTGTCTTCATTATCTGTCCTCGATGTCCATCGAGAAGAGTGAGGCTGTAGGGCTTTTTCAAACTTCTCGGAACAAACTAAGAAATGTGCGGCGACGAGTTCCTTGCTCGACATTTTCACCTCCCCTGCGCATCTCCGCCGACACTCTCATTCTTAGTTGGGATTAACAGCGTCGCTTCGGTGACGCTCTGCGACGACTTCGCTATGGCTGTCGAGTAGAAAACTCTTCTGTAGTCACGGATCTTTTCCAGCTCTCAATTTCTGACTAAACTCCCATTCCTCGAATGCACCGACGTTCTTCATGCGAAGAGTGCTGTACCGAGCGAGGAGCAGATAATCGCACTTTATCGCTTTGCGAAACGGGCATTGACTACTGTGTATCGAGGCAACTTGTTTCTCGTACAAGATATTGATCGTGACATTTCCTAGAAGCTCCGTCTGACCCTAGACGGTTTCTAAACAGTAGCACCAGCAGCACCGTAAGAAGGCAAGAGAAGGGACGGGAGGCGCTTCCCACTAAGGGTTGCTCACTCTCTATCGACGAGCATTACTTTTATTCCGTGTCATTTGATCCCACACTCGGCACAGACTCACCCTCAGGAATGAGCCAGCCACGTCCCACGGATGTAATAGATTTTCTCAGAAAGTGGTTTTGTGGGCTGCGCGTTAGCAGTTTGCCTCAGCACGTTTCAACGTCCAGCGACTGCTTTAGTTTCCACAGGCACTTTATTTATTAGATCCGATTGCTGATTCTGCCTTGAAACTCACGTGAAAAGGTTAGTCCTTGTCGCGATTACTGTATACTACCTTCCCGGCTAAAGCACAAGAAAAAAAAAAAAAAAAAAAAAAAAAAAAAAAAAGAAACGGGGTTTCATATCGAGTGGAATTTTATCGCGGGTAGAAGAAGGATTCCGAAACGGTTCGTCCGAAAGAGCAAGTGGGCTCTACAGTAGTACTTGGCAACATGAGCGTGGAATTATATAAAGATGAAAAATTAATGCCCACGGACTTGAAGGGAGCATCGGGGGTGCTCTAACCCTCAATCACTGAGGGTTCTTATGACCCACCACGATCCACCAGGGAAAATTCTGGCGATCGTGGAGCATGCGATATCAAATATGCAGCGCGGTCGAATCTACGGTTATGTCGTATAAGCGAAAAACATCAGTGAGACCAGAGAAACGCGTCCCATACTCGTATCGTCCTCTTTATGGAAGTCGGTTTGTCAAGGGGGTGACAAGGGGTGACGGCAGTGCCAGTTGGGCCACGAGGAAACTCTGATGTGATTCCGGGAAAGCCTACGGCCCCTTTAGTCATATTGGTTTACATAAAGGGTGGATAATTATTTCCAGGAAATTCGCTCAACCTCGAAACCCTAATGCAGCGAGGCAAGAGTCGCGTCCAGTTCTTTAGTCTTTGGTTGATGAGCGTGAAGGAAGCGACTCTTCTTCGTCGACAAGGCGACTGCGCGAGCAGCAGGACTTTACCTGAAGTCTCGTCATTTTATCATTTCTCCGTTCGAATTTTCTTTCACGTAGGTTGATAGCATCGAAAAAAATAATAATAATAATAATAGGGTTTAAATCAGAGTCAGCGTTCAAGACTTCGAAGAGCCGCCGCCCCCCCCCCCCCCCCCCCCCCCCCGATGAGCGTCGAGACGCCGTGACGTCTATTCGCGCGAACGTTTAATGTGACGCATGACAGCCGCCGCTTGAACACGACTTCCAAGTTCCAAGTACGACGTAACCTATCGGATGGCTGAATAATGAATGCACAGGACAGGGGCGGTCACGCTAGCTAGGAACACTGGCTTGTCACTCGAAATGTCAGAGGAGGACGGCCATGGCTGACTCTATGGGCTATTAATTAATGAACCACCGGCCATTTTGCACTCCTTCGCTGAGGAGAGGTCGACACAGCCAAGAACAGAGTTCCTAATAATCCAGAGACTAAAACAGAAGAGAGAAGTGATATTCTTCGAGACCTTGAAAGAACGTCACGAGTCCCGGCTTCCGTGAGAAACTCGTAGGACAAAGTGTTTGTGCCAGAGCGAAGCCATGGACTCATGGAAATGTTCTTAGAGTAATGTATGCAGATTGCCAGAGTGCCATTATGTCTCTTTCGCGGCAGCGCGAACCACTCAGGAGAGTTACGGCGTGCAATGCCTCCTCTTCCTATGGAAAACGTACGGCGATGCCACGATAATTAGCCTTGATTACGCAATAAGCGCGGACGCTACGGATCTCCGTGACTGTAGACTCGCACGTTACGAGATCCCCACCACTTCGGATGAAACAGACTGTCCAAGAATCTACCAGCCAACATCACGAACACTGAACTTTCTCATAATATTCTCACGCATTCCGGACATCATTTATAATCGTATGATCCTATAATTCTAGCACACAATCTTGGAATTGCAGGAAAGTAAAGGACTAGGAAGTCAAGTGACGACCAGCGGTTGTCTCTTTGAGGATGAACTGGGTACAACAGAGGTAGGTAGTTCAGGGAAGATCCAGGCAGTCGTGTGTCGTATGTCAGTTGGGTTAGTTAGTTGGTACAAGGGTCTCACGTTAGCCCTGAGGCTAGTTAAACTTGGAAAGGGAGCAACGAGACGTAATGGCGAGAAGCTGCTGGAAGACGTAAGGACAGTTTAGAGACGCAGTCTGGCCACCGCAGATTACTTAGGTAATTGGTAAATACGAGGGGTTATATTGGAGTCGCGTAGTTGTGAGGATGGGGTTTTAGGTTTTGGGGTCGCTACGAGACTGAAGGACAAGCACCCTAAAGGCAGGAGGATTTCACCCTCGCGCAGGATATTCGCTTTAAGGGGGGAAATGAGCCTTAAAATTGTTTAAAGCGGTCGGAAAGAGGGTCGCAGAATCCCCTTAGACTTACACAGGATGTCCTGAAGATACTTGGGGAAAGCCAGACACTTTTCACGGATTCTTACAATTCCTATAGACGTACGAGTCGTCTAGAAATACTTGCGTTTATTATTGTGACTTCTGAATCCGAGTACACGCTCGCTAATAAGACTGCGAGACAAGTTCCAGCCTTAGTCTGAATGCAGCGTGACTTGTACGAGAAAAATGATATTGAGACTCACCGAAAGAAGACAAAGGGCCGGGAAATGAAGCTGTATCGAATTGGACCACCTTGTAGAGAAGGTGGTCGGAATCCAATGGCCAAAACAACTGGATACATCGTAGAGAAATTTGGCATCGCACAGTCTTGACAGACGATTCGACGAAACTGCGTATCCAAGATACACTGAATAAGCTGAAAACAGAAAATTATTTATGAAATGAAACTAAAAATTCTACTGATGTGATTTTCAATAATATTGCAAACCATGCACATACCTATTGCACTTAAAGAAGAACCGGGATACCCAGGCTGGAGGAAAGTTACAGCTACACAATATTACATGTTTCAATAATCTCTGTTATTACAATACACAGACATCCCAGCAGCAAAATCAATTCTATTACACATACTGTGAAGTTACATTGCATTGTTGTTTATATCACAAACAGTCCTGATTTAGACTTGGTAGTCATTTTGCTTATGGGTAACTTCGATATATTGTAACGAGAGATTGTATCTGAAAGAAGTTGCTATACCTGAAACATTGTAGCAGAACATGTGAGTATATTGACGTATGTCACGTGTGCGAATCACGGACGAGATTCTTAAACCCATAGAGACCAGTAGGTATATAGTAAATGTGTCCCATGATGGCAGTAGACTAATGGGCCACATCGCATGTATGAGTCTGCAAGGGGTTAAGAGTCGTCATCAATGATTCTGGGACAAACATATAAGCAGTGGAACACATTGAAATATGATCACTAAGAATCAATTAAAGAATGTTTGACAACAGATAAATAAAATACATCGTGATTCAGAACAATGCTGCACAAAAAAATACACGTGTCAAATAAAAAGAGGCATAGTCATTATGTGACGAAAAACAATACCTATAACGATTTTCGATTCTCCGAAGAAAGCGGTATCCTAAAACTAATCAGACGTTCCAGAAAGTCTAGCCTACCTCCCTAGTAGACAGCAAAAAGCATTTGAATTGTCCCTCTATGTTCCGCGGTTAAAATAATAAAATAAATCCGCGTTACAAGTGACGATGCAGATGATCAAACTGCTAAAATGAACAATGAATACGCCTTTAGCTACCCCGCAAAACTGGTACTTGCTCCGGACGGCGGAAAAATGGATATAAAATATAAATTTATTATTAATAAGATATATATATAGATAATAATAAGAATAATTAATAATAAGATATAAAAAAGAAAAAGAAAAAAAAGCCAATTTTAAAAAAATGTTGACAAATCTGTGAAAGCAAAACTTGAAAACCATAGTGTTTGATCCTCATCCAGATGGATAAACTAAAGACTAATAAAATTATCAATTACGAAAGACTGACTAATTTAGGAAAACTGATAAGTCGTTTGAATCTGCACGTCGAACAAGAAGAGACCAAACCTCCTCCAGGGATGAAAATTTTATACATGTCACTCGCGATTGCACACAGAATAGGCTCAATCGCGATCACTATGCACTTTTAAATATAAATTACAACTGACCTCCGTGTCGGTTCGGATCTTTCGCCCTGCGACAGGATCGAAGGCCAGAGGAACTTAAGGCCTACTTACCGCTCGCGGATTCCCGACGACGAAGCGATGGCTGCTCGCCTGCAACATCCCGCTTCGCCTGCACTGTCTTCCAGTTTCTATGCCTTGTGTTTCCTCCCTTCCTGTAATCCTCTCGTCTTCTTGTACCACAGCTAGATGCTTACTGGACCTCCCACGATTTTCACTGTTCACTATCATGCACCACTTATCACTGGTAAATAGAGAAAAAGATTTTTAAAAACGCTTATGTATGTAAAGTGGGCAACAATATTTACACGAAGCTGAAATAAAATGAACTACATGTCTTGGCTAATTATTTTATTCGAACACGTGTAAAATATTACACACGTTTGAATATAAGCAAAAATCACACATTTTGAATAACAAGGTAGTCGCAAACTGTAAATTTATTGTCATTGAAAATAGATCGGAAGCAGCGAAGTACTAATTTCAAAATATTGGCCGCCATGACGTGTTCTTAATTATTACGCAACCGAGAGATAAAAATGAAAGAATAACTTACCAATTTTCCAATGGCAATCACTGCCATGGCAAAGGATCACTTAGAAGCAATAGAAGCAATAGCAGGCCACATAAAATCCAGGAATCACTTATTTCTATAGCTGTATTTCCTTAAGTCCATAGTAAACAACTGTGCCTTTGTGACACATGCGTGGGTGGCCATTGTTGAATGTTTCATATAAATTTACAAATATTTCGACTCACAATCACTGCACTTGCATGTTATTACTTCCATAGCTTGCCAGCATCGTATAGAACTATTAAATCAGGAATGTACACTACTTTTCAAAAAACTAATAACAATTTTCCGAAAAACTGGGCGACGCTTCGCACAGCCGATTCGCCATCACTCGCGCCAAGAAGACACTTACGATTCGTTTCCCCCGTCCGCCCCGTTGCGTCAGGCCCGTAAACTATCACAAATCACGACAGCAGGGCGCCAGCGACAATGTATTATATTTTCAAAAAATTCACTATCGTTTATTAATACAAACTTTTAGCGTTTCAGTATTGGAATCAAAATTATAAAATTCTCACGATAACGGCAAGTCCCCTTTTCTTTACACATTCATCTTGTGGGGATTTCTAATTTGAATTCACGATCATCGATAGAAGCACAGTGCCACTCGCGTTACTTGTAATTTAATAAACGAAGCCCGCGCAGTTTAGTCAGCAACATTGTATTTTATCGCAGAGCCGAGTATTTTACAGAAAGTTGCATCACTTGGATAAGAATTGAATTTGCAAAAAGCGGCCATACATTGTCATCGCAGATCTGTTTAATTGAAAGTGTAATCGTTTAATGTGCAACAAAATGATTCTTAACAATGAACAAGTGGTATAGTTTACGCAACTTTGTAATACATTGTCGCTAAGGGAGGCCGCACAATACATGACAGATCTATTGGGAAGACAGCGGCGTCGCGACGACAGTCAAAGATTCCTCAGTTTTATCGTAAGAAAATCATATTTATCTTTTGAATTGCACACAAAATTCAAGTTAAAGTAATTCGGTATGCTTTGCGGAAATTACTGATATAGCTCTTGGCTGCTAGAGTGACAGAAGAACAGGTGATTCGAAATGGTTTTATTCTGTTAGAAAGTATAACACTCGCAGCCAGCTAGGATAGATGAATCGAGTTTCAAATGAAAATTGTGCTAAATCTCGCAGGTGAAATAGTTCTTGCAGGATACTGGCACATTGACATGTTTCTATTCTCCAGTTACTGCAACAGGTAGCTGTCATTGTTTGTGTCTATGCTTTTTCTATGTGGCTATTGTTTCTTAAGGGCATTATCTTACAAGTAATAAATATATTGTTCAGTACGTTAAAGAATTTACTGCTTCCTGTTCGAGTAACTATTAGAGTATTTGCTTTGGTTTTATATGTTTCTCTCTTCAGCTAACAAATTATGAAAATCTAACTCGATGGAAATACATATATTTCAAGTGCATACACTTTCACCATATTATATTTCTATGACTCGTTGCCTAACCAATGAAGCATACACCTTCGAAGCAGTTATATTACTTTCTTACAATTCTTACAAATATTAATATGCACGCAGTAGTGTGGCATAAGTGAATGATGTATTTGACTTAATAATTTTTCAGACAAACCTGGATATTAAATGACATTGATATGGAAGTTTATACTGATAATGCACAAATCTTGATCTATGAAGGAGTATCGTGACAAGTGTAACAGACTTTGTGAACATGCATACTATATCTGATAACTATTTTTATTAAAGGTATCATTTACAGTATAAAACCAATGATGTATCTAACTTTAATTATATCTTAAAATATTAATTACATCTACTAGATAATTAAATGCCATAATATAATACATTCTGCTACTAAACGATTTATCGGTTCTCATAGATTAATTGGTTTTCCATGATTGTTATTATACTATCTAGATGTGTAGGGTGGATCTAGATGGGCCATGGATATACTACATGAAATTTCTACCTAGAATCAGATCATCATGGGATAATGTGGAATTGTATGATTCGTCGAAGGCGCATTTCTTGGCTTCTCCATGACGATTTTGGGTATGTGTTCTTCCACACTATTAGTATAGATCATAGTTGTAATTTCATCTACATGCTTATACAGCATGTATTGCTACTCTACTTACGTGTCTTGACTTCTATACATAATGTACACATTATACCATGAATCTATCCTTTTTACTGTAGTTACAGTTCTGACTATAGTTAGCTTCAAGCATCTCTATCCATAGGCATTATAAACATAGCAAAAACGTCTCAACTGAATCTCACGTAAGAATAGACCGCGGTGAATTGGTGAACTCATACTCTGTTGTATCCGGGACCCCGGGATACACGTGGAGAACTATTATAACGATATAGAGGCGGTCTATGGGCTTTATGTGATAAACCGCGATGATCTATTTTTCTATGAACACTATTTCATTAACGACTGGCCTGTTAATCCTTGAATGTAGACCTACTTAAATCTCTGATAACACGAGGGCACTACTGTACGGGGTAGGCAAGGCATTTTCCGTAGGTCGTAAATGGGCACAGTGACCTAGTAAAGGGGATAGTCATGACGTCATTCAACATCTCTCCGACAACGTTCTGTGGGGCGATTCTGTATTGTGGGGTGGTTACACAAGTTAGGGGATCGATAATATACTTCATGGGGTAGATTGTGCAACGGTTCCTTTATGGATGCTTCGGTCTTTAAAAACTATCTCATTTTTTTATACTACACGCTCTGCACAGTTTTCTGGTTTTGCAGGGCCGTATTGTTATTTCAAAAGCAATGTATTTAATGCTTCTTAAATTCGAATCATGGGGACACAGATTGGCGTCCGTAAGACTGGACCTACTAAAACTTTTCTAAGCCGTACGTCGGATCATTGGCTGTCCTGACAAACAAGAGTGACAGAGTTCCGTTAGGGACGGGAGTTTTTGCCAGGATTTCTACCGGGTCGAGTTTTTCCTTCGGATTTGGTGCTAAGACGATAGTAGCACTGACTCTGACACAAACACTGTTTGGTAATCGTCTTTTGTTCCATGGACCCCGTA
>JARQTC010000239.1:1067-13050 GCA_030142495.1 Cephus runcator
TGCACACCCGTGTCGCGATGGCCCGTACCGCGGGAGTAGTGCGCCGTAGAATCTGTCCGTAGCGAAAGGGTTAATAAATGCCGTCGGTGGTAGAAAAACAATAAATACAAATCAGATCTCGTCACGTCCCAGTATCGCCAGTTCCGATGTCCCGCGAAGGGCACATCGATAACTTCGAGGAAGTAGGAAGCTCTCAGGGCTACTCAGGCGAGACGCGATGAACCTCTACCACTTCAACGTCTCTGGAATGACTCATCATCAAGGAACATCGCCAGACGACAACTGGATCCCTCAAGCCACGGCAACGAGAGGGAACCCTATAGTTAATTCCCGAGTTTGCCAATGAGCGACGTACGGTTCGATTTCTGGTAGCTCGCGCATAGGAAATATCTTAAGTTAACTTTACCATCCTTCTATGTAACGTATAGTATCGCGTACAAGGAGGCTCCGGTCAACCGAATATCGCTTTAAGTCCTTTTCGTGAGTCCTGTCCTCTTTCCGACGCTGATACTGCGTTGAAATGGGGCTAAGTCGGGACTCATATTATGATTTCATCGAGAACGCACTACCGGAACTCCTCGAGGACATACCGCTGTTAACGCGAAGAAATGTCGTTTACCAACATGATGGAGCACCTCCACATTTCACAAGACCTGTGCGACAATTTTTGAATACTCGCTATCGAGGGCGATGGATTAGTCGTGGTGGACCAATTGCTTGACCACCGGGATCAACCGATTTATCGCCCCTGGATTTTTATTTCTAGGGGCATTTAGAAGAATACGTCTATAAGACACTGAACAATTCGAGGGAAGACCTGGTTAATAAATTGCACGAGGCAACAGCCATTGTAACACAGCAAACCCTTGGCAGATCACAAATAACGTCCGTATTTAACGTCGTCCGTAAAGGGATAAGGAGCCCTCCTCATTGGCTCACTTATTTCGCGGACGCGTTTCATAGTCGAAACTGAGGGCTCGTGATGCCCTGAATTGGCTTCTTCCCTTGAAGGTGGTCTTTGCGTCCCTCAAGGGTGATCTCTTGACCTGCAGCGCCTCTAACTGTCGAAAATGAATTGAATTAATGATGGCATTACACCACGACCATCAACAAACTGTTCCTTCGCTACTTGTGAGTAGGTTATCGTGATTTTTTAATTGTTCATGGTCACAAGTTCTACAGAAATGGAGGAATTTGACGTGTTCTATGGAAGTGACGAAAAAGATAGTATTAAAAAGCGCTACATCCGGGATCATTTTTGTTTGATATTGAATAAACAGACTTTTCCTTGAAATATATGCAGAGACCTTTATTTGCGTCTTTTCGCTCAGTCACCACATTGCTAACTAACTCACTCCTTCCTTTCACGGCAGAGGCGCTGTAGTCGGGAACAGTTTTAATAAAATCACTGTAACTGATGTGTTGTTACCATGTTCACAATGCATAATAAACTTTCAACAACTAGAAATAAGTACAACGTACGTTCGTTTATCATTTTATTCAATTTTATTAATTTCATCCATTGATTAGGTACGAACATATGATTGTACTCCGCATAGTCAATTACGTCGATGATCACATAAATCTGAAGAAAGTCCCTAGGAAACTTTCCCTTTACTGAGGACACAGTAAAAACTGTGAAATGCGATGAGAAATAAGGGTTCCTCAAAAGTTAAGGGTCCCTCATGGAGGGAAACCTCAACCTCAAGTTGAGGGACAACTATGAATACGGGCATAAATTAGATTAGACGTGCAGAAGGGCAAAAGCTTGTGTAGAAATGAAAGGAGGCCATTTCAAACACCTGTTTTAATATTCGCTTAAACAGCCATGGCCGTCCAGCTGCCGAATTTCATAATTTCAATAACGTTTGAACTCCTAATATTACGTTTATATATCCTTATTTCGCTCGCTTTCCTTAACCTATCGTGACTATTTGGAGCGGTAAAGTACGTTTCACAGTAGTAGGTACAGGTTCCGAATTTATATTGTTTCCGGTTTGAGCGCCAGTGTTCGGATACTCGTGTTGTGGGTTCCGACGAATTTTACGGGTACAGAGCTATATTAAAATCTTTACGGCCGATATCAGCCAAGATCCTGCCAGAAGTATGATTCCTCCTAGAGCGGTGTATGTCATTATCTTATGCCCGCGCGTTTCTCGATGACATGTTCCTATTTCGTTCAACTCGTTAGTCAGTTGGTTGAGGGATATCTCATTTTCGTGGAATCTAGGGGTAGTTGCATCCTTAGATTGTTCCCGTATTCCCGGCTTTATCGCGTTATTCTCGGTATAATATTCCCGTATCCCAGAGACCAGTTCATTTACGTCTAATGAAACCGAGGGTTCATAAAAATATTGTTCTGAATTTTCAATTATTTCTGTTCTTATTAAATTCATATCATTAGTGTGGGCGTTGCAGCAAGGTCGCAGCTGCAACTGCATTCTCTCACAAATAGCTAGCTTTCCTTAAAGGACACAGCGCTACGATTTTACTGAATGCATCGATTGTCACTAGGATATGTTTAAATCCTCCTTTCGCTGTTGGAAGGGGTCCAAACAAGTCAATTGATAACAATTCTTGGGGTTTGGAAGGAGTTATATTCTACCTTGCTGCATAACTGGCCTGGTTGGGAACCTTGCATCTTTGACAGGTATCACAGGTCGCCAGGAGTTGGCGGATATGCCGCAGCATCTTCAGGAAGCTGAATTCTTCTGCAATGATACAGTACATCTTGCTTGGTCCCACATGTCCATACATTTCGTGGAGTTCCCAAATCATCTTGCTGATTACCACGGTGGGTAAAACAGTTTTTCAGACGTATTTTCCTACGCGTTTCTTCAGTAGCTGTTTTTCCAGGAGATACCTCTTTTTCTGCTTATCCGGACTCTTCTGGAGCTTGTCCATGATCTCGGAGAGCTGTGGATCCTGCTTCTGGAGCTGACTGAAATTTCGTAGTTCCTTGATTAACTCATCCGAAGGGTTTTGAGCTAATGTCTCAGCAATTGTTATCTCACGATGAGATTTTCTCCGTTCTTCTTCCTTGGTGAATGGCAAGCGACTCAAGACGTCTGCTGCTACTGTATTATTCTTCCCTGGACAGTGCTCGATTTCTAGATCGCAGTCCTGGATCTGTAGAATCCATCTTGCTAATCGTGCATTTGGAAAACGACTGGTTTTCAAGAAGGTTAGTACTTTGTGATCCGTGATGATCTTGATGTGTTGTCCATGTAAATAAGTTCTGAATTTTTTGAGAGCCCAGACAATCGCTAATAATTCTTTTTCTGTGGTATACTAGCCGATTTCTGCTCCTTTTAGTGTTCAACTGGCGAATCTGATGACCTCGTCTTCACCTGCTTCATTCCTCTGAAACAGGATGGCTCCTAAGGCGTAATCCCTGGCATCCGTCTGGAGGTAGAACTGTTAGGTGAAATCTGAGTGATGCAAGATGACATCTTCGTAGAACAGTGTTTTAACTTTTGCGAAGGCCTCTTGATGCTCTGAAGTCCAATTCCATCTCACTCCTTTCTTGATTAGTTTGAGGAGAGGTACAGTGCCTTCGGCATGTTTATTGGTGAATTTGGAATAGCAATTTACTAGTCCTAGAAATCCTCGGAGTTGTTTTATATTCTTGGGTTCAGGAAACTTTTTGATTGCCTCTATTTTTTCAGGTTGAGGTTTCAATCCTTGCGTAGTGAGGATATGTCCCAAGAATGCTACTTCGTCCCTCAGAAATCTGGATTTGCTGAAGTTGATGGTCAGGTTATGTGCCTGTAATCGTTTCAGCAGAACTTCGAAATGGTACATGTGTTCTTCGAATGATTTGGAAATGCATAGAATGTTATCCACGAAGTTGATGATGTTGTTCCCCAGTCCACGTAAGGCGTAGTCCAATCCTCTTATTAGGCTGGTACTACTTATCTTCAATTCAAATGGTGTTACTTTAAATTCGTAATTTTTCCTCTTATATAGGAAGGCGGTGTATTTTCTTGAATCTGGGTGGAGTGGGATTTGCCAGAAGCTACTGACTAAATCCAAACTCGTCATCATCTTCACACCGCTGCATCCTTGGAAGAGTTCTTCAGTAGTATGAGGACATTCTGCATCCGCGATGAGGAGTTCATTTAGTTTGCGAGCGTCAAGGCACGATCTGACGGATCCATCCTTCTTGGTGACCGGTACAATCGGATTGATGTACAGGCTATCAGACCTTTGGATGATATCGTAATCTAGCATCCGTTCAATTTCTTCATCGACGGCACTTCGAAGTTTCATTGGTATCGGGTAGGAGCGGTTGACGAATGGTTTCTTATCTTCTTCTTCTTCGAAGATATTGTTGCACGTCAAGATGAGTTCTGCTTCTAGCGAAGAAAATTGAATTGTATTTATTTCATTCATGTCCGGTGAGTTCTTTTCCAATTTCGTTGTATTCGTTGTGGACTCGTCTCAGTGTCCCTGGCTAGTGCGGGGCGCCTTAGTGGCCACAGCGTTTTTCAGTTTCCCGAAGCTGTTGGCTTTGGGCATCGGCTCTCTCCGGTGGGCTCCTCCCCTGGATCCGTTTCATGGGGTACAGTCCGTTGCGGAGATCGCTGATTCCCTTGCGTTCCTTCCGTCTGGAAGGATTCGAGTGTTGGTGGGGTTGCCTTGGTGGAGGATGAGTGTTCTGAGGAGATGTCGTTGGAAATGAGATTGCTGCTCCCGAGTCTTTTCCCTGTTTGATCCTGGTTTGTTTCTGTTGTCTCTTTGTAGTTCATGTCGGGAAGGACTCTCGAATTTTTGGAGTAGCTCCGTGAACGAATTTATATCCTCAATTTGCCTTCCATGGATAATAAGGCTCAAAGTTTTAGAGAAATGATCCGCTAGTTTGCTACTGATTTTAGCTGTAGGCAGAGGTGGTTCTAAATCTTTTGCCTCGCTGAACATTTTCGCGAGCATATTCAACTGCATACAATTGTGTTTTGACGGGTCATATTTCCCGTAATGTAAATTTAGTCCTATTTCCTGCTGGATCTCACTATTCCAATACCTGACCTTAAATTTTTCTTGAAACTCTTTGATTGAACTTATGTTGTCTTCCTGCACCTGCCACCAATCTTGCGCGGTTCCATCTAGACTATTGTCCACAATGAAACGCAAGTCTTCTCCTTGGGCCTGAGTTGCTTTCAAATAACCTGACATTTTCTTCAAGTAAGTGAGCGGACGCTCGTTACTTGTGCCCTTGAATGTCCGTGGTTTGATGGATACTGCATTAGGTCGTAGAAAGCTGATTCCTAAACTCTCGTTTGGCCTAATTTCTGTGAAATTTTGTCTTTCTCTCTATGGAGTACCTCTACTAACTTCGTGGTGTGACATCCTTTCTATTTCTTCCCTGAGATCCTGTATAATGTTTACTATTGGGTTGTTCGGAAAGTCATTTCGTTTTTTCCCGACAGAGGATTTAATTGTATTTTATCGCAACCAATTTCACACTTAAGCAGCATAATCATTATATGTTTTGAGAGCTGATATAGCAATGCTTGTGTGTGAAAAAGTCCAAAAAGTCCACTGTCTTGACCAGCCCTATGAAATCCCGGCCGGCGTAAACCCCTACTGCGTGTATCTCTTATTTGCATCTATGCAAAAATGTATGGTCATGGTGGGGAAAAAGACGGCGACTTGTGAACCATCTTCGCAGCATCTTGTCGAAGAACCCCGATACACCGCCCTTTGGGGTGGAGGGGCCATTTGAGGGGCCCCTACTCGGCGGTATTCGCCCACCGTTGAACGAGTTTTTCGCCCCCCTTCACAGTGGGCAATGCTTTTACGGTTGCCTATATGTCCGCGGCTATGTGAAATTATGCTACTGTTGCATGCGCATGCAGGCGCCCGAAATCAGGGCAGAGCATACCCCGGCAGTGCTGCATTATCTATTGCTGGTTGTCACCATACCGATAGGCAGGGGAGTGTGCGTGCGATGCGAACAGAGCGTCCTGCATGCGTATGACCCCTTAGACTGTATAGCTTGTATCAGCTATTATGTGGACCACAGGGCCGTGGTCATAGCCCAGGGTGGTGATGAGGTGGTGGCCATGCGCTTGTAATTACATAATTTTTTATATACTACACCTATTATAAGCACTAGCATCTATTTATACATATATATCTACCATCATTTCTTTTGCTTACTTACTAAATAATTGCTTACATATATACACACATATTATTACTATTTTTTAAATATACACTATGTCTGTTATTAAAAATACCTTTAATTTTACCGCTACATTACATCACTATCTCTATTATTACTTTTTTTATTATATTTTAATTATTTATATCGCTTTTCCTTATTATTAATAATTATTACTGTTTTTATGCTTTAAAAATGATATTGTAATACATAAAAAAAAAGGGAAGCATTAACTCATGTAGCTTGATTTACACTGCGAATACTGAACCCTACCACAACCACCACCACCGCCGTAGATCTTATTATCCTGCACATACCGACGATCCGCCAAACGTTTCTTTCGCACAAAAGCTTCGTAGTACTCTCTGACGATTCTATCGTTTTTCCGCAAATCACCACTAAACACATTCTGGAACGCATGCATCCCGAAGCCGCAGGAGAGGTAGTGTAAAAACATCATGGAGAATTGGCCGCACACCGTCGACGTCTCGCTCTGAAGCTGCTGAGTATTCCATCGGAAGGATCGACAGTTCCGTCGGAGTCTCGATGCATGGTGATGATTCAGCGGTGGTAATCCGTAGCTGTCAAAGTAGTAGCCGGCTCCGTCAGCGTCCACGTACATGGCAACCCAATGCGCTCCTGGTTTCGTATGATCGTCCGTGTTGGCGACATTGGCAGCGGGTTTCGACCAGTTTCGGGGTATTCTATCAGCCGCGTAGACACCCGTCGTATGAGCCGATATACCGCGTAGACCGAGGTAAAGGTCTAGCGTGTTCATATATGCGGACCGTTATTCCGAAGCCAAAATTCAAGGCGTAAGGCGTTCTTCAGAGCACAGGTAAACGATCCTCGGTTTCCTTACAGGCGTGAACGATGCACTTGTAATGGTCACGATTCGGTGGGAAATCCTCGTATGGTGAGTTATTGGGGGTTTCATCCAAATTTATAACCTCCCGGGCCATAACGGTCTACAGAGAAAGCACGCTCTCCGGACTCCGCGTGTATATGTTCCGCGAAATACCAGCTATATTTCGAAGTTTGGCGTATACCTGTTTGTACGTTACACCACCGTCGAACCACTCTAGACCGTGTTGATAGCGGGTCATGGTGTTGTTCTCGCTTCTGATCGCCGGTGGTAATTCGTTGAAATCGCAGGGTGGTGAAACAATCCAGTGGCCTATGTATTTTCTTTCCACAGCCACGACGTCGATTTCCTTCGGGGCCAGACGCCCCTCGGCGTCTTTGAAGTATTTGATCTCGATGACAAAATCCATGGTCGCGGTGCTAACTGGAAGGCGTTCAACGAGAAACTAACGGCGATGCTGACGATCATCCGCGATACCGAGTGCACAAAAGATGATGACGCAGACCTCAAACTGCTGACCTATGTATTTTCTTGGATTGTTTAGCTGCCGTAATCTACGACGATTTGCCGCGCAGCGTCGATCTCCAGAACGTTATCGTACTCAGCGTAGACGATACAGTTCACGGTGGCGGCCAGCGGTTCGTCGAAGCGCACCTCGATTCGTACACTACCGTGCTTGATCAGGTTCCAGTGGGTGTTGCTATTTGCCGAGAGATCGGGTGTAAGATCGAAAACGAACAGGCAGTAACCGTTTGCGTAAGCACTCCTAGATATCGAATTACCCTCGTTGAGGAAGTGTATACCCGTGCCGCTGAAGAGGGTGTGATACGCGTCCATGTAAAGACCGGCTTTGCCGAAATCGGTCTGCAGGGCTTTTGAGGGTACTTGAACACCGTCGACGTACAGCGATAAGAAATTAATACAATAGTTTTTATTATAAAATTGAACGGGTTGAGCTGATAGTTACCATTAAAGGCCTTATTATCGACGAAACCTATTATAATACGCTTAGGTAATTGACCGAGAATTACGTTATCCATCGTGCCACCGTGCAAGCCGGCGTGCATCGTCAGGGCCTTGACCTCCACACGCGTAAGCAGATACTTGGCCGTTGTCTTAGACAGCATTTTAGAATGTGCTATTAGAATACCAAGGCTTATTTTGGCGCGTCTAACGAGGAGCGTAGCCTCCGTTATATGTAAACAGCACTCACTCTTGGGATCCATGAGGGAGAAGCCATCTCTCGTACGTGCGAGTCGTAAACGGAGACGACGCCGTTTAATAAAAATTTTTCTTGGTTAAACACATCGCAGTATAAATGGCCAATCAGATCCACCGTCCTGTCTTTACCGACGAACGCCTGCCTATTCGCGAGGCCTATATTCTTGCCCGCTGTATCGTCCATATGACCGGGCGTGTCGTCGTACCAAAGCACGCTCGAGAGGTGTGACCCCTTAGCGGCGGGCCCGTAATTTAATAGCCTCTTTATGTAAACTCTGTAAGCGTACGCGTTATTAGGCGGCGATACGAGCTTCTGATTAAGAAATACGTCCACCTGATTGAATAACGAGTGTAGCAGATTGTTAACAGGGGCTGCTTTGTTCAGAGCGTTCGCTGCTGACGCGTCCTTGGATCACAGCTGTACGCGTAAACTCAGCATCGTGTGTGCTAGATCAAGGTACTCGTCGCTGTTACCCAGCACGACAAAATCAATGGGCGAGTCATCGGTCAGCGAGGAGATAGGTTTATAGTGCACCTACTGAGCGCTCTCTATAGTAGTCTGCGTCGGTGGTAGTGTAAAGAGCTCGAGCTCCGATTTCATACACTCGCACGAGTGCTCGTGTAGGAAGGCCATGATAAAGATAGCGCTCAGGAGAAGATATCCAGCACACTCCGCTTTACTTTCTTACTAGCGACCCTACGACTATTTTTGGGTTTTTTGGCTTTTGTCTTTATTCTTTTACTACTTGTTTTGCTTTTTCTAGGTGGGGCGATCTTTTTTTTGTACTCCTCTTTTTCTTACGCTTGTTAGCAGGTCCTAAAGGTAAGGCGATGCTCCTTCCAGCAACGCCGATGATGGAGTAGCCACCGCGTAATCGTTTTACAGCTTTATAACCCGATCCTTTCATGAGCTCATCAATTTTCGTCTCCGCCTTACGTTTAAGATTCATACCCGATTCGGCGGCCCTGGCGCGAAACGCCTGTTTCAGCGGAGCACCGCGTTCACTGACGTCTGTCAAGATATTCATATCAGCGCGCACCGCTTCCTTACCGACGGCTCGCGCCCCCCTCGATAGTAGGGGTAGCACGCGCCGAAACAGACCACCGAGAAAGCTACCGATATCATGACCCCGCTGATACGGTGACCCCGCGAACACCCGAAATTTCGTGGAGGGGCCCCCCGCCTATCTGCGAGTCGTAGTAATCGGTGTAATGAGCCATTAGTCTAGCCGTTTAAAGTTTAGTGTTACGGAGACCGTTCCTGATTCAAATGGTATGGGGTCGCCCAGGTGGTCTCTTATATCGATGTCGATGGTTTGAAAAGTCGTGCGGAGCAGCGGTATATACTTTAACGATGAAAACGAGAGCACTTTTATAGCCGCGTACGCGTAGATGTTATCTGACTGCAGGGGAACCACGCGGAGCAGGGGCGTTTGGACGTCTCCGGCGATATACGGCTCGCAGACATCGGTGTAAACGAAAAGCATCTTGGGTAGGGCGTTGATCAGACTAGCCGGTTGATTAGCCATCACAGGGGGTTCTGCTTTTGATACCACGACCAACCCGGTAAAACCAGAGAGCGACAGAGCCTAGGCTCGTGCGGATCGTCTAGATTGTTATCGGTAGAGACGAACGATACGCTCACGTAACCGCCTCTACAGAGCTCTAGTTACAGACGGCCCGTCATAGCCCTGGTAGCGTTTATTTCGTCAATGAGTGTCTTTACGTGATCGTAAACGCCGTGCGCTACGTTAGAACCCGTCACTATAAGGCCGGCTATCGGTTCTTTGTAGTTCTTCCTCGGTTTGGTACTAGTGGTGACCACGACCACGTGATCCCAACCTTTCAGCGCTACGGGCACGTGAATAAAAGTCATAGGAATCTGTATTTCAACCAGAGCAACAGACCATGTCCCGTGTAAATCGATCTGATGCGGTAGATGCGTCGTAAAACTAGTAGTTTTATTTTCGGGATAGTACGACATACTGCTGTTACTAGGAAAAACGAGATAAAATTGGTCCTTCATTGCTCTTTAAGCGGGACGCCGGTATGCACAAATTAAATTTCTCGGGGTAACCGACCCAGCTGACCAGTACATTTTGGGCTTTCCCACGACCGCTTCGTTTTATTATACGATCGACGAGAAACGTGTCCTTCGCGAGGTCCTTGCGAACTCGAACGAGCTCCTCTTCGTAAAAAATACCGTCAATCTCCTCACCGGCGAGATCTTCTAAGATGTAGACGGGTGGTTCCCTCGTTGTACCTAGGCGTACGATTTTAAAAACCTCTCGAGTCCACCCACCCTCGTAACCTTTCGCAAAAGTGTACCTAGCACTACTGATGTGTACCAGGTCGCCGATACTGTATTTAGGGACACGCGTGCTCGCTGATGCATACCGCGTAGATAGGTTCATACGTGCTTTAGCGGCATTATACATGGTTACGTCGACCGGGTGTATTCTTATCGCAGAGTGGCGTGTCCTGTTGTATGATTCCACGAGATTCTGAAGAATATCTATGTACCGCCGCGTGTTTCTATGTGTAAAGTAGCGCCACATACGCTCCTTCAGAGTACAATTGTAGCGTTCGACGACAGCTGCCTTTACGTCGGGGCTGCGCGCTACACGGAAACCTATACCGAGCTCCTCGAGCAGACGCTGCAGTACACCGTTGGTGAACTCTTTACCTTTGTCTGTCTGTAGGTACATGGGTATCCTATTCTTACTACGCGCCAAAACCCTCCGAAATGCCGCTGCCACCGTCGCACCGGTCTTATCGCGTAAAGGTTCGACCCAAGCGTATTTGCTGAGTACATCGATTATTACAAGTACAGGGTGTCCCAAAAGTAATAAACCTCCGAGTGTAGGGAGGTAGCTGGTGCTCCTCCGAACGCACCTCTGAAATTTCAGCTTCCAATTCGCAATAGCGTTTAAATGGGAAGCGATTAGAGTCTACCAATCAGGTGAGGACGTCGGTACCATACAGATACACAGCGTCGTAAGATCTGAGTGAATCTGTAATCTGATCGCCTATGAACTCTGAGTTTTCTTCCCTCGCTTTTGTTTCTCAGTGGCTATGGGCAGACTGAAACCAGGCGAAGCTATGCCTATTAGGTAACTTACGAACTAACTAAAAACAGCAATATCCTATGATAATGTAGGAAATAATAAAGATCTGCCGCAGTAGGTAAATCTGAAATCTGTCACCTACAAGTATTATGTAACTTGGTGTATTTAAATTAACATAGCAGATAGTATTTAATTATACCTTCCATACCTTCCATGTACCTTTATACCTTACACATATCTTCTCATACTTCCCCTATACTTAACATTACAATGAAAACGAAGCAAGTATGGAAGAAAATTGTAACAAAACATTTTATGAATCAAAATAACATAAACATATTAACAAGAATGACTCTAGAATTTTTTGTATAAATTAAACAACTAAATTTTCCTTAGTGCTTTCCTCGAATGGTTCGTCACAAATTTGTCAATATTATTCTGTACTGGCCACATGATAATTTTAACTCCTCCGGCATTTTACTATTAACATAAGTGACGCAAAAGTGAAGCAAAAGTGACGGAAAAGTGAAGCAAAAGTGACGGAAAAATGAAGCAAAAGTGAAGTAAAAGTGAAGGACAAGTGCAGTACCCGAGTAGAAATTTATTCAGGCTCAGATCCAGCCCTGATAAAGTGTGCCTTAAAACGGCATCCGGCCCTGCTAA
>JARQTC010000239.1:86438-111597 GCA_030142495.1 Cephus runcator
TATACCTTACTCGTAAGTTTGTCCCTACGAGCGCTCGAGGAGTTTTAGGCGAGCGGTGACGTCGAGGGGAAAGATAAAATTATTTTCCTGTCACAAAGTAAATCAACGGATTAAATTAAAACTGAAGTAAAATTGATCAACTGTACTGTCTAATTAACAGGCGGCGAATGAGTAAAAACTGTTCAACTGAATTGTCTGATGGACTAGCGGAGAATGAGAGTGAGTCTTGGAGAAAATTAGGGATGTTAGTTAGCGGGGGTGGATTGTTTGAGTAGGGTTAGCGATTATTACTATTGGTTCGGCTAGAGAAATTTTTAAGAAAAAGAGCATGGAGTGGTTAAAGAAATTAACTCATTAGTGCTGGGAATTTTGGCGGGGGAACTCTGCATAAGGGTGAAAGAATTGCTGGTTCAGGATTGGATGAGGATGACTTCTGTGTAAATGAATAAGGAGTTTTTAGTGGGGTTTTCTAGGAAAGGTGATAGAGTAATAGAGTCAGGAATGTCCGCATATGTGTCGCATAAATAACCTTAATAACGGTCAAGACTATAGCCTAAATATATTCTATAAACATTTCCCTTTAGGCTCACTTCATTGTCCATAGACCTAGAACCCATATACTAGATAGCCGCTTCTTAGGGTTGCTATGTGATAAAAACCAGACCCCACTGTTTAGTCTTCCGATGCTTAATCATAGACCACGTACGTAGAATCTGATTTTCCACGCGGACGTAACATCTTATTAAAAAAAAATTAATAGTATGCAACATGTTGACCTTTATGTGGCCTCGAATGAGAAAATTATGTTTGTATGGGGAGAAGGTAAATGTACGATTTATGTTTCATTGCAAAACATTTGTTTTAGGTGTTCAAAATGTGCACCATTAACCTCAATACATTTTCGGAGACGGCAAACTAATGATTTCTTTACATTTTCAAATACTTCGGTAGTAATCATATTACATGCACGTTGAAATTAAAATTCATTCGTTTACCGTCCTCGAACAGATATTAAAATTAATGGAAAGTATTTCGTAATTTTCCCGTTCAAGGTCACGTGAAAGTCAGCATACTGTACATATTCGAGTTTGTTTTATTTATGGGCTATACGATTTTTGTAATGAAAATATGCCGAACTATTTAACATAACGTCGATGACCTTGAAATTTCTAAAAAAAAAACTTAAAAAAGATTTATGCTAATCAGAGTATTTGACCCTTTATACCGAACAATTTGTCCTTCAATATTTTTCCTGTATCATCAAAGGCAACATGATATTTGATTTAGTAGCGACGGGGTATGAAAAATGAACTTGTTCCAAGAAACAACATTTAACAGTAAGAATAACATTCGAGGTACATAGTCTTGTGGAAAATTTTAGTAGCACCCGCGAGCGTAGACTGGCTTAGTACGCTCGTCTCTTGTGTGCCTACAGCGATGTCGGCATTTTTAACCTCAATTCGCGCGTTTTTCGAATCGTTGGCTATTTCGTATTCGCCCCAAACAACAATTTAAGTGGTCAAGTTAAGTGAGTGAGACATCCTGTATACTGTAAACTAGAGAGACACGATTAGGTTGGGTACATTATTATTAGAAACAGAAGAGTTGAAACCACACAGTGAGATGGACACAGATCCCATGCGATACAATAATATTGGGTACATTGGATGTAATCGATTCTGATTTATCTAAAACAGCATCAGGATCCTTAACAATTAAAGTGTTGGAGTTCTAACCTTACTTAACGAAGCCTAGCCATATATAAGCCTATTCAAAATAAAATATTATGATCAGTACTGATCGCAACACTTGTGTGGCCTATTGTTGTGATAAAACCATTGATCAATATTTGGTTAGACTCACCAAATGCTGCTATTAAGTTAGTTTACTGAACTCGCCTGTTCAAATTCTACCTTTTCTTTCGTTCTTACTCTTCTCTCTATCTCCGTCTTTTTCCTCCATGGAACAATATTCTAAAATTTGTTTTCCATTCGTACATTGATATATTTTTTCCTATTATCGTTTTCGTTTTCCTGCTTTTATTTATATATTTCTTGTTTTGACCTTATATTTTTCCATCTCGCTTTCTTTTTCATATTTTTCCTTTATTTTTTCTTTGCAGAGTTTGTTTGAATAGTTCTTGCTTCTCTATGTATACTTTTTTAATTTGCTTTACCGTTTTTACATCTTTTGAATTTTTTTTTACCTTTTCAGTTCTTTCCTACCTTCTCTCTATTCTTGTGAAACACTTCCTTTCTAGTTTATTTTTTAAACTCATTTCTTATGTATTTCAGTTCCCTCTGAGTATATCCAGGAACATTTGTAGTGCTCTTAATAGCTGATTAAATTCTCATTTTATTAATTTTTTATTTACTCCATTCAGTATATTCAAGTGTGAGGCAGTAAACGCACATTATTAGATAAAATATAATAACAAATATTAAATTCATAATGTAAATATGTCTCCATCTCGCAACTTCTATAGAATATCTATCTCTGTGGAGATAATTTTTTTAGTTGAACTTCACAAAATCTATTATAATGCTGCAGATGGATTATTTTCAAGGGACGATCCGGAAAAAATGCGAGGCGTCTGGGCCGGGATTCGAACCCGGGACCTTTCAATTACCGGTCGACTGCTCTAACCATTGAGTCGTCAGCCACTTGCCATATCTTCCTCGAATCGTCCCTACTAATGAAAATTAATTTTCGTATAAATTTGAGAAACGTTGAAATCATGATATTGGTTGATAAAATGTTAGAGATGCCATTCTGGAGTGTACCGTTTCTGGTCTACTTACTGTACCACAGAATTGCAGATGAAAATAAAAATATCGAGGCAAACAGGTGTGCCTTGAGGCACGATCCTTATACATTGGCTATTGCAAACAAATATTAATTTCGCGGACACCGAACTTTTAAACTAGAAGTATTTGACGTTTACAAATCTTACTGTTCCATTTACATGCTTCGGCATTAGGGCAGAATAACTCGGCCAAAACGACTCAAACAACAACACCTCCGGCCAAAACAACTTGGTACAAAAATAACTCCAGCCAAATCGCAAGCAAAAATACCTCCGGACAAAATAACTCCAGCCAAAACAACTCGGTACAAAAATAACTCCAACCAAATAGCAAGTAAAAATTCCCCGCGTAACATGATTAACAAAAAACCTAACCTAACCTAACTTACCGACAGACACCGATTACCAATAATCAATCATAGATCAACACATATACAGAAATAATTTTGAGTAACATTATTTGGTATTTAATAGTGGGCCCCCAACCCCCGTCGGCGCTTCGCCTCAGGACCCCGTTCCGCAACATCTGACTATCCCAACAACTGACCGCAGTTATTTTTGTACCGAGTTATTTCAACCCGAGTTGTTTTCATCGGAGTTATTTTTGTACCGAGTTGTTTTGGTCAGAGTTGTTGTGATCGAATTGTTTTGACCGGAGTTATTAAGAACCAAGTTATTATGGACGGGTCCAACATGCTTCATGGCTTTTTGTGCTGAACACCTGCAAATGTTGCTGCAAACTGAATGGTGCGCTCAAAGTGAAATTTTAAATGTTTCTACTACTTAACTATTATTCCCCGTAGGGTGGGTTACAAGGCCTTCTATTTCCCTCTCATATCTTCATTTGTTACTATCTAACATTACAATATACTCTTTCACTTTTACTCTACCGTTATCCACTTCAGGCATTCGTCTGATTTAGAGGGTCAAAAAAATCGGTTATTTTTTTTTATCGATGGCTTAACTATAGGAAAATATGTTTATAAAGTTTTAGAAGTCAACTCGAATTATTCTGGAAGATATAGATCCGAGAACGGGTAAGCGTTCAGCAGGTGTGTGTAAGTTACCAATAACATATTTTTTCCGACCGAGAACTTTAAAGCGCGTTTTCTCGAAATCTCGTTTTTGTGATTTTTCCAAATCGGCAGACGTAATAGCAAAAAACTACTTAACCTATCGATCCAAACCAAAGTTTATTCTCTGGAATATTGAAAACTATCATAAAAAAGTTATTTTATACGTCTTTTATTGCACGAATAAAGTAACAAAATTTTGTAAAAATCGTCACTTTTTTGTTGAAGCTCGGGAATTAATATGATTTCACGTTTTTTTTTTGCATTATTCGTAATAAAAATATATTTCAGTTACAAATAATTATGATTTTTACGTTTAATACAAAAATTATGCACACAATCTTTCGCACCAATTCGAGACTCCAGCAGCGAGCCGCTTCAATGGTCAGCTAATAACTCCACCGTTTAGCGACAATTGATAATAAAAAAAAATTTTGTTTTCTTTTTAAATATTCTTTAAAATACACTAAAAATTTTAAGACGTTCCGTTGTTTCTCTCCCTATAAAAAGAATTGCTGAAAATCACCTTTTTTAGGCCTGTAAACCTAAAGACTGTTTTAACTTATTCAAATAATAACGGCATTCTCCCTTTCGCGTGTTCACCGCTTGTTTTGTTCAATAAGTAAGGTGCTGATTTATTCTTAATATTATTTGACATAACAAAATTACAGTGAGGAGATTATTTTAAGCCATAAGATAACTGATGTCACTTGAAAACGGTTACGATGTTAACTGCTACTCTCTCGCACGGACGCGACACGCGCGCCATACGTAGAGGGCCGTTGAAACAGTCTCGCCAATCAGCTCGCTCGCCGCGGGAAAGTTCAAATGCCGCGCAAACTGAGAACTATATTTCTCGACATACCGCCCACCAAATTGGCGTAGCTATTATAATTTTCTTAGTCGCTGCTCAAAGATACTGGCAATTTACAAAGCTTGGCAATCGATCGCTTAAGATTACCGCCGGAAGTGCGTACAGTTACAACTCGAACTAGGTCGTCCGTGCCCGGGTGCAGCTCTACTACTCGCCCGAGCTTCCACTTAAGAGGAGGAAGATTGTCGTCCTTCAGGATTACTAAATCGTCGATCTTGAAGTTATCTCGAGGGGTCCGCCATTTGGAGCGGCCTTGCAGAGTATTGATGTACTCCGCCGCCCACCGTTTCCAAAAAGTCTGGAGCGTTCGTTGAATGGCTTGCCAGCGATCCAGGCGATTAGTTGGAATTTCGGTGACGTCGGCATCGGGGAGACTCGTCAACGATTCTCCGACTAAGAAATGCGCCGGGGTGAGCGGCTGGAGATCCATGGGGTCAGCTGACATCGAAGAAAGCGGTCTCGAATTCAAGCAAGCCTCTATTTGAGTCAAAACGGTGGTCAGCTCCTCGAACGTGAAGAGCGTGTTACCCATGACTCGCTTAAGATGATACTTGCACGATTTCACCCCAGCTTCCCACAAACCTCCCATATGTGGTGAGCTAGGTGGAATGAACCTCCACTCGATATTTTCATTTGCAAATAGCGCACCGATGCTTTTGTTTACTTGTGTTCGAACAAATTGATAAACTTCCTTCATTTCGCGGTTGGCGCCGACAAAATTCGTCCCGTTGTCGCTGTATATGGTTCGGGGTCTTCCTCGCCAACTGATGAAACGACGCAACGCAGCAAGGAACGCCGCATTCGTCAACTCACTCGTTGCCTCGAGATGGATAGCTTTCGTCGCAAAGCAAACAAACAGGGCGATGTACGACTTATTTGTCTTGCGTCCACGACCTTTATTGACCAACGTTGTAATCGGTCCCGCGAAGTCGACGCCGGTGGTCATGAAGGCGCGACTCGGACGCACTCTGTCGCTCGGCAGTGCTCCCATGATTTGCGATGAGTCGCGCGGCTTGCTTCGTGCACAACGGACGCAGGAATGGCACACTTGTCGCGCTAAGTCACGACCCTTGAGAGGCCAATATTTTTCTTTGATCGACGACAAGAGTAATAATTGGCTTGCATGAAGCAAACGTAGATGCTCTCGCTCAAATAATAGTCTTGTAAAACGGTTTCCGGCCGGCAACACGATCGGATGCTTACGCTCGAAGGGCAACGAAGCATGTTGCAGTCGACCGCCCACCCTGAGGACTCCGTATTCGTCGAGAAATGGATGCATTTGACTGAGTTTGCTGGACGTCTTCAGGCAGCGGCTGCTCTTCAAAGCTGAAATCTCAGCTTCGAATGGAGCTGCTTGAGTGTGTTTGACAATGCGCCGATGTGAATCTTGCAACTCCTCCACTGATAATCGTTTAACAGCTCGTTTCCTGACTTGCGTCTTGAGATTTGCGATGAATCTCAGACAATAGGCCAATACTCGCTCAATTTTCGTGAGCGAGGAAAATTTGTCCAGGATTTCTTAAATTGTTTGATGTTCTTCGACAACCAGATTGCACGTCGGAGCTGGTTTGCGTTCTTCCGCCTCAATTATCTCGATGATGTCGTAGGGCGGCTCTTTAGTGTCGTTCTGCGGTGCTGGGAGTTTTTCTTTGAGCCACGAAGGCCCTGACCACCACAGATCGCACTCCTCGAGCTTGCGTGGACTCGTCCCGCGAGACATAAGGTCGGCTGGATTTTCTTCGCCGCTGACGTGATTCCAATGCTTTGCTGGAAGTGCTTGAACGACTTCCGCCACTCGATTCGCGACGAATGTTTTCCAACGACCTAAGTCGCCGCGAATCCAGCAAAGTGCGACTGTAGAGTCCGACCAAGCTTGTAAACCATCGAGTCTTACTCTCAGACACCTTTGAATTCCGGTCATCAAACGCGCCAGCAAGACTGCGCTGCATAATTCCAATCTGGGTATCGACGTTGCCTTGATCGGTGCGACTCGAGATTTTGCACACAACAATCTTGCAGCGAGAGCTCCGTTTTCGTCTTCGGCCTGTATGTACAGGCAAGCGCCATACGCTCCCTCAGAAGCGTCGCAGAATCCGTGTAGGAACAATCGATGCGGCTTGTCGAAAGAGACAACCCGCCTCGGGATGAGCAACGTTTTTGCTGAGTTCAACTCTTGCCGAAATAATGCCCATTTATCGACAAATGGCTCAGGAAGAGCTTCGTCCCAATCGCAGTTTATGCGCCACGTTTCTTACATGAGTAATTTGGCTGCTGTCAATATCGGGCCAATCAATCCGAGGGGATCGAAGAATTTGCTGATTGCCGATAATATTTGCCGCTTCGTAGTTGCCGCCTCTGGTTGCTGTACGGCGAACTGAAAATGGTCGTCGCGTGGACTCCATTCTAGACCGAGAGTCTTTATAGTGTCGTTCGCGTCGATGCTGTGAGTCGAAACCTCCTCTCGTTGTTCTCGAGGTACGTGAGCCAGACTTTCCGGGCGATTTGAACACCACTTATGGACCTCGAAACCGCCGGTTTGTAGCAGGGCCGTGAGTTGTCGTTGTGCTGCGACGACGCCTTGTACGTCGTCGGCGCCAGTCATAATATCGTCTACATACATTTCATCTAGTATTACTCGTGCGGCGATAGGATAGTCGTCATTTGTCCGCTCCGCAAGTCGACGAACGCATTTGATTGCTAAATAAGCCGAGCTCGCTTCGCCATATGTAACCGTATTTAATCTAAACTCCTGTACGGGCTCGCTTGGCGATTCTCTCCACAATATACGTTGGAAATCGCGATCGTCGGGATGCACGATTATTTGACGATACATCTTGCGCAAGTCTCCGGTCAACGCGATATTATGGAATTGAAAACGCGTGACTATCTCGAACAAACTACTCTGCAAGGCAGGCCCTACATGAAGGATATCGTTTAGAGCTACACCAGAGTCGGTTTTCCTCGCCGCGTCGAATACTGTGCGAAGCTTTGTGCTGCTGCTTGCTTCCTTAATTACCCCGTGATGTGGTAAATAAACTACTGGACGTTCGTTGTCCCGCGCGACCTCGTTCGCTGGCGACATATGCCCGAGCTTCTGATATTCGCGCATAAAATCTACGTAACGTTCTCGCATGGTTTGATTTTTCGTGAAACGACGTTCTAATTGTACCAATCGTCTACTCGCGATCTCTCTCGATCGACCCAATTGACTCGGATTCTCGCGAAATGGCAATCGCACCACGAAACGTCCCTCATCGTCGCGAACCGTCGTGCGCTCAAAGAACTCTTCGCATTGTCGTTCGTCCGCTGAAAACACTCGATCTGTCTCAGCATGTACGTTTTCGATTTCCCAGAACTTCTCGAGATTTCTGTTCAACGTTTCGCAATGTTCTAGTGAGCAATTCAAAGTCGCGATTGTGCTGCGAGTGCAGGTCAAACTCGGTGTGTGCGCGAGTGCGATAGATCCCGCGAGTACCCACCCGAGCTTCGTGTTTTGCAATACCGGAAGATTTTTGCCGAGCTCGATTTTTTCAGCTTCCAACAATTCGAAAAAGAATTTCGCGCCTACTAACATGTCGATCGCGCTTGGTTTGTAGAACTCGATGTCCGCGAGCTTGACGTTCGACGGAATTTGCAACGCATTACGATCTATTTCCACCGACGGCAAATTTTTTGTAATTGTCGGCACGATGAAACAACGAACGTTTACGCGATAGCCCGAATTTCTCGACTGTAGCACAATGTTGCAACTCTGAGAGATTTTACTTTCCATTTCATTCAATCCCGTGATGATTTCGGATGTCCTATCTCGTTTAACACCTAACTTGTTGCACGCCAACTGCGTGACAAAGTTTGCTTCGCTTGCGCTGTCTAAAAGTATACGTATCGCGACACTGGAGCCGTTGGCACGTGCTGCGTTGACCACCACCGTGGCCATGATGACGCGTTGCCTCCTGGGGTCATTCGATGCGTGATGAACAGAGACGTTACTCGTTTTATCGCTTGCAGTGGAATCCGGGAGCTTGACGACGACTCCTTCCTTCGTGTCCGAAAGGTGCAGCAACGTGTTATGCCGCTGTGCGCATTCCTTGCAGGTTCCCATTCGACACGTCTTGACGAAGTGATCATTTCGAAGACAATTGATGCACAATTTCATTCGTTGAACCTCCTTCATCCTCACGTCAACTGGCATCGCAAGAAATTTCTCGCAGTGGTACAAAAAATGCTCTCCTTGGCATAGAAAACATTTTCCGGTCCCCGATGAAGTTGCCAGTGTTGATGTTTTCTATTCTTTTTTATTGCCCTTTCTTTAATGTGCGACTTCGCTTGTCGCTTCTCGGCCTCACTCTTGCTCGTGACGTCCTTCTGTTTGGTTCTCGCCTCGATGCGCTCGAGGATTTGGCATCGTGATTGCAGGAAATCGGTCAACTTTTCCAACGTTGCATCGGCTGCGTTGGGGTCCTGCTCCCATGCTCGAAGTGTCACGTTGTCGAGCTTCGATTCAATTATATGTATGATTAAATCGTGCCACTTGTCCGTCGGTAACTTTAAAGATTCGAGAATTCTTAGATGTTTCAGTGTGTAGTCGACCAATTCTCGAATGGCATTTGACGATTCCTTTTCTACCTGCGGCATCGCGAAAAGGCACTGTATGTGTTTCTTTTTTATCGCTATTGGATCTTCGTATCGCTTTATTAACAGCTCCCACGCGACCGTATAGTTGTCGCTTGACAATTCGATCGACTCGACAATTTTTGCAGCATTTCCTGTAAGTAACGAAATCAGGTATTGAAATTTCTGAATGCCAGCAATGGCTTTATTGTTGTGTATTAGCGATTTAAATGTTTCTGAAAACCGCTTCCATTCCTCCGTGCGACCGTCGAACATCGGCAGCTTGACAACTGGTAACTTTACGCTCGAATCGTTGCGTGCAGCGCTGCCTCCGTCCGCGAGTCGGCGTAGTAACTCGGTTTGCTGTTGGACGAGCTGCGTAATGGCGTCGTTGTTCGACGTCGTAGCTTGTGACTCGAAGCCGGCGCCACCTTCACTGAATCGTCGCATGAGCTCTGATTGTTGCTGTAATACGCGTACCAACACCTCATCGCTCAGCGATGGACGCGTCTCGGCTTGTATTGATGCCACACCAGCCAACATTTCTTTGAATAAGATTTTCAGATTGAAATACCTGTCATCGAAGGCCTCGTCCTCCGTTGCTTCGGCGACTGTCGGATCGCCAACTTGGATGGCGTTGATTTGCCGCTGCACGTCGTCGAATTCACAGCGTATGTCCTCCAATCTTGCTAAATACACCTCAATTTTTTCTTTTGATATTTGCTGCCCAGAATTTCGATCTGTGTCGAATTTCCTCTCGAGCTTCGTCACTTTCGTTTTGGCCGCACCGCGTTGCTTACGTAGAGCCTCCATGTTGAGTCTCTCCGAGACGTGGTCACGTTGTGTTGTGGACTGTATTTTTTAACTATTGATTAACTTCCTCACTATCCGGCTCGATTTGACCAATGTTTTGTTCAATAAGTAAGGTGCTGAATTATTCTTAATATTATTTGACATAATAAAATTACAGTGAGGAGATTATTTTAAGCCATAAGATAACTGATGTCACTTGAAAACGGTTACGATGTTAACTGCTACTCTCTCGCACGGACGCGACACGCGCGCCATACGTAGAGGGCCGTTGAAACAGTCTCGCCAATCAGCTCGCTCGCCGCGGGAAAGTTCAAATGCCGCGCAAACTGAGAACTATATTTCTCGACACCGCTCCTCTCCTCTCTTTTTCCTTTCTTCGTTCTTCCCTCTCGATATATTCTTTCTTATCATTCGGTCACCCCACCTTTCCTCCCTCCCGCTCCAAATCCTTTCTGTCTCCTCTCTCTATTTACTTAACTTCTTCATCCACTCCTCTCCTCCTTCTTTCTTATTCAGAATCTCTCTCACTCTCTCTCCAATTCCCCCATCTCCCCCATGCACCTTTCCAACATATACTTTCATTTCTCCTCCTCTTCGTCGCACATTCTACATACTCGCTTCTCTTCCTTCTCCTAATATCTACCTTTCCTCATTTCATTCCCTAACCTAAACCTCGCCACCCTAGCCTTCCTTTCCCCATCCATTGCCCATCCAGGTATTTTGGAATTCCTTCCACCACCACCTCCCTGTATGTACCATCCGTTATACTTTGAGGTCATGATTTTCTCTCATCGTTCACTTTATTGCTCCGTCCTAACTTCCTTCTCCCGCCTCGTATACCTTTTCTGCATCCTTTCCATTTTCTTTCTTTCCTCCCAATAAAGCATCAAACAGCCACATCCTATTGCTCCAGTTCTTTTCGAATACTCTCTTTCCCATCCCCGATGCTTGTCCCATTACTGTTCCTGCCTTCTCTGTTCCTTTACCCCGTCTTTTACTTGCCCCTCCACCCCCTTATTTCTCTTAAATATATACCCCAGATACTTAAACTTCTATATTTCTGCAATCCCTTTACCCTCCACTTCCAGTCCATCCTCTTCACTCATCGTCCTGCTTTCCTACGTCTTATAAACTTTGTCTTTCCCACATTTGCATCCAATTTTTTGTTTTGTAAGTACACTAAAACCTCGTTTAAGGTGGCTTGTCAGAAACGTAAACATCTCGATTATGTTGACTTAGGAGGGGATCCCACCACTGCGCGGTTCCCCTCTTGCGATTATTGTGATTGGCTGATGCGCGTCAGTATACAATTGCATTCTCCTTCCCTCATTACTCGGGGCAGCTGCTTGAGAATTAGGTTGGGGCGCGGGAGTCAACATAAACCAAAGGATTAATAGACACATTTACAGTAGTTTATAACAACTGGTCGGCCATTTGGGATCGAACCAAGGACAGACACGTTTTGAAGTAAATTTTACATTGGTTTTTATTCTTGGAATTCGTACATCCTTTTTTCTTTTTCACGTCTTGTGGCAATCTGTTTCATAGAAATCGGTCCACCAGATTATATTTATATTTAATAGACACATTTACAGTAGTTTATAACAACCGGTCGGCCATTTGGGATCGAACCAAGGACTGACACGTTTTGAAGTAAATTTTAAATTGGTTTTTATTCTTGGAATTCGTACATCCTTTTTTCTTTTTCACGTCTTGTGGCAATCTGTTTCATAGAAATCGGTCTTCCTTATCTCAGATCTGTAAGTTATAAAAATAACAATTATTATTCACATAATTTAATTTCTGTCACACATATATTAGTTTTGGGTCTTTTACTTACCTGTTGCAGTGAATGTATATGTATATGATACATGTGGGCGATGATACGTCTAAAAAAGAGATTTTACTTTATATTTTATATTTATTGATGCCTGTTACTTTTTAATTTTTTACTCCTTGACTATTAATATTCTCAAAAGCGAAAGATTTGAATGGTTATAAGAGGGATGACACCTTCTCATTGTGCCTGTAAGTAACAACTGTAACATATCTCACTATTTCTATAATACATTTAGCACTCAGTACTTATTCTAACAATAATTATATTTTTCTCAATTGTACAAATCTTAAGTATTTTTGTTTAGACGTTCTTTATGTACATTTTAGAATATATTACCTGAAGAGGGCCCAAAACCGGGCCGAAACGTCGTAAAACCGTGAGTTTTTTCTTTGGCTGGAAACCTGGTCAACAATCCTCACTTCCAAATTATACATGACCAGCCGACATTTTCAACACTTCAATAAACCAAAGGTATCGCGTAAACTTAAACGCGAGTAACCTTTTCTGAGAGTCAACTTAAACGAGGTTCCAGTGTACCTTTCTAGTCTCCTTACCGCCACCTCCATACACTGTTCTACCTCCGTTATAATCGCTACATCATCTGCATATGCTACTGAGAATGAGTGTATCTTTCTTCCTCCTCTTCTACCCCTTCCCAGCTCCTGTTCCACATCCGCCGTCAGCAAATTCATAATATCCGGGCTTAATCGGCAGCCCTGTCTAATCTCTCTTTCCGTCCAAAATCTTTCTCCGGTTCTTCCCTTTTTGACCCTACGAACCGTTGCCCTATACGCCTCTTCATCTTCACACTTAAACCTTTTTAACTCCTCTTCTTTCATTCTCACTTCTCCTATCTCTCTTACTGTTGTGTCTTGTGTCTCCCTCTTCTTCCTCTCCCCTAATTTTTTATGCTCTCTTTTCTTCTCGTTATTATCCTCTTTGCTAATCTCCCCTATCTTCCATTTTCTCATATCTTTCCTCTAGTTCCTTCTTTCTCTCTCTACACTCTTCGTCCCACCATCCCTCTCTTCCCTGCCTCTCTACTCTCCACCCTTTCCTGCTCGCTTCTCCTTATCACCTCCATCTTATTCGCCATTTCTCTTACTATCTCGTGAATCTCCTCTGCTATTAGTCCCACCTCTTCCATCCCTTGCTTAAACCGCTCTTTCTTCTCCTCCGATCATGGTCCTCCTTGCTTCCCTCCTTCCTTCTTATTCTCCATTTCCTTATTGGCTGGTGGTCTGACTCCACTCTGTCCTCTACCACCATCCCCTCTGTTTTCCTTCTTATACATACTTCCTTCTACTATCACGTAGTCAATCACGATTACTACTCTAACCCCCCCCCCCCCTCCCCCGTATACTCAAATTCACCTTCTTCACCCTCACTAATATTCCCGTTCAAAATCTCCCATCCTACCTCCTCTATCATCTTCGTTAACTTCTTCTATCCTCGTTCATCTTCTTATCCTTCGACCTCCTCTCTTCCCCCGCCTTCCTCTGACCTTTTCACCTCCCTCCTGGCTTTCTATCCACCCTTTTACAGTATGTGGCACATGAGCGTGGACAGCAATACCTCTAAAAAATATATAATTTCAAAAAATGAACCCTATGGACTTAAAGTACAATATTTGCTCTAAAATACATTTACCTAATAAGGCGTCCAATCTCCGTCGTTATCAATTACAGCTTGGCAGCGTCGAGGCATACTTTCTACAAGATTTTCGGCCATAATAGGAGTTAACGACGTGGTTATACGTTGCTGTTGAAGCTTCAGCTTCATTCCTGCCCAAACGTTTTCAATAGGATTTAGGTCTGGCGACTGTGCAACCCAATCCATAATTGCAATTTTATTTTCAGCTTTCCACTTGACGCAGAGACGGCTTCGATGCTTAGGATGGTTGTCCTCTTGCAATATCCAATTAACCCCTTGCACTATTTTGACGAGTCTGACTCGCGATGAAAATTTTAGGCCAAACATGGATGTCACGAGTCGGGCTCGTTGTTCAGTTCCAGACCAAACATGAATATCACGAGTCTGACTTGTGGTTTTAGTTTTGCTTTTACATATTTTTATTTTGTTAGTAATTGATTATATTATTATAATTCATCAGAATTTGTTTTCATCTTATGTAATTATTAAAGTATTTTTTAAAAGTTTTTGATTCAAATTCATTTAAATTTCACAAGAGTTCCATCGCGTAAAGTAAATACGGGCAAGAATAGGCCTCAAGTTTCAGCACGCGCGCTCCAGCGCTCGTCTTTCACCGCGACAATCGAGAAAGCCGCATTTGGCCTGACTTTTCCCGAGGTTCCGAATAGTGCAAGGGGTTAATGTTATTCGTTTCGAACCACTTCTTAGCAGAGTTTAATGATGCTCTTTTATATATTTGCAACATTTTTTCTGTATTTAGAGTTTCTGTAAACATATATAAACTGCCAAAACCTTGGTTACAAAAGCAGCCCCAAACATAAATTTTAATAGGGTGCTTAACGTTGGAGCAAACACGATCCGCGTACAGACCATGCATGTGTTCTATGAAACCATGCCCAAAATGACGATTCATCAGAGAAGATTACATTGGACCAATCACGATCGATATTTGCTTTAGCTCAATTAAGCCGTTTTTCGATGTGCTCTGGTTTCAGAAAGGGTTTGAGTCTCGTACTCCTCCATCCATAGCCTGTGTCCAACAAGCGGCGCCTTATCGTTCTTAGGCTGTTATCTATTCCCTTTTTAGTTAGTACTTTTTGTGTTTGTTGCAATGTGTTCGTAGGGGGCTTTTCAAAAATGTTAATCATCTTATCTTCTCTTTCTGTAGTTGATCGCATTTTGCCCCTTCCTGGCAGATCATCAACGGCTTTCGTCGCTTTATACCTATTGAGCCACTTGCTGATAAACTGTTTTGACTTTCCCACATATCGTGCAGCCGCTGAGATAGTCATTCTGGGTCCTTTTGGGTGTAAGCATAGGAACAGTGCTTCGTACCGACTTGCGTACGTCGCGTTCATTTTTGAACACTTGTGATTGTTGCCCAATAACGAGCAATACTGGCATCTAAACTACAACGCATTTTAGACTGTCCCACTCCAAACCACACCCCATAGACAATCCACCTTCAAGTATCGCTGTCCACACTCTTGTGCCACATACTATAAACTCTCCAGTTTCCCATCTCAATCTCCGTTAATGTACACCCGTATTGTCATCAATATTCCATTCCCTATCCTTACTCTTTTTTAAAATCGCTTTCTGTTCCCTCTGTTCTTCTCCCTCCTTGACTTTTATTTCCTCTCTCACCACCATTAACCTCTCTCCCTTTGCTCTATCGTTTTTATTCTCCTTCCTCGTGCATTGTACCGTCCAGCTGTACCCATTTAGAAATTTTGTCACTGCTTCACAACCCATCTCTGTCACCCACGTCTCTGTGAAAACTATCACCACCGACTTCCAAAAACCTATCTTCCATTACTCTTCCCCTTTCCTTGCCTTCTTCTGCCCCCCCCCCCCCCTCCTTCTTTCCTTCTCTGTCCCTCTTTTCACCTTCTCTCTCCCCTTGCTTTATCTATACTTCCCGCGAACTCTCTGTCGTTTGTGCTGCTCTCTCTTCCAGATTCCTTTCTATGCCTGTCATTCCTATTTCCATCTTTAATCCATCCTTATTTCCATCTGAGTCAAATCATCCATATTTCCATTGCACATTCGTTTCCCTCCTTCTCGTATTCACCTCCTCCGCTAGTTCCACCTCCAACCTTCCATCTTTCCTCCCCTTCCTGCATTTTATTTTACTTTGGCTTACAAGGAACATCACTTTAGTGTCCATCTCCGATTTTGATGAAAATCAACTATGTTGTAGCGCTTGAAAAACTAAGAGACACTTTTTTTTTATCGGCGAAAAACGGTTTTAGGGGTGAAATCAACCGCCAAAGTTGGGCATGTCGGGGGGTCATAATGCAGTTTCACCTAGAAGGGGTCGACCGACTTCAATGAAACAAAAACTAAAATGTTTCTCATTACGAGTAATGAAAAGTATACCTGGATATTGAAAAGAAATTGTCTCTTGTGGGGGTAAACCACCCCTTGATTATTCTTTTTTTCACCCTATTTAAAAAATCACCAATAGAATTTAATGAAACTCGTACCATTTGAAAGGGGAAGTAAAATTACAGTTGACGTGTTTTTGCTCTTTTGCGGGAAAACACGTTTAAGGGGGTAAACTACCCTCTGCATACCGATACATGAATTTTCATATAGAGGTACTTCTCGCGCAATTTAAAAGTGTAAATTAATTAAAAATATTCTCGTTAGTGAAAGTCAACATACAGTAAGTGAAAATTAACGTATTACCCGTAATTAAGGGGGCAAATTTTACATTCACAAGGGGAAGGCATGGCAATCGGAGTTTTGTAATTTTTTATACTTATGGTACGTGAAGCTGAGAAATCGAATAGTAGTTTGCCAAAGCAGTTCGATGCCATATTCAGAAATTCTCGAGAAAATCGACTCTGAAGTTTTACGAGCGCTTTATGTGCACCAAATGTTTTACAGTATTGGAACAGACTGCGTAGCTCACCCGGTACCGCTCGAGCCTAGTAATCGCGGGGTCATTGTTTGGAGTTTCACTTCTAGCATTTTTTTTTCTTTTAAATACTTACGTTATTCAAATATAAAAACACTAAATCTATGCCAATTCACAGATATACATATAATTATAATCTTTAATGAAAATCGCACGTTTTATGTTTCTAATTTGCGAGAAGTGGTTCTATATGGGAATTCATGCATGTACATGTAAAGTCAACATGTAAAGTGTAATTTTACTTTCTCTTTCAAATGGTACACTGACCGGCATTAATGGCGTCTCAGAGAGACGTTAAGGGAACAGTGGCGAAGCGAGAGTGGGGGCAGTGAGGAGCCTGGAAGCTAGCCAAGTCGGAGCGTAGAGGGGGTAGCCTTTTCCCCTCGCTCGAGACGCCATTTATGTCTCGAGTCGGAGGAGTCCCGTATAAGAGCGTCTCTCTCACTCCCAGTGTCGGTTCCCTATAAGACCTTCTCACCCGTTGTTAATGGTAGCGCTGCAGGTCCTCTAGCACGTATAAGAACGTCTCGCTCACCCGCTCGCACCCTGCCTATAAGAGTGTTTCGCTTGAACTCACAGTTCTACTGGTGCAACTTCCTTGCCGGTGACTGAGATATCGGTGGAAGTGAAAGAGCTCATAGGTTTTGAGTGAAACGCTCTTATATGCGCTACAGGGACTTGCTGCGCCACCGCTAACAACGAGTGAGAGGGTCTTATAGGGAATCGTAGTAAGTAAGTAAGAGAGACGCTCTTATACGGGACTCCTCCGACTTGTGACATAGCATGGTGTCCCGAGTGAGGGAAAAGGGCTACCCCCTCTATGGTCCGGCCTGGCTTGCTGCTAGGCTGTTGGCCGCCCCCACTCTCACTTCGCCATTATTCCATTAACTTCTCTCTGGGACGCCATTAATGCCGCTCAGTGTATGTGTTTCATTAAATTCCATTCATAAGTTTTTTAAATAGGGTGAAAAAAAGAATAATCGAGGGGTGGTTTTACCCCACAAGAAACAATTTCGTTTTAATATCCAGGTGTACTTTTCATTACTCGTAATGAGAAACATTTTAGTTTTTGTTTCATTGAAGTCGGTCGACCCCTTCTAAGTGAAACTGCATTATCACCCCTCGACATGCCCAACTTTGGCGGTTGATTTCACCCCTAAAACCGTTTTGCGGCGATAAAAAAATACGTGTTTCTTAGTTTTTAAAGACACTAAAGTGATGTTCTTTGTTAGTTCTATTTTACCTACTGTTCACTTCTTTCCGCTCTCTGCTACCCCTACTCCGTCGCGCTCATTGTCTACCCACTTCCTATATCTCCCGTCCGATGTCGCTA
Source organism: Cephus runcator (assembly GCA_030142495.1). Taxonomy (NCBI): domain Eukaryota; kingdom Metazoa; phylum Arthropoda; class Insecta; order Hymenoptera; family Cephidae; genus Cephus; species Cephus runcator. The sequence continues at coordinate 104,368 of JARQTC010000239.1, forward strand.
CCGCTTCTCTTTCTACCGCTCTCGGGCCGTGAAATCGGATCTCACTGCTTTCCTGGGTTGCTCTTCGCGGCCTCACTCTTTCTCGTCTTCCCAATAACCTCATTTTCTCTCGGTTTACGGACAATTTATCAAATCCATTTTATCGAAAACATTTGATCGAAAAGTCACTTTATCGAACCTTTTTTTGTCAAATGGATATTTGTTCGAAAGGGACATTTGATCTAAAGACGTTTGCCTGGATAAAATCCAATTAAAAATTTAAAAAACTAAAAACTCTAATTAAAAAATTCTAAATCACATCAAGCAATAATTTTTTTCTGAAAATCGCATTTCATAATATCCTGGATATTTAGTCTACAGGATATTACGAGAGACGTCGTATTACATAACTGATCAATATCATACTATGTTTTTTAACCGATCAAAGGAATGGAGTTCTGACCTAACCTGACCTTTTTTCTTTTTTTTTTACGGCGGAGGGGAAATCTTGCATCAGACACCCCCCTAGTGGGGGTACTGTCAGATTCCTATTGACTAAAACCCCTCCACCTCAACAGGGGCGGGGTGGAACCGCGCGAGCATTACTTCGCCCTGCCCCTATTTTACCGTTGTTCAACGCCCCCCTTCAGTCACCTCCTGGTGGTCACGCCGGCTTCTGCGGCCTTCCCGAGTCTGCTGTTCCTCGGATTTCCTCGCCATGACGACGTGCGCAAAATGTGCGAACGCCTCCCATTCGTCGGCGCCTCTCAGCATGGCCTTGCTTACGTCCAGGGGATCGCCCAGCTTGCCTACCTTGTTGATGAGTGCCCGTCTCTCGGTGTCCCATCCGGCGCACTCCAGCAGGGTGTACTTGGCGTCGTCCTCTGTGGCCTCGCAGTGGTGGCACCTCAGCGTTGGTTCCTTGCCAATTCTGAACAGGTAGTTGCCGAAGCAGCCATGGCCTGTCAGGACCTGAGTGAGGTAAAAATTTAACTCACCATGCCCTCGTTCGCACCACTCGACGACGTCCTCGATGATGCTGTGGGTCCAGGCGGCGTGCGGATTGGCCACCCACTCCTTCTGCCACGCCTCCAGTGTCCGCTTTCTCTCCTTGTTCCTCTGTGGCCTCGTGGATTACTGCGTTTCTCCCGCGGTGATCGTCCTTTTCTTTCCTTCATATAGCCTCCGCCTTTCCTCCATCAGTAGGTGGATGGGTGGGATGCCTGCTAGTAGAAACCGCCCCCGTTGACACCGTCCTATAGGCGGAGGTGATGCGTACAGCGCAGATACGCTGTACCGCCATCATGCCACGCCTATTCCTTTCCACGGGCATTGCCCTAACCCACACTGGGGCAGCGTAAAGCATCACGGAGTGTGCCACACTAGACAAGAGCCGCCTCTTGTTATGGCCCGCCCCTCCTAGATTTGGCATCAGGCGTGCCAGTGCCCTTGCCTTGATGTTGGCCCTGACCGTTACCTCGCGGACGTATTCGCCGAAGCGTAACTTGCCGTCGAGGGTGACCCCTAGGTACTTTACCGTTTTGGAGACCTGTACCTGTTCTCCGCCGGCAGTGATCCTGGGGGCCGCGATGCTGCGTCTGCGGCTAAAGAGGATGGTCTCGCTCTTGGAGGATGCTATGTCCAAACCTACCTGTTTAAGCCACCACGTGGCTGTGCTGGCTGCTTCGTCAAGGGTGAGCTGCAGAAGCTCCGGAGTTCTCGCTGTTGAGACGATGGCAATGTCGTCCGCGAACGCAACATCGTGGTTCCTTCCGGGAATTGAATGTCCAGAAGCCCGTCATACATGATGGTCCACAGGATTGGTCCAAGGACCGAGCCCTGTGGAACGCCGGCTGTCGTGAAGTAAGTATGCTGGCCCTCGTTGGTGTCATAGACTAGCTTCCTGTTCTCCAGGTAGCTGTGTATCAGCCTCACCAAATACTTTGGCACGCTGTCGCGTTTTTCCAGTGCCCCAACTATCGCTTCCCACCTCACCGTGTTGAAGGCGTTCCGCACATCAAGTGTTACCATGGCGCATGGCGTTGCAAAGCGACTCGTCTTCTCGTTCGCCCTCTCGGCCACTTCAAGGACGGTGTTGATGGCATCCAGAGTGGAGTGTCCCCTCCGAAAGCCATGTTGGCGCGCAGATAATCCTCCAAACTGATCTATGGCCTCGTCGAGCCTGCCTAATATTAGTCTCTCCAGGAGTTTCCCAGTTGCATCAATCATGCAGAGAGGCCGGTACCCTTTTGGGGCTGCCGGGTCTCCCTTAGGTATTAATACCAGTCACTGGGTCTTCCATGCGCTATGGCAGTTTCCCTTGTGCAGGCACTTGTTGAATGCGCTCAGAAGTAGTTCGGGCGCCGCCTCGGCCACCAACGTGATTGCCTCGTTGGGCACCCCATCCGGGCCGGGAGCCTTGCCCGCAGGTAGCCTCCGGGCAGCAGTGCGGAGTTCTGCCATGTCAAAAGCCGAGGGAGGATCCTCGTCATCCCTCCCTCCCTCGTCTGCAGTAGCCCTTCCCCGGTGGAATGGGAAGAGGGTCTTCACAATACTCCGTAGCTCGGCTGGGTCCTTAGTTGCAGCCACCTGGTTTCCCCCCAACCGCTTCATGACGATGCGGTAGGGGAGTCCCCAAGGGTCCGCTTCCACCGTCTCCAGGAGAGCCTTCCAGCACCGGTCCTTGCTGCGTTTGATTCCGGTTACCAGCTTCTTCTTCGCCGATTTGTAGATGGTCGACAGTGTGCACCGGGTTGCGTGTTCTTCAGTCTTCGCTCGCTGCAACTTCCTTCTGGCACGCAGGCACGATCGACAGAGTTCTGCAATTTCCTGGCTCCACCAGAAAACCGGTTTCCGAAATCCGCCTATAGTCCTGCGCGACATTGAGGCGTCGCAGGCGCTCACGATTGCCGACATGACCGCCTGGACCATGTCATCCGGTCGCTGTTGTCGGATCTCCCGTGCCTCCTCCTGGATCTTTGCCGGGAACTTCTCCCGGTCGAGCTTGCTCACGGTCCAGCCCTTCTGAAGGTGGCGATCCTTGCTCCTGGCTTCTCCCTCGTCGCTTCTCCTGAAGATAATACATCGATAGTCACTAAGCGTGTCCCTTCCATTAACTCTCCAGCCGTGTGTTTCCACCGCTAGTTTGTCACTAGCCAGGGTGACGTCGATGTATGACTCCGATCCGGTGGTGCAGCGAGTCCATGTTGGAGTCGAGCCCCTATTCAGGATCTGCAACCCAAGTCCCGCCGCTAGTTCCACCAGTAGGAGGCCTCTGTTGTCCGTGGCAGGCAACCCCCATTCAACCCCCTTGGCGTTGAAGTCGTCTGCCACGTACAACTCGCTCCTCGTTGCCTCAATGGATGCCCTCAGTTCGTCCAATCTACTCGCGAATTCAGGTAGGACCTAACCTAACCTAACCTAGACTTACGTTAGACTAATCCAGCACAGCATTACAGAATCGTTGAGTCGAACTCGCTCGCTTCGGTCGCTCGCTAACGATTATTATAACTAGAATACCATCTCATAACCTAACCAAACCTAATAACTGAATTATGCAATTTTCATTCAAATGTCCCTTTCGAACTAAAATTGTTCTCTTCGATCAAATGTCCATTCGGTCAAATGTGCATTCGTTAAAATAATCTTCAATAAAATGGATTCGATAGTGTCCGCAGACGCTTTCACCCTCGTTCTACTTTCACCTTTCTTACCTTCCTGTTTCTACTCGCAGCCCTAACCCTAAATACTTCGCATCTGTTCTCCGCCTTTTTCTTCCTTTCCTCCATACACTCACACCCCTCTCTTCTGTCCACCTTCCACTCCGACCCTTTTTTTCGCACACACACCAAAACGGATTATTGTACTCATATTTGTCGCTCTGGCATCTACTTATATTCAGACAAAGAAGTTAACATTTTAACAAAATGATAGCGGTTTGAAAAAAGATATCGGTTTTTAACTAAAAATTTCTTTTTGACCGCTAAACAAATATTTGTCTCATATCAGAGATTTTAAAGGTAGATGTCATGAAAAAAACATTTTACTTCGTATGTGTATAAAAATGTAAGCCAATCGGATCCATTACTTTTTTCAATTTTACACCAACTAAAATGAAAAATGTCGTTTCGAGAAAAATTCGTTTAAAGTCTAAGGTACATAAACTATACAGGATTTTTTATATTTAAATTCTTTGCTGACTAAATTATTATTCCTGGGCCATATAGTATACTCTCTCTTTTCTCGTGGATCTCATTTGTGCTCTCATTGACTTTCATTCCTCCTAACAATTCGAGCATCTCTCGTTTTTCCCTCGCTGAGTCACTCCGATCTTATCAGTCGCTGGTTATCTCGATAATAGGAAATAGTTTTTGTTTGCTGTTCAGTGACTATATCTATTGTTGTTATCGTTTTTAAAATTAAATAAAAACTTTCGTCGCATGTTTTATTAGTCAAATATGCAGATATTTGGATATTTCTCAGACCAGCAGTGAAGATGCTTAGGTGCAATGCGCAAAATCCCCCGAGACAGACTACTTTGACAATAGCCAAATTCAAGAACTAATTATTCTGATTGGTCGAGATCCTTATAGCCAATAACTCCTCCATTTCCCTAGAGTCGTCCCTTTAAACCAAATGGAGAGCGTTTCTTAGCGAATCGGTACGTAACTTTTGGAGATCTCTACGGCCGCTTCTCCAGGACATCGGGCATCGGGAAAAATCACTTCACAGACCATATGCTTCCCTTTATACATTATTCTTACTTTAACCATAAATATCTCAGTCATCCCATTGTTCATATTGTTTGTGTAATCTCGAACAGCTCGACATGTTCCAGCTGCTTTGATTTGTACCTGTGATTTTCTACCTGTGAAGCGCAACGTTAAATTAGTTGTACCTTCACCGATTAATCGAATTTCAGCGAAATATTATAGGAATATTATTATAACATATTATAGGAACTGATTGATCAGTCGTTCTATCTTGATCATAGAGTTTTCGGTATATATTTATCTTGTTTCGACATACATCTATATCAATACACACTACTTCATATCTCAAAGGACCCTACACGTTTCTTACAGAATAGTGTCCTCCGTCGAATTGCTCCGTTCTGAGATATATTGAAATTTTTACAATTCGGAACAAATGTTTCAATTGCCACAGCCTCAGAGATTCAAGGGTTAAGATATATAGAGCTCTAAAGTCATGGAATCTGAGTAAACTAACATATATCTATAAGATAACTTGATGCTTTCTTTAATGTGTAACGGATGTACTTGATGAATGCGTGTCTTGAAACACTTATGAATCGCGCGTTTCGCATGAAGCTGTCGCGCGAAGCTAAGGCAGAACGCCGGAATGGCCATATCTATAGCACGATGTTATATACAGGGTGTTCCAAAATTACCTGACCAATGGGGTATGGCGGTGTTCGGGAGACATCACTGCTCACGAAAATGACCTTCCTTTTCTCCGGAAGGTTATAGTTTTTAAATACCAGCAGGTCAAAGTTGAGCAATTAGAGGGAGCCATCAAGAGAAACGTAGGCACCTACGAACTCTGCGTTTTCTTCCCTCGCTTTTGTTTCTGGGTGGCTTCAGGCAGGATGACGTCAGCCGAAGACATGCCTATTGGATGTCACTCGCTGAGAACAGATGTTCTGAACGTTTCTCTTGACGCCTCCCTCTGATTGGTCAACTTTGACCTGCTCCTATTTAAAAACTATGACCTTCCGGAGAAAAGGAAGGTCATTTTCGTGATCAGTGATATCTCCCGAACACCGCCATACCCCGTTGATCAGGTAATTTCGGAACACCCTGTATAGGTCTTCAACTTGCTCGAATTTCAGTGATAAGTTCTTTTTTAGTTTTCGAGTTGCACGGCTCATTTCACCTCGTGGCCACGATTTTCGAACCTTGACGAGAAACGGTATTCGGAGGTTTTTGAGGTTGTTAATTACGAATCTACTATGGAAATTCAAAAATTTAAAATGGCGGATCGAAATTAAAAAACGAGATGACTTGGATGATTTGTGAATTTTTAGTTTAAATTTGTAATCAGTGTTCTCAAAAACTACTGAGTACCGAGTTTTATTCAATTCAAGCAACTTTTTGCATTTCGGACCACCTTATTGGGTCCGCCATTTTGAATGTTTGTATTTTGACCTTGGACTCATGTTCAGCATCGCGAAAAGCCTTGGGATGCCAATTTTTATGCAAATCCATTCACTAAATAAATGATGTGGCGCACAAAGATTCAACAATTTGTGACGCCGTACGGCGTCAATGCCTTCGATGGGGTTATAAACCACTCAATCTAGAATAGCTACTGATATATTCATTGCAAGAAACGTTCATGTTAATCACATCTCCTTGGGATTTACGAAACTTCGGGTTTTCTTGGGTTCTGAATCAACGTTAATTTTATTATATTTTGGTATAAAAAACATCATTTTTGGCTGCATCTCATAATTTTTAGATTCTTTTATTATTATGCTGTGTTAACAGATCAGTTCACTTAAGTTAAGTTACAGCGATCAACACTTTGATGCCATTAATCCTACAGCTGGCTGTGGGGGAGAGAGCAATAAAGTCGTTCAACCATAACGCTTCTTGTTGTCACGAGGGAAACGGACAATGCTTCTTTTGGAAGACTACCCCCACTACTGAAGTTGCAAGACTTGTTGTAAGACCGTGATTTGTAGTCTTTCAACAAATGTGCTTGATACTTGGATCGTGAAACAGTTACTAATTGCGCGATGCATGTGTTATATATGACGTCCTAATACAGCTATATTTAGTATTCCGCGACTATACCTCTCACCATATAGCCATTATCGGTAGAAATACTTCATTCTGATTGGTGTATCTTAAATAATTTCCATTTAAAAACTATTACGAAATTTGACACCCGTTTTGTGAGACGTACTCAGAGCACTCCAGCCATAATTCACATTTCGATGGAAAATTCGTTCCAGGACAATCTGTATACGGGGTTCTACCATAGAAATTAATGGAATCAAATGGACAAAACCATCTTCAGATAATGCCATAGTTCTTAATAATCGAATACAAACGCAAATGCACTCACTACACATAAAAAAGCATGTTGAGCCCTTTTCACGCTAGTAGTTATACAAGGAGAGTTCTGGATCAAGATTCCTGCACCGACACGATACCGGCATCCGGGTTCTCGTCCGTGCTAAGTTGGGACGTGGGGCCCCCTAGGTTAGCGACGTTGGCGCCCCCT
>JARQTC010000240.1:0-34368 GCA_030142495.1 Cephus runcator
TAACAAAATGACCATAATAACAATAATAATAATGACCCTTGTGGACAAGCCCTCTCCTTTTCTCGCGCCGTCATATAGTTGTGAGAGGTTAGACACCTGTCCTGTTTTTTAAACCATAGGGAAGCGTCGATTGCTCATGGGATGCTAATTCTGCTAATAGAGACTTTTTGGAAAACATCAACTCGGTACGCAAGGAGAGAGATAATTGAATAACCAATTGCTCGTGTACACCAATACTGCCTCTCGGTATTGATTATCGGCGTAAATCGTCTTAAATGCTCGTTAATACGGGACAACGTCTGAATCATACTTAGCACGTGATACGTCTGCTTGCTTCTTCGAATCACTGGACGGATTTGAATATCGAAAAAGCTGCAAGTGGATCGCGCGAGGATAGTGCCGATTAAATCTTTCAGCGACACGAGACGTAAACACGCCTGTAGCGTAACAACAACAGGAACAAAGAAGATTCCTGGACCGAAACTTATCTCACGCAGGTGCGCAAGCCGGTATTATGCAGATGCGTAGGTAGATCGTGACGTAATTCAAGATACGAGAGGTGAAAGGGGGATCTGGGGGGGTGACAGAAACTCACTAAGCTGTCATTCGCGCTAATTACGAAACTTTCCATTCTCCTATCGTGGTCCGGATCGCAGCTGGATCTCGAAGTGCTAATACGAAAAACAGTTGGCACAACTAATTTTCACGGGAGATTCTCACGTGGACGTTAAACTGGAGAATTCGTTGGGACGACGAATTGCGAACTTCGATAATTTGGGGGGATTGTGGGAAAAATGATTTTTAAGAAAAATTTTTATTTCGACGTAGATTCGCTTTCAGTATCGTGAAGTATTTACGTTAGTTCACTGGATGGGAGTCCGAGCTTCCTGGGTGCGCATCGTTTTTGTAACTAGCAGTAGGTTCGACCTAGATACGCCAAGGCACATATGCGTATTGAACGTAAATGAGAAAATGTCGTAAACCACGAGAGCTACATAAATGTCATTCTTATTGAGGTACTTAATTGTCTGCTGCAATTCCCCTTGACTCTAGAACATTTTAACTGGTTAATTACGAGCGCTCTTCTTGGAGTTTTGTTTTATATTTGTTTCTTTGTCGTCAAAACTTTGTTGCGTCGCGACGTGTAACTGATCTCTCGGATGAATATTTGGTAACTGAAGTAGTAAACAAAATGTCGCTTATGACTGCGCGATATGAGAATAGCGGATAACCTGGAAATTTCGAAAAATTGCAAAACAACATCAAAGTCCCTAATGGCTGAACAACATGACACACGAACAAGAACAACAAAACAACACGATGTTGGATGCATAGTGGTTATGCTCTAGTTGTGTATAGATCTAGTACTAGAATTAGAAATAGTTGTTGTATAGATTAGCCTGGTAGAAAAACACGTGCAGAGAGTCTCTGATTATTGTGAAAGCCTATGGGAAATTGCATTTCATTTGAGACTCTTTGCATTCCCAATATGCATTGAATAGGAATCGTAAATGAGTAGACGTCTAACGTTCAATTGTTTGCGTCTTCAGGTCCTGTCTATGAGCGAGGAGCTCAGGCGAGCACTCTATGCGAGTAGTGCTGTCTCCCTGGACTCGGACATCATCGTTCCGGACTTGGTTGGAACAACGGAAATTCTTAGCGACGAGCACAGAGAGCACCTCTGTCGTCACTTGCCAGCCAGAGCCGAAGGATACTTGTGGACTCTGGTATTCAGTACGAGTCAACATGGGTTCAGTTTGAACAGCATGTATCGCAAGATGGCGAGACTCGAGAGCCCCATTTTGCTTGTGATCGAAGACACCGAAGGCAACGTGAGTGCATCTTTGCTGACTTTTACTTGCGCTTTGACTGACGAAGTGGATGATTGATGAATAATATGTGAAAACCATTGGTTTCAGGTTTTTGGCGCTTTGACCTCCTGCTCGCTGCACGTCAGCGACCACTTCTACGGAACCGGGGAATCTCTTCTGTTCAGGTTCACACCAAGGTTCCAGGCGTTCAATTGGACGGGCGATAACCTCTACTTCATTAAAGGCAACAACGAGAGTTTGGCCATTGGCGCTGGAGAGTAAGTATCAAAGTATGAACCAGTTAGTAAGACGTCTCAGTCCGTTGTGTCTGTGCTCATATTAAATTCTCACGTTGTCGCATGAGTATTGCAGTCACGTCCAAATTTCTCTTGACTTAAAGACCTCAGTGACCCCAATGACCCAAGTGCACGTATCATATAAATTGATGTGGTTTTCTTCGCGTGGAACGTGGTCGTCTTATCTTTTGTTGAAGAGAATTGGGGAATAATTGTAAAATATTTATTACGTTTCAGTGGTAAATTTGGTCTGTGGCTTGACGGTGACCTGTATCAGGGCAGAACGCAGTCGTGCAGCACCTACGGTAACGAGCCGTTGGCGCCGCACGAGGACTTTGTCGTTAAGACCCTTGAGTGCTGGGCATTCATATAGGATCAGGGGCCAGGGCTGGCCATATCGTCCTGCTCCTCGCCCAACCTTACGTGAAAGGTCGATCGGCCAATCAGAAAGAAAACTCCGGCTAGAGATTAGAGAGGAGAAGAGGCAATGGGGAAAGAGAATGTGGAGACCGCGGAGTCCCGCCGGCCGGAAACTCTCGAATTGTGTTTGGTGCATTTCGGATGAAAAGAGATTCAGAGACTCTCAGTCTTGACTAGAAGAGGATCGTTGAACGAGCTCCTGGAAATCCCTGATAAAAGTTGTTCGGATCCGAGAAAAAGAAAGAAGAATAATGAAGGAGTGACTTCGAAGCGGAACTCGAGTCGCGACGAAGTGCCAAGAAGATGCTCGAAGCGGCGCTCGGCGAAAATGAAGTCTGTTTTTGTGTCGCGTTTGCACGGAACTAGTGTCTAATTATTGTCGTTTATTTTTATATATACATATATGCATATAATAATTAGCTTATTTATTTTATCGAATTTCTTCTTTGTCTACTTTTTTTTTCTATTTCTTTCACACTACATTGTATCACGATCTTACTTTTCTCTGAAGTTTTCCCTTTTTTCTTTCTTTTTATTTGCTACACACATGAGTTTTCGAATTTGAATAGAATTTTGAGGATAACTAGGACTACGAGAATCCTACTTATCTGTCAATAAAATGGATCGTCGTGACGTTGTCGAAATTAGCGAGAACAGTAGGTATACCTATATACACACGAATACCTTATTTAGAAATGTTCGGTGGCAACAGAGAAATTTTTGAAATCCAATTTATCACGCTACGCGACTCAACACGCGATGCTACGAAGCAAGAAAAAATGCTAACGCTCTAACTGTTTATTGTTGATGTGTAGATAATGTAGATAGTCTATGTAAATATATATTACTTCTAATAAGAGAACAGTAGAACTTTTGTGCTGTTGAAATCAAACGCTAATTGGCGCGCCTCGTTTTTCCGGCATCTGTCATGAAGACAAAAGTTGCCCATTTGTTCATTTACCGATCACGTTGCTGCATGACATTACAATTTTGAGTTTCTCTCCTTCTTGAAATGTCGCAACGTAATACGGATCTGTCATTTTGTGCATCATGTTGCCAGGCGACATTGATAAGACGCCAGAACACGTTGCGCCCTATATTAACGTGTTGAAGGGATTTAAATATAACTGGCAAAAAATTAAACACGAGTATCTATTACATGTGAAACACACGACAAGAAGAGTAACGAGAAGATGAGAAACATTGAAAATTTTGCGCCTAATAAGAAGACGGATTCAATTTCAAAGATAGCGAACCCGGTATTAGTGCTCTTTCCGGGAAGGAAGAGGAAAGAATAAACATCTATGCTAAAGAAAAAGATATCTGTTCGACCTTCGACAGTCTATCTACTCTTCATGGTGAATTAGCTAGAGGAACTGACCACTAACAACGAAGTCTTGATAGCCTTACAGCTCACTTTTCGTTTCTTTTCATTTTTTCGTCTTGAGCACTCCTAATCATTTCTATGATAGCTTTCTTTTTACGTGGGCATACGTGAAAATAACAGCAGACTTGTGCTTAAAACATGATTATCGTAGAAAAGAGATAGGTAATAACGTATATCGCTACAGACTTGTATATGCGGTGTGTCTTTTTGCTTTTTGACAATCTGTTCAGTGCAATCGTAATCGTCACTCTGAGGATACGAATTTCCATGATTATCATTATTTGCCTGTATTTCTTTTTTGGCTGTAGTTATTAACGTTGCGTTTGCCCTCTCAGCCCATAAGGGAATTCCATAAAATATGATTCAATTAAATAAAACTTAAGAGCAACATACAAAGATAATAATAGATATTTATCGTGATTCGTTGATTCAACTGAAGAGCACTGGGACGTCAGAAAGAGAGAATAGCTACAATGGTTTCTCTTTTAAATTATTGAGGCTGAAAGGGTTGAAAACAATAACGTTTTCCTACACCTCGAAAGGTGAGGCTGGTTCGATGTTTTATGTGATGATACTTTAATACCAAGATGAAACACTTGTCGCGCTTTGATCTTTCGAGATTCTTCCTCGAATCTTTCCTACGTGAACTTTTGATACTCGGTTAGGAAGGATCAAGGATTTCAAAAGAGAGAGAAGTGATCAATGATAAAAAAAAGATTATGGAATATTCTATTTGGATCTTGTTGATCGATGTATCTAAGACGCATGGGGGAACCCTGGGAACCTTGGAATTGACAAATACGCAAAGACATCGAAAAGAATAATTATTGTGAAATTAGGATGAAACAATTAATACGGGGAAGATTGCGATGCCGAATGAACCAGCGAATCACAGAATTGTGCTTCTTGTAGATTGAAATTTGCAATTAGGTATCGAGGAATAATTGCAAGTTGGCACGAGGAAAGGAAATAAAAAGAAAAGGCAACTTCACGTAGAGAACACAAGCTTTCGGTAGAGTAGACTACTATAGGTTTGGCAAATATATATTGAATATAAAGTGGGAGTAATGGAAACATATATGACACGTAAAATTAGACGAGTTAATCGGACTAGGCTGTAATTTAGAGGCTAAAGTGATCTTGTGATATATACGATGCGTATCGACCGTTTTCATGACTTATGCAAGTGACAGAAAACCAGATGGAGAACTCATTCCGGTCGTTCTTGTATGTATCGTGACAAAATTTATTTTACATATGGCATACTATTTTTTTAAAACGTCTCATTGCCAAAACCGACTATTAAGTTTAATTGGGATTGCTCAGCATGGAAATTAGATCATCTGGGAGCGGTCGATGGCAAATTAAAAAAATGATAATAAAAAAAGCGAAAAAAATAAAGCACGCGATAGCAATTCAATAATTGTCAGGATGAATACGTTTTAATGCGTTGTGATTCGTTAGGCCTGTAGAAGTTCAATGTGAATTTATCAATTGGAAGGAAAAACACAGTTTAGGTTGATTGGGTAAAGCGTCTATTATCGATACCACACCACTATTAGTACTTACACGACAGAAAAAAAAAAATGAAGTTTGAAACTCTTCAACGCGATGAAACGGCCTGTACAAGTTCGCATATCAGCAAGAAATTGCGACCCGCGTGTGCGTATCATTCGTACTTCAGGAAGAAAGAATGGTGAATTTCTACGAGAGCCAATGGAATTTTCTTGAACATTTTTTTCTCTGTCTCTCACAAAACGACCACCTTGTACTCGTCTGAAATAGCCTGTAGTCACGTATTCGCAGATCGTGAAAATGAGCTAGGAGCGAAGTGAACCTTTTGAACATTGTCAATTAGATTCAGACTGACTGCAGGGATTGAACCACGTGTAAACACAATTTGGTGTTGTTCGGTGAAAATTCGCTTTTTTCTTTGGAAAATATTTTTCATCTTTTTTTCTTTCTCCAATTCCCGCTACTTGTCTCAGTTGTGTGCCTGAGAATTTGCATACCTATGTACTTGCGAACGTGTCTATCTCTGAGTGCATGTATGTGTCTTTAATCGTGGTCGTTCTCTGCTAGTGCCCTCTAAAATGACAGAATGCTAAACTTGCGCCAAAGGAAAGATCGGGTCCATTCGGATAAGTGTACAAAATGATAAGAAAAAAAAGAATCAAAATCGAATCGCGATTTAGACTCGTCGCATTTGCCACAAATGAACTGTCAACACACCTCATTGAAATCCAATTAAATTTATATGAAATTCCATTGACATTTCCCTTTCACGATTGGTAACACGTACTCGTAAAATTGTTACAACCGTCTCACGTTAAAATCCGAGAAATAACGAACTTCAATATCGCCATCTAATTGTCGCCGGCATTAAAACGCTCCCACACGAAAATCGAATGCTCGTTGTTCTTCGACAGATCGAACGAGTTTTCAGCGCGAGAATCGAAAGGAATCGAGAATAGTTTGAAAGCCTAACGAGCGCACGCCGGTCGTCAGAGGTACTAAATTGCGGAGGAGGCCCAGGTTTACCAACAGCGAACAAACCTACCGATCGGACTCCATGTACGTAATATTGTTGGAACGAAGTAAAGAAGGTTCCGGTAGGAGGGCTCATCTCGTGAGAAACTCTGGACCAATAAAAATTTTACACTTCTATAAAACTTAACGCCTGACTGAGCATACAGTGCCCTCGGACCCGAGTTGATGCGCGAGTACAGTAGAGGCAAAATTGTTTATCCAGTAGATACCCTAAATACCGTCTACTATACTAAAAACTATGTATATTTAATCATGTGGTCCACTGCAGCTTCCGATCCAACAGCCAACACCTCGATGCCCAATTATGCACGTGCAGCTAGAAAAAAGAGAAATCTGCAGGCGAATTCTCCAAGAATTCTCCACGTCGGATGCCAATGAAAATACATTATTTTTCTGCAAAATTTATTTTGTTTATCACACTGGCCGACGAGATACTTGAATATGCGGAAGACAATAATCCTCAAAGATTTTCTCATTCTCGCGATGCAGCTTCGACTATTGCAATTACGATGTATCCTGCGCCTGCAGCTTTACTTCAGAGTTGATTCGGAACTTCAGCGACCAGACATGAATAAATGTTGTGTACAAAGCTGTATAAATACATGTGCGTATAACGAAAGAGAAAAAGCTGAATATGCACATGTATGTACTCCGTGTATATCCAACTAATTGTATCATATTACCAGCTACGGTATGCATATGCATATGTTATATATTTATGAAGTATGTATACAATGAAGAAAGTACAGGTCGTTCCAGTTGCGGCCAATTATCTTGTTTTCTCATGCTCCAGTTCTCTACTACGACTGACTGTAAATGAAATTGCGTTTGATCCTCCTTACGTGGAAACTGTTTAAAAATTATAGATCCGCACTCGACAAGCCAGAAAAATGCAATTCGACTGGAAGGCCCTGTACGATTGTATAATTGAGAAGCCACGATGCCGATGTGAGTAGCACTGCATTTAGCGAATTAAGGTTAGAAAAGAAGAATTTGACGTAGGAGCAATGAAGAGAGGAAACCGCAGTCAATATCGCGAGAGTCGAACCTAATTAAGGATCATTATTGACTCACGATCCCTAATTAAGGATTCTAGATTATTTTGATCGATTAACAATAATACACGAGGATCGAGATACTGAGATCGTCGCGTAGGTCGATCGCGTTGTTTACCCTAAAAGAATAACTATACTGTGCGTTCTATACATAATGTTGTAATCACGGCGAGTCTGCTCTGTTTGCGAGACTACGGTGATGCCCTGGTGTTGAAAACAAAAAACAATGCAAAGAAAAAAAAAATTAAACACGTGTAATCGATATATGCATTTTATTGAATACACGTATATTCAATAAAATATGGATCACGGTGTAAAAAAAATATATTGCCTACCTTTTCTTTGTCCCCCACATCTTAATTACCCCGATTGCCAATATTTTGTTACAAATTATTTAACTACGTCAACGATCGACATTTTATTGGTTTACTCGTAATCATGTATATTGGATCGTAGTGGCTGCATTGGAAATTCCGAACGAATAATAATAATAATATTTTATAGGAATTATGTAAAATTGTTAATGGGACAGGGAGGTTACTTGGTACTGTGTTGCGGCCAATGTGTCATGGCTGATAGCTGTGATAAGATTAGTTAAGATACGCGGCGTACAGGAAAAGTCGAGTGAGTCCTGGAGATAAGACTGGGCGATATTGAATCATCAGTAAAGTGTTTATCGTCGACGGTGCCTCGACTGAACGAGGTGGTAAAAGTTTTAAGTTTTCAAAATCCTGCGGGGCTGCTGTCCCAGACGAAATGAAGCCTCCTAAGGGACTTTTCGTTGCCTCGGCGAGTTTTGGTATTCTGGCGACTCTCCTCTCCGTAGCTCTGGCCAGGATGCCCGAGGTGTGCCCTGACTTTTGTATCTGCGACATGTGGTTGAAACTTCGTAGAGCTGCTTGTGTCAATAGGAACTTGTACAGCGTGCAGACTGGACTTCCGGCTATCGTGCAGGCATTGGATCTATCGAATAATTCAGTGTCGTCTCTTGGAAACTTCGAGCTGGCTGTAAATATTACAATTAATTGTATGTCCATTGTGTTGAAGTACGATCAGCGCCATCTACGTATCGTTAGAACTATTTCTGACATATGTATTGTGCATTTGCTTCTTTCTTTTATTGACATATTTTGAACTTAATTTGCGTCACCGTACGAGTTATTAATTTTCGTTAAAAAATTTTTACAATTTTTTGTAGAACACTGGGCTTACGAGATTAAAGTATCTTAACCTATCTGGTAACAGCATCAATGATATTGACTTGAATGCATTTACTGCTCTCGATGACCTCGCCGTGCTCGACTTGTCCAGAAATCATTTGTATTACGTACTGGAAGATACTTTTGCGAATAGCAAAAATTTGAGGATACTGAGACTCGATGAAAATAATTTTAATTCTGAAATACCACAGTTGCGATCATCGTATATTAAGGTAAGCGATACATTAAGTTATAATAACACTGTTTAATATAGACTGTGACGTGATTTTTCGATTCACGGTCACAAGGCGACTCCCGATACAGACAACGTTCTCGCTTTTTGGTTCTTTTCGAGTCGCCACTCTGCTCAGAAGCTGCGCTCTCGGGTTGATTCGTATAGTTATTCGTTATGGTTTAGTTGAGGTCGAGGTGCTCGAATCTGCCGTGGGGAGATAGTCTCGACGTACCGAGTTGCCCGGCAGAGGAGAGTACCCGACGGAGACGTCTCCACGGCCCGGCAGAAGCCCGGGTGAGACACCGGCGCCCGGCTGGACATGGGCAAAGGGCTGTAGAGCAGGCGGATTTATAGTTTTGATACGGTTAAGGGCAGCGGAGGGACCCCCTGACCCGGGTTAAGGACGTGGTGCCCAGCTGTCGCCCGATACCCTGGGGAAGCGGCCGTGGAGGATCTCCACAAGTTACGTACCGATTCGCTAAGGAATGTCCTCGATTTGGTTTAAAGGGACGACTCGAGGGAAAGGGAAGAGTTATCGGCTATAAGAATCTCGACCAATCAGATGGTCAGAATGATTAGTTGTCGAATTTGACTATTTTGTCAAAGCAGTCTGTCTCGGGACATCGACCGAGGTGTCACGAGTTGCCTCGCGCTCCGGTCCTATCTGTTGATAGTTTTTCTAGCCGTGTTTCGATATGGTATAGCAAGTTCTCGGTCGTGTAGTTCTCGCGGTATCCAGGAAATTCTATAAATCTTCTGTGAGTGTTCTGGAAGTGTAGTGCCGTGTCCTAGTGCAATGCCCACCCGAGTGTATCCTGGATGCAGTTCTCGGCCTTCACGGATTAGCTGCACCAGCTCCGGTGAGTCACCCAATTTATTAATTGGTGAAGGGATTCCGATTTGATACGTCCGATTCGTTCGATATTAGAATAAAAAACAGTTGCCACGCCTGGAGTTAGAACTAGTGCCAGAGGCAACTTCGTAAATGAATGCAATTGACGCTATGACTAACCCTATGGTTAAGAAAAGAAAGACTGACTTTAAATTGCCCAACTTCACACATCTAGGGCAGATATCTTTTGAACTTTCGGGTATGACGACCTTAAGTAACATTCTGTAATCGCTGTTGTCGTCCCAATAGTGCAAAATCCCAAACTCGGCGAGGCTAGAGAGAATTTTGTCGAATTGCCGAAGAAAGGGCGAACCTTTTCGTAGGTAGTACGTTTCGAAATTTGGCAACATTGCTTCGCGAAGAATTTTGAAAA
This sequence comes from Cephus runcator, assembly GCA_030142495.1. Taxonomy (NCBI): domain Eukaryota; kingdom Metazoa; phylum Arthropoda; class Insecta; order Hymenoptera; family Cephidae; genus Cephus; species Cephus runcator. The sequence continues at coordinate 10,219 of JARQTC010000240.1, forward strand.
TCGACCCACCCTTAAAGTCACGGAACGACATTGACTTTGCGTAATACGCCAACTGGTTAGGCAACATGTAACCCAAACGAGAATCAGGCGTTGCGAAAATCGTGCGATTCGTCGTCTTCAGAGATTTCTCCGAGACAATATTTCTTACTTCTTCCTCGGCATGAGTCATTACGTATTCCAAATGATCTTCCCTTATGACGATCCTGATGTCACTGTCACGCAAATCTGCCAAAGTGTCAAAGGTCTGTTGACCGTAAGGCCTTATGATTCTAGAGGTGACCATAGTCTGCAAGCGCAGAGAAAATAGACTCGTGTATAGTATCCAGGAGCCCAAGGCGACCCTCAGGGCGGTCGACTTTGCAGTGTAAGACAATTCCGTAGACTGATTGAAGATGGTCTTTATCAGACTGGTCAAAAAGTCCACCTCTATCTGGAGTCGCAGGATCTTTTTTGTAGTCAGGATGAAGGCCAGGCTCATGATTAAGGTGACGATCATCAGCAGGAGAAATTTACTAACTCTGCCACCCAACACGTTCCTGTATGTCACATCTTCGTACAAGTATCTCGGCAGAACGAAACGCAGATCAACTCTTTTTCTTGGATAGGTCATACTGAACATGCCACTGAATTCAGGATACATAAATGCGGCTGACACAGTCAAGTCCAGGTCGCCGTTCATCAAGTGGCGATACAGCGTGTTTAAAGTACCATTGCGGATTATGGTATCAGAATTCTGTGTGTACAGATGCTTTATGGTGGCATTAAGTTTCTCAGCCAAAATACCAATCAACGACGACAAACATCTCGAGGGAGAGTCATCTTCTTTGTCATCGTCATAAAAAATCAAATCCATGACGCGACCCCCAATACGTAAATCTTGACCAGCCATGTTCTCCACTTTTACATCGAACAGGGTCTTCAGTCTTGATTTAGGAATTTTTTGCAGAGTCTTCGTCATGTACGGTTGGTAACTGTATACCAGTATAGTGGAATTATGTTCTTCAGATGTAGAGTCCTGGCACGATACTTCTGTCGATCCATTATCATTTACTTCGACTTTCCAGGGACCATCAAGATTTTCAGCATTTCCTGTCAAATTCTTGTAATCACTGTCTCGTACTTTGTTTTCAAGACTCTCTGGAGTTCTTAATCTTCTTCTGCCGCTCGATGCATTGGAGTCTTTGATTTCTACTACGATAGCAACGTCACGAATGAGAGCTGCCCATAAAACTGAAAAAGTCGTGTCCAACCAAGATTCTGTCATTGTTTCCTTAATCGTGCTACTGACCCTAACGAGTATTATCACCTTTTCATTTTCATTGACAAAGGGAATCAATGACGAAATTTCGTTAACCACGTGATCTTGGCGAAATGTCACTTGGACGATAGAAAGATCGACTCTGTCAGTAATATTGCGAGTTAGGACAATCGACACTGGCTGATTTAAGGTCAGTGAGGTCAGTGCGGCCAAAGGAAATTCAGAAGCTGACGAATCCATGGATATAACTTGGACGGTCTTGAGAGAGTTCTTACTAGTCACTTTCAAAATTTCAAGAGCCTTTTCATGGAGCGCAGATATTTTTGGAATTTTGCTTTCATGAATATTCAACTTCGTGCCTGACGCCACAATTAATTCGCACAGAATTGCACTTGCAATTAGTGTCACCGGAGACATTGTTATTATTTAATATATTTGTGTCGGTCGTTTCTTATTTTTTTGCATTTTTTGATTGATTATCTATTTAACAAGAACTTGACTCGATGGAATTTCTTGAGGGACTGTATGTCTCTTTCCATAAACTGGTGGTATGATTACGTTGCCTTTCAGCGATTAGAAAAATAATGGCAAAAGAAACGAATGAACGTACCATATAACTTATGGTAAAGTCAATTATCAAATGGATTAATCCATTTGTCTATGTCTATATGTCTTCACAATATAAGCATGGGAAGTCTTTACATAGTAAATTGTGAGAAAGAAGTGAATAAACAAAGTAGATCACTCCGCGAATAAAGTGAATGACGTTTCGATTGTTCGATGAGATGTTTTTCTATTCTAGAACCTGAGCATGAGCAAATGTCAAATTGGTCATATTCCCCTAAGAACTTTCAGCGGGCTTCGCGGTCTACGTAGTCTGGATCTTTCAAAAAATTTAATAATACACTTGGACATTCGAATCTTGAAGCCATTGATATTTTTGCGGAATTTAACCTTACATGGGTGAGTTTTTTCTATCAATTACTAAAAAAAAAAAACGTATTTCCGGCATACTAAAGATATTTAAAGTTTACAGAATTATAACAGTGTACGTGTACTTTACGTCGTTTCAGTAATCCTTGGGTCTGCGACAAACTCATGCAGGATCTGCAGGCATATACGAAGATACGTCAAATTGCATTGGATGACGTTTGTCAGAAATATATACAACCACGAAAATTTGAGAAGATGATTTCCATTGTTCAAAACCAAGATAAACTCGATGATATTAATAATTATAACGATTCTTATTTCTGGATAACCGATTCTCCGAACCGAATCGAGTGTCCCGATTCAAACGAGGAAACAGTAACCGATTCACCCGATATCTTGACTACGAGACTCAAAAAGATATCTCCATATTGGATATTCGTATCTGGACTTTTGATTGGTTCGATAATTAGTATGGTTTTGACTTACACATGTGCGTCAATTTCAAGATCAATTTTATGTACTTTGCCGAGTATACGAAGGCGTGATGGTAGAGAAACACATGATGCGATATCGCAACGAGTATCGTTGCTGGAAAATTGGGAACATGGAACTGAAACTCCTTCGTGTCCCGGAACTCCGCCACCACCTTATAGAGAAGTGATGTTGCATTCGGGTTTATATCCAAGTGCATCAACCGCCATTATTTCCAGAAGCAACATAGCCAACATCCGGGCACAACGATTTTGATTACTATATAAAAGAAAAAATGGTCAATTACATTATGCCGTTTATAATTATCTCTAAGTTTTCGAATGATATCGACTTTGAGACTTTCGGAAATGAAAGCAACACTTATTCTTATAGGGGAAACTTTAATACTTCTTACTGTGATGATGGCTTATTTCATTTTATAAGTATTTTAATATTAAAGACAATTAAAATTCTATGTACGTGCATAGATATCAACATCATTTGTTTGGCATATATGTACATTTTACATAGGATTATGCCATTTTAAATATACTTATACTATATTACAGTATTTCTAGTCCTAAAAAGTAAACGTACTATATTACGAATTAAATAAGCCAGACTGACTTTGCATTGGTGTAACAATCATTATTTATACTTAAGATTGTTAAATTCTATTCTACGACATTATTAATATCATACTTGACACAAGTCAATGTTATTTATGAACACACAAACGTTCGTCTCATCTTTCATCGGTCAATTGAAAAACTATTCGTTTTACAAAAGATCAGAGTGGCCATCATAACATTTATTGGTTCGCTGCCACGTTACTCTTGCCGACGTTTTGATTGAGCTTTGGGATAATGGCTTTACAGCCCAAAGCAGCAACCACCTGTTCGGCTACTTCCGGTGTATAACGAGTGCCTTGTAGATTCGTTACGACGCTCGCGTCTTTATCAAAATCTTTGGGCACGAGTCCTGAAGGCAGACTCAGCTTAACTTGTTGGACAATGCCGTTGCAGACTTCCAAAGTCAAATTCAGTTGATGAACTTCACCTGAGCGGGATGGCATCTGAAGAATCCGCACCACAGAGAATTTCGGAGTTCTTCCATACGTCCAATCCCAGGAACTAAATTCTTCGGTCAGTTTATCAATGCCTGAAATCATTCAACAATCACATTATAGAATTTCAAAATTCTAAACTTATATAAGGTTTAATTTTAAAAATGGTAAATAAGAATATAACTTGAATATAATAATTATCTTAGTTTCCTACCTGGAAACCAGTCCTCGGTAGGATTTATCATCTGAAAACCTTTTTGACATTGAATAAGTCCATATCCTCCATCCTCAATCGTCAATGCTTTAGTACGCAAATATTCCCAGCCAACAGCAGTCAATAATTTATCAGTTCTGATATGGGAGTTCACCTCTGTAAGATTTTTAATCGGTGATCGCACCGATTCAGTCGCGTTCGTGAATCCAATTCCGCTCTGTGAAAAATTAAGAACGCAGCGATATCAGTAGATATTTTCGTAAGCGATAAGATTAAGCAACGTTACAAATATCAGAATGTAACGTCCATCACGTCACCAAATCTAGACTTGATATTACCTCCTTTTTTTCTAAAGTCGTACTCAATGCAAATTTATTAACTCCGACCAAAAGAGTACAATGGTGATATGCATTTGGACGACCCAGTTTTGCAGCAGTCCCGGATATCTGTTCAACAAGCGTATCAGACACGATATTAAAATTCCTCATCGTGGCATTTTTACAATACAAAATATCAACTGCACTCATTTCCAATTGTAATGGCAATGGTGCTTGTATAATTAATTTCCATTGCGTATAGCAACGGCAATCTAATCTTATCTGAGTTACGTTGAATTTATATAAGATACCTTAAAATTGCCATGGACAACAATATCCTCCCGTTCGTTAACGTGTGCCTTTAGTCCCCATTCACGGTACAGAGCTCTTGTAATTATATCCAGATTATAACGTCTGTTGTATCTTTCCTTTGGCGTGAAAAAGGATAAATTCAAATTTCCAGCATCGTGGTACACAGTACCGCCTCCACTATTTCTTCTGGCTACAGCAACGGAGTTGGCTTCTGCTGCTGTCACGTTCGCCTCCAGCCAAGGATTCTGATGGCGACCAATAACGACGCACGGATCATTTCTCCAAAGCAATAAAATGTGGTGATTCTTGAGATCAGAGTTTTTGTAGAACCAGTCCTCGAGTGCCAAATTACGATAGATATCGGTTGACTGGGATATGAAGACAGACTTTCGAATAGCGTCGTCCGGTACCTTGGATATTGATTCGTTGGAAACGAATCGATTGATAATAGACCAGCAAGTGGGCACTTTTTTCACGTTTCTTATCAGCGCCATTGTTACGGAGATGTTAAGAAGAGAAGGGCGTGACAGTGTAGTGAATTAGGAACAGACAGGTGATGCCAACGATACGTTTTTCTTTTCTCAGTCTTCGAATTAGGAATTAGGTTAGAAGTCAGGTTAGGTTAGATGCGTGAGAGGTTCCGATGAAGTCAGTCTTTTGTCCAATTTTAACAGCTGTCACAAGAAGAGACGTCCGATTGGCTGGCTGTGATGGAAATAAGATAGTCGTGAAGGGCAATAGTTTGGTGCAACCACTTCCAGGTCTGGTCCAGCGAGTTGATGCGGTACCGGATACCCAGACAATCTCGGCAATCCTTTTGCATTCCTCCGTGTGCTGTCAGTTCCAGGAGATGAATTTTCACAGGTTCTATGATTAGCGGGCTTTTCTCAGCTGCTGTTACTCGTTTTTGTACCACAATTTTTTCTCTCTTCCAACTTTATTTGACTGTTGAGCGTCCAAGCTCCAATGCACGACTGTAACCAGACTCCAAGGTAAGAACTTCACGCGACGCCTCGTAAAACGATAATGAGTCGACTCTCTTTCTGTTAAGCGATTTTATTCCATCGAGCGGTGAGGGGACGAGTAATAGAGGTTATCTGAGTTCGAAGCACAAAGTACACTGAGCTGATGATGTTCCTGGAGGGTGGTTGGTCGCTAGCAAAGAAAGCCAATGGTTGCCAGATTCATTGCTGTCAGCTCGTAGGAGAGATTAATAAGGCCATGAGATAACAATTATTTCTCTTTCACCGATTTACGCACGTACTCCTCCTGTTGCCTCCACTCTTTTCAACATTTCATCCCAAGCAGGTGATAGGTGGATCCTTCGTAGATTCATTTTTTTAATTCTAAAAACATTTGCGACTGGATTGTTCCCTGTTCTTTTGAATTTTTTTTTTAGTAAAACCATCTGTCATCAGCTTTCTAAATTTGGACCAGCTTATCTGCGAATTGCTTTTGTCGACCCTCTTGTACTGCTCTTTCTATTTTACGTAGAATCGTATATTGGCATCTTGTTTGAGAAGGAAAATGACAGTTATTGAATTTCTACAGTCATATAAATGAATGTTGATTGATAGACTAATAGATTTGATTTGCCAGATATGATAAATATATTTTGGCTGACTCTTACTTAACAATTAAAAGACGGTTCACGTGGTAAGACGCACGTATGATGATTAGCTACGAAAGCTTTTTTTACTTGTTCTATATGAAAACCACGCACTATTATCTCCATAAGCGTAATAGCTGTTCCACAGTATTTGACGGAAAATTTTATTTCTATACTTATCGACGACAGTTTTTATAGATTATAGTAAAATATTTCGGAGGAACTGCTAACGATATTACATAATATAAACCATATAATACTACTGACGTCAGATCTGTTTTAATCTTTTATCTTCGATATAATATTTTAGCGGAATATAATTTTTTATGAATTCAAACTGTACATTTTTTGTTCATCTTCTTATCGCCAGTATCGCTTCGTATGTAGCTAAACACACATATATGTGCAGGTATTTGCTTAAAGTGTAAATATGCCTATTAAGATTCGCAAATATTCTGATAAGAACGTCTGTCGATTTGTACGTTGCCGTCATTAAAACACTTAAACCGTGCATGATCAGAGTTCTGGCTTCGAACTACAATGTCGCAAAACAGAGCAGACAAACTATGTGCAAAGATGGCCAATGCCTATTAGGAATAATAATAGCATGTGGAATTTCGTTTTATTTGTCCTTGTCATGTCATATGTAACGTAGATATTTTTCTACATTTATCGTACTAAGCCATGGCTCAGATACGGGTCATCGGACTGCCATCCTGTGTCGTTTCTAAGTTTTATCAACATAAAACTGATCATGATCTATTGCACACATCCGCCATGCCCTAATGCTAATAATCAAGATTACAACCATATTTAAATTAGCAAACTTTTATGTTGTGAATTTGCAATGGAAGAATGGAAATCACATGTTAGCGATACTTTTTCTTTCATGAATTATGATGCATGCATAAATTGTACATTATCTTATGTTGCGTAAGGAAAATACGTTTTGTTTACAGAAATCAAAACAGTCACCTCTGTTTTAGTTATTTAGTAGGCCGTCAATAAATTGACTGAGTTCTCAGTCATGAGAACTGTAGAATAGAACCACTACAGGGGTCTGACCAACAACGCAGAGTCGAGTCGTGCTGATATCTTATCAGCGAGAACGTGCAGGGCACATGGGTCATTTGCTGAATGTAATCTATATGTATGTAAAAGATTTTGGCGTTGTAGGATGATGTTCCGGATCATTTCCAATTGCATTTACAGTCGCTAAAAAATGTGTCTTTGTTTCAGCATGATCCTAGTAGTGTGACATTAATTTTCTTGTGGATTTTTAACTTAATACAGCAATAATTCGTTTTGGAGTTTGTGTTTGTTGCTGGAGATGCACAATAACTGGCATTCCTGAACATTAGACAGCACGTTTTAAAATAGAATCAGACTATTTATTGCGATAAAATCGATTTGCTGATTGTTGAGTACGAGAATACTTGTTAATTAATGTCTTGACAATACAATCCAAGGTTAATGATGATAATATATATTTGGAAAAAGAAATGTGAAAAATCGGTAATGATATTTTTTTTGTTCGATGCAATACAAATATTGACTTCAAAAAAAAAACTCAAATCAAAAACATTTTTTATTTCAGATAGAATTACTTTAAATGACGTCCATATTATGCGTGGAATTTCAATTTTCCTAATGGTCGCACTTTTTCGGAATTCTTTTTAAATGCGTACTTAAAGTTAAGTTTCATTGTTTGAACTCGAGATCGAGGGCTTGCACAATAAACGAAAGAATATCAGTACTTTCTTCGATCTAGATAAAAAAGAGAATGTATGAATATTAGGTGAATTGCATTACTTTTAAGAATTTAATTTTGACACTTGAGTAAATACTTACCACTTTGCTAGTAGGTTTTCCACCACCGTGACCCGCCTTGGTCTCTATTCTAGCAAGTAGTGGATTCTTTTGATTTGGCAGTTTCCCCAATGTGTATTGAAGTTGAGCAATAAGTTTCAAACTATGTAGAGGAACGACACGATCGTCGTGATCCGCAGTAAGTAAAAGAGTGGCTGGATATTGTCCACCGTTTGGTGGTGGTCTGACATTGTGCAGTGGCGAATATTTAAGTAGATTTTTAAAATGCTTCTCATCTTCGGAGCTTCCATAATCGGAAACCCAGGTGTAGGCAATGGTAAATTTGTGAAAGCGCAACATATCCATCACACTGAAAACATTAGAGGAATCCATCAGAACTTACATTTCCCTTAATAAATTGAACAATGCGCATCGAGTTTTACTCACCCAACTTGTGCAATGGCTGCACCGAAAAGATCGGGTCTTTGATTCATACAAGCTGCAACTAGAAGTCCACCGTTACTTCCACCCTGAATGGTCAGCTTTGCAGCATTGGTATATTTTTTCTCGATTAAGTACTCGGCAGCGCATTGAAAATCATCAAAGACGTTTTGCTTGTTGAAGAGTCGGCCATCATTGTGCCACTTCTCTCCGTACTCTCTGATTTCGCAATTAGTTTTTTTTAAGGATATTTTTACGTTTCTTCAATTAGGAACTTATCACTTCACTTATCGAGTAATTAGTCTTACCCTCCACCACGTATATTTGGTATGGCCAGAACGCCATTCAAGTGTTGGACGAAAACGAGTCTTGTAATGCTGAAAGCTGGCTGAATGCTGACATTAAATCCTCCATAGCCGTATAGGAGGGCTGGCATTGAACCATCTAAAACAGCATTTTTTTTTGTCACGATGAACATTGGAATCCGCGTACCATCCTTTCCATTGTAAAAGATCTGTTTGGTCTCGTACAGATCAGAATTAAAATTTTTCACTTTAATTTCCCGGAATACCTGAAATAAATTACGTGATAATTGTGTACCATCAGCTTTTTTTAAGGGGGTACGTAATTTAATTTATGAAATACTTCAACAAAATCAGTAGAAAAACTAACCTTTGGTTTTTCCTCCTTCTTAAGGTCAGTCCTATAAATGATTCCAGGCGTCAAGAACGAAGTAAATTCATAGAAAATTTCCGAGTATTTTTTATCACCCGAAAATCCTACGATTGTACCAACATCCAGAGGAAACGATCTAAGGACCTCACCATTTTTAAGACTATGCAGTTGTAGAACATTCTGCAAATGGAAAAGCCTGATTGTAGCTCAATTAAACCCGAATCTTCTAATTCTCATATGGTTTTTTAATACCTTAACATCTTCGATGTAACATGCAATAAATTTATCCCCGTCCACAGCCGTGGCCCAGTCTAAGACATTCGTGGGATGTTCTGGCAGTAAATCGATCCAGAATTCTTCCGCGTAATCATCAAGATCGATAGAAATGAGTTTGAAGTTGGGTGCATTTTTGTTGGTACGGAAAATGGCTTTTGAACCATCGTTCGTTACGTACTATGTAATAAAATGCAATTATTATTTCCTTATACAAGGCTCAGCGACGTATCATAAGAAAATGCAATAAATACTTCGTAATCAGCTTCCAACTTATCAACAACTTGAACGAGCGGAAGTTTCCCTTCTATTTTGCAATCGGGTCCAAGTCTTGAAAAGTATACCAAATTATCGCGACAGTCCTTGACCGGCGTGACAATTAGCCAGTTGCCACAATCCGTAACCTCGGCCCCACTGTTTAGGATGTTTGATTAGAATTACCAATTACCGAATTCGGCAATTTTTAATATTTCCTTTCAGGTTGGTCACAACACAGAATCAATTTCTTTTACTTACATCATCCACAAGGGTTCTTCAGGAAATTCAACTACTAGGATATCATCCGATTGTGGTGTACCTACACGGTGATAACACAATTTCTGATTCTGACTACCTTGCGTTTCCGAACCGTCCGTTTTACCCTTTTGTTCAGGATAATGAGCATAAAATACTCCCTTATTGTCGTGAGTCCACGTAAGCGGAGAATATTTAACCTTTTCTAGTGACTCCGGGTAATGTTCACCTATGGAGGAAAAAATATATATACATTTGGTTCAATCACTATTGCAAATATTTAGAACATTTTGCGTTTATCGCGATAATAGAAATGTTGGAGCACTCTTAAGAGTGAACAGCCCAATGATTACCCGTTTTCGTGTTCATAAAACGAATGGTACTCCAATCTGAGCCACTGCATGAGAATCCATAAGCAAAAAGGCTGCCATCCTCACTAAACTTGCTGCTAGTAATTGCAACTGTGCCATCGTCAGATAAAGTATTAGGATCTAAGAAAACTCGGGGTTCTGAATCCAATGTATCCTGAACGTACAAAACGCTAAAAGGATGCAATAAATAAACAATTTTACGATATTGTTGTTCACTACTTGTAATTGCCAACAATGACAATGTCTGATGCAGAATAACCAAGTTGAGCACAAACCTTTGGTTCTGAAGACCAGTGTTTTTATAGAAATAATACTTATCACCTTTTTTCTCAGGACATGAATATTTGGGATAATCCCAGAGTTGTTTAAAACGATCGTGTATGTCTTGGCGTGATTTGCAAGCTGCTATATATGGCTTTGTAATTGCATTTTGGGCATCCACAAAGGCTTTTGTTTCTTCCGAATCAGGGTCCTCTAACCATCTATAGGGATCTGGTATCTATAAATTTGAGAAACGTACGAACTTAAAAGAATATTCATTTCTTGTAATTAGATGTTAGAGGCACGGTACATATTGTAATAATGAATGACAGGAACAACCAAAAGCGATCTAACCTCAATGCCATGATAATTATCAACAACGGTCTCATCTCGACGCACATCGGGATACTGTAAATTGTGGGTCATGATACTATGATTCGTTAAATGCGTGGGATTCCAGTTTTTATGAAGCTGTAAGATATAATAATAAAAATTCATTCATAATTCGCATCCATCATCATTTCTTTGACATTCGAACAAATCATGTCAGGAGGTTATAGCTAATCAGTTATACTTACGCGAGCACTTGTCGTGACTGAAGCTAACCGTAAGAGTTGCGGCGTTCCCTGTGTTTTTCTGACTATCGGAAAACGCGTTTTCGAAGCAGCCTGAACACTACGAAAAATATGTCTGAAGCTACCTTTGCAAGCGGCTGTGCTGTATAAGATATCCTTGGATAAATGTGATGACAACTAAAAGATGAAGGAAAGTGGATAGAATCTGATGGATAACGATGTTTTGACGATACACAAAAGACTATGGGTACGTTCACAAATTCACTGCTTGTACTACGTGTATCATTGTGTCCCTGTTTATCTGCATGCAATGGGCGAGACACAACCATGCTCGCAATACTGAAAGTGCATTTTGGAACGTACTCTACACTGGTTATTCCTCCCAAAAGGAGGTAGCCAAGCATCTGGAAAGGAAGAAAAAGAATATACCTTTTCACGTCGAATGGACTAGTTGTACAAGAAGAATTTGGAAAACCTTATCCCTCATTGGTCAAAATTGGTCATCATGTGACCCTTCTATCGCATAACTTTTTCGTGATGTCCGAATCTGGCAATAAATAATCTGGTTTTCCGAATTATTCATTTTGTACGACTAGTCCGTTCAACGTGGGAAGGTACCTTGATGTTGCGTGAATATATTCTTCTGACCAGAAATATGGCCATCATTTGGCTACCGTTGATTTCACCTAACGGTGAGAGACCCGAATGTACCACACCACTGAAATGGAATTCCCCGAATGATTATTCTCTTGAAATGCCGATGTATCGAAAATACAGTACATACTGTTATCTTTCTGATTATACCGGTCCATTGTAAATATGTTTCAGATATGCACCGTTATAACAGATCGTGGTTATAACAATGTCTTCTAGGAAATTTATTTTTTGGTCCAGTTTAGAAAACAGTCGGTCACGATGCAAACTGTAATTTTACCATCCACATACACATTTATTTGCATTTTTTCTGCTGACGGTAAAGTCTGGAAAGTCTTATAAATGTTGTATCTCTTTACTGATTCCTTGTCAATGCCAACACTAATCAGTAACAGGAAAAAGAACGAAGTAACCGCAAAGCAGTAACACGTCTTGAATCTCCTCGAAACGTTTTTACATCAGATTTTTTTCAATAGTATAGCGAAAATAATTGTATTTTGTAATAAAATTTCTCACGTGGATCTTGGCAGCAAATAAAGTCACACACTTGTTAGTTACATCTAGTACGCACATGAGAACATACCGTTCATCTTGTCAGCTGAATCAGTGAAATCGATAGGAGCATAAAAAGAAGAGCAAAGTCATTTAAGAAAATTCGAAGAAGTCGCTATGAGGTGTGACTCTTTTCGCGCTTGAGGTGTGTCACAACATTAAACCAGTGACGTGAATATTGTGCGCAAATACTGGGTAAAGTTGCAGTACAATGCAGAGTGTAATCAATTCAGTTAAGGGTACTGCGCTTGGTGTTGCCGAGTACCTAACACCGGTTCTCAAGGTAAATTCATTGATTTTTATTAGTTACATTTGTTATACTACTCTCATATTGATTTTTCTCTGTTTCATAAGACATAAGACATTCAGATATTTGATATGTTCATTGGTAGAAGGCTCTTTTATACACAACGTTAATACATACAATTTATGTTTTATAATATTTAGGAGAGTAAGTTCAGAGAGACGGGCGTTTTGACTCCAGAAGAGTTTGTGGCTGCTGGTGATCATTTGGTGCATCATTGTCCCACCTGGCAATGGGCTACTGGCGATGAGGATAGAATCAAATCATATTTGCCAAGAAATAAGCAATTTTTATTGACAAGACATGTGCCATGTACACGTAGATGTAAACAGGTATTTATTTCAAAATATTGATTTCTCTTATTGCCTTTGTTACATGTTATAATGTTATAAAGAAGTGAAAAATTGTTTAGATTGAGTATTGCGAGGATCAGGAGCGAATTATAGAAGCTGATGATCCTGAAGGAGGATGGGTAGATACTCATCACTATGATACTAGTTTAAGTGGAATAGAAGAGAAGGTTACAGAAATGACCTTAGGGGAAGCACAACCAAGTCAAGATACTGAAGCAGGAGAGACCAATGAAGATGATGAAGATGATGAAGAAGCTGCAGACATGGAGGCTTTTGAAGTTAGTGGTATGCTGGATGAAGAAGACAAGGTAATTTTTTATTATATGTTTCAATATGTGAAATCAGGTATCATGGAGTATAAGACATTGATGAACAATATTCACCCTAGTATGCAGCAGAACCTGCTAAGAAATCGGTAAAAGAGAAGCGAGACTCATTCTCCGAAGGTGAAATAATTCGTACCCGAACATATGACCTTCATATTACATATGACAAGTATTATCAGACACCTAGGCTTTGGTTGTTCGGATACAATGAAAGTCGAAAACCACTTTCCGTGGAAGAGATGTATGAGGATGTTAGTCAAGATCACGCAAAAAAGACAGTTACCATGGAAAGTCATCCTCACATGCCAGGACCGCCAATGGCTTCCGTGCATCCGTGTCGACATGCTGAAGTTATGAAGAAAATCATTGAAACAGTTATGGAAGGTGGAGGCGAGTTGGGTGTTCATATGTATCTCATTATTTTCCTAAAATTTGTGCAGTCGGTCATTCCCACGATAGAGTACGATTACACTCAAAACTTTATGTTAACTAGCTCAGGCTAATTCGCTGGCGAATCAAAAAAAAGACTAACTCGATGGAGCTACTATGAGCTTAAGAGATGCACGCAATTTCGTGGATTCTGCCTTGATTTTTCTCTATTTTTTCTTTCAAGTAATACATTTAATATAATACGAGTGTCTACGCTCACAACTATCAATTATAAATGTGCTCACAATATATTTCGCTTGGCATATGAAAAAAGGTAGAGAGAAAAAACAGAACAATGGAAACCAATGAAAATATATAATATATAAATCGCTAAAAGATCTTTGCTCACGTCCAAGTGACTTTTGCGCTATTGTTGTGGCAAATAAGTTTATTTGTGCGCGAGTATTTCGAAAAGATTTAGATTTCAGATCCACCAATGTGATCCCGGTCGATTTAATACTGTCTTTTATATAATCAGTCATTGATATTAAGTTTCAGATTGAACAAGAGTACACATGGTCAGATCCATAATACTGTATCTCTTAAACGATACACATCTTGTGGTTTAGTTAAATTTTTTAAAAACGCTACTTGTCGCATTACACGAATAAATAAAATAAGAAACTGAATGTTCGATATTAATTGATTCTTGCTTATGTCACTTTCAATATTTTATTCCTAACTTATTTCATTAATTTATTACAAATTCTCTCTCGTTCTTCTCATTTGAGATTTCTTTTTTCGTCATAGTCACCTTTTTGGTAACAGAAATTTACATATCAATTGATCCTAAACGATAGTCAGGTACTCGGACGCAAGCTGCAATGGATCCACGTGATAAGACGTTACGAGTCGCACTTTCTGACCATCCTGAGTAGTGAACTCAATTGTCTGTTCCCCATTCATTATTTCTTCTTGCTCTTCTGATCCCATTTGATTTACTACAGCTACAGCAGTAGCATCCGTATCTTCATCCTGGATAACAATAGTTTTTCATAACAAGTTTCTACATTATTATGCGACACAATGTACCTCAAGTGCTTTGACGATGGCTTCCGCATCGGTCTGGGAAGTAGTTGCTGCAGGAGGACATTTCGTTTCTTCAGTAGTGCCTTGACCTATTCCTTCTATTCCAATTGGCTGGTGTACTTGAACATTCAATTGTTCTGCTAATTCTTGCGATACAACACCAGAATGCACTCTAATGGTTTGTCCGTCATTCAGTTGACTAACAAATTGTCCCTGTGAGAGTAACTGCCGCGCATCTTGAATAGACAATGGAATGGGATTGCCTTCCTCATCAGTGATCTAAGAAAACGGATTGAGGATTATAGGTTTGTCCTCCACTCGTGTTTTTATTGATTCAGGTTATGTTATGTATTATTTGTTAGTAACAAAATACCTGAAGCTGTAGATCGGATTCTGAGAGTTCCATATCCATTCTCTCCTGAGAATTCTCATGGCTTCGTCTTTGTTGCGGCTGTTCCGGTACGATTTCCCCATCATCCGCATCCAAGGATGGCAATGATTGGCCGGTGGTTGCTGGAATTTCTTCCTTGTCCTCCATAATACCAGCATCCACTATTAGTATGTTTATAAATGTTTGACGTTAATATTCGCTAGCAAATTGTACAAAAACCAATGTAGACAAAAATTTTACCGAAATGCAGGGTCCTAGATTGATTAGGATTGTCAGGATCTTGATAAGAGACATATATAATTTGTGGAGTACCATCACCGGAACCTTCATCGGCGGCAATTAGTTGAGCCATGTGATCCCCGAGTGAATTTTCATCTCCTTCCTGAGATCCTGGCAAAATTTGCCAGACTTCACCAATGGCGGAACCTTCCGCCAATTCGCCCATTCCTATCATTTTATTGTCTCTGTGTACTTTTTTATGTTTCGTCAAATTCGAACAGTCTGCGAATGCTTTTCCGCAAACGTCACAGGAGTATGGTTTCTCTCCTGGAAATAATACCAATTCAATACTGCTGTTGTTTTGCTTCTTCATAGAGGATGCTATGTAACGGTGGAAAATTTTCCTGTCGAGATTTTCATGTCATCATGTTCAGAATGTGCCAAAACGTCGAGAAAACACGTTTGGAGAAAATGTCCGGATGTATATGTGTATGTAATTGCCTTCCGAAATTCAAACGTGAGAACGGTTTTAGCTACAGCCCCTCAATTTTGCAGGCACGTGCAGCTCTATAATCCCTTCATTAGCTATAATTTTCGTCATGATTCAAGCTGCGGCTCGGATTTTATGTCGTTTTCAAATTCCCAAAAAAAGAACGTTATCACTCTAACGATCGCAAATTTTATGATATTCGTCTAAATAATTCTTGACAAAGAGATTTGTATCCAAGGTTGGTTGGTATTGCAGTTAGGCCGAATCCATCGAAAAGTTTTGATTTTGATATTTTGAATTTTTCGAAAAATTAAATTTATCAATATAATTCCCGTCAACTTTGACCGATTGAGTTCCAATTTTTCAAAAGTATAGATTATCATTTAGCCGTGATATGTCTCAAATTTGGCGGAGATCGGCAAAACGGATCTGATTATACATATACTCAAGTTTTTGAATTTCAGCCGATTCAAAAATATTAGGCCCGAAGAGATTATGCAAGAGATTTATCCTTACATTCGTTCTCTACAGTATGAAGGACCCCAAGTTGTGAGAGGCATGGGGACTCACGTTAAACAAGCTGCAAGTTGAACCTTGCAATTTAATTTAATTAATTTAAAATTAAATGTGCAAAGTCCCCATATGAGGAAGCCAAGAGTTTTAATTTTGCAATTTGCTTCCTCTGAATCGTCAGTAGTAGATGAAGATTCATTTATGAGGAAGCCAAAGATTAAAAAAAAAATGAAAAAGCTTTCTGATATAGGGACTTTGTACACTACCTACGATTCGAAGGAAGCAAGTTGCAAGTTTCAACTTGCAGCTTGTTTAATATTTTGAAAAGTAAATATGCTACAAATCCATAAGCTTGCCTGTATGCAATCGAAGGTGTTTCTTAAGAGCCCATTGTTCGGTGAATCCCCGATTACAATGAGCACACTGGAATGGCCGTTCACCCTTGTGTCTTCGCACATGACACTTCCAAGTGTCCTTGTGCAAAAAACATTTGGCACAAAACTCACACTTCCACGGCCGCTCACCAGTATGTCTTTTGACGTGTAATTTGAATTGCGAGGAAGTTGTAAATTTTCGGCCGCAATAATCACAACAGTATGGTTTCTCACCAGTGTGAATTCGCATGTGCTCTTGTAGATTACCATTTTGGGAGAAACTTTTTTGGCACACTTCACAAGTGTACGGCTTGTGACCAGTGTGCCATCTGTAATGTAACGTGAGACTTGTTTTGTGCGCGAATTGCTGCCCACAAATTTCACAGAAATATTTTTTCTCGCCGGTATGTGTCGACTGATGGTTTATTAAATTCGCCTTAGTTTTGAAGCTTGCGCCGCAGGACTTGCATATGTAAGGTCGGTCGTCTGAATGGACCAACTGATGTCGCTGTAAGAGTTGTTTGTGCTTGAAACTCTTTCCGCATTTGTTACATACGAACCTCCGACCATTGTTGTGTTCAGCTTCTTTGTGATAGACTACTGAACTTGGGTGATTCAACACTTTACCGCATATATCACAAGGAAAACCTTTATCCGACTTGTTTCCCTGAGGAATTAATGTCTAGATTTAAAAATTTAATAGTACAATTTACTGTTGATATTCATTTGATTCTTACCTCGTGTGTTAGCATGTGACCCTTAAGACTCGTGAGATAAGCAAACGTTTTATTACAAATATTGCACGTAAATGGTTTTTCATCGTGATGAACAACTTTTATGTGCGTCTCGTAATTTTGCTTAGATTGAAAATGCTTTTGACATTGTTCACATTCGATGTGCTCTTTTGGACTATTTTGCTCGTCAATGGCAGGTGTCTCTTGCACGGTGATATTGTCAGATACCCGTTTCTCTGCAGGGATGGTAGGTTCAATAGGGCCAACTTCATCGATAATATTTTTTATCGACACATCCCGAACATTTGTTTCGTTTTCTTCAATGTTTATTATACCTTCTCCACTGTGTCCTGCAGTTCTTTGATGAAGAGCAAAATTGTCCCTATTACTAAACTGCTTCTTGCATTGGCTACACTCATACTTGACACTTTTATGGAAACTCCTGTAGGGAAAAACAATACAATTGTACAATTTCCTCAAAGGCTTTGTTATATATTACATTGTATTTACTTATGCATAATGTATCTGCTACGCTGTAAAAAACCTCGGCCACAGAGGTTGCACGTAAATTTATTTTTACGTCGCCGTAGCTTAGGTCGCCCTCGACCACGGCCACGATTTACAATGACTAGTTCACCTAAGTCCTTGCCTTCCTGAGTTTCCAAATGCCCAATAATTTCTGTATTAGATAGAATGCGTTATGTGATAATTTATTAAAATGTCAATTGCAAATCAGGATACTAAAATACAACCTTCATGACCATCAGGAGTTGGAACATTTAGGCGTTCCTCAGTATCATCATAATCCTCTTCTTGATTGTCATCATCTTCTTCGTCGATCACACCTTCTTCCTTGAATATCCTCTCCAATTCTTTACCTTGGACTGCTTCCATGAATCTATGCGAATGAACTGTTTAGAATGTTAAACGGACAAACCGAATCTTCAAAAGTCAACAGACCTTTTGGGAACTTTACGTCTTCGACGACGTCTACCGTCACCATCCACGTCATCTATTTCTTCCTCTTGCTTATCCTCTTCACCTTGGCTAGTCACTTCTGGTAGTTCCTCTTTCAGAATCTTTTCAATAAAAAATAAGTTAAAATAAGAATGTTGAGAATATTATCTAAATGAAGAATATGCTTTACCTTATTGTCTATTTCAGTGTGTATTTTAGGCGGCCGACCTCTTTTTCTTCTAGGTTTACTTAAGCCTTCCATTTGTAAGCTTATTTCATGCTCAGCAGTGTATAAAGTTCCATCAGGCATAACTACAGATGAAAATTATATTGCAATACATGACAAGTGCAATAGATTTATTATCATGTAATAGAAGTGACCTTTTTATAATATTAAAACAATTACTTTTGATAATTATTTGTTGCTCAATTCCTTGATCTTCATTATCCTGGCTGAAACCATCTAATTCTGGAGTTTCTAATTCGATTTCTGTACTTTCTCTTTCTGCTCGCAACCGATCTCTTTCTGCCTTGCGTTGTTGCTCCACTTGCTGCTTCCACATTTCTCGAATTTTTCTCTGGCCATCCACGAGCAACTCGAAGAATTGGACCGTGGCTTCTAGCTGAATATTGCATCCTGGACATATTGTCCTTGGTAATCTTCCGTCGTCCCGTATCTTTACAAAAGTAATATACATTAGTATCTTATAATTAACATATTCCTTATTACTGATAAAATGATTGAATACTGACATTAATACAGTTTTCTAGAAAAACCTTTACATTTAACATGTAAAACCTTACAGATAATATTTATAACAATAAACCATTTGGTTGTTTGCTGGAGACAAAATAGAAAATATAATACTTTTGTTAATCTTTTATTATATTTGAAAACAAGAGTGACCAATAACTTGTGTGATGATCTATTGTGGAACAATATGTGGAATGGCTATATTTTGTCACATTACATTCAAGATTAAGTCTAGAACAGAAAGATGAGAACTGGACTCTGAGGATCAGTTGGAAATCAATTTAATTAGTAGCTTTTAAAAAGCAGCAACATTCTGAGTTTAGGCACATATGGAGTGTAACTCGTTTCAATGCTCAAATTGAAACAGTAGTAAAGGTATTGGGATAACCTCAAAATTTCACTTCCGATAATTTCTTGGCGGCAGAAAGAATTTTTCCAGGATATATTATCCACAGAGAACAGAAGAGCCGTGAAAATATGTGCAATATGTTGATTCGTGTAGTATGGCAGGACCGGTCAACGAAAATCAGTGGAGCCTCCATATTGTCTATGGTAGGAAGTCAAGTTAGGGACTGAATGAACGGTAGTACCTCGCGAATTATCATACCTTGAGTGGCAAGTACCGATTCACCATGGAGCTTAAATCGGGTTCATCACCGTTGGCTGTGTATAATAATTCCCCGTTGCCATTGTCTTCTGCACAGAGCCGACAAATCGCCGAGTCATAGAGACGAACGTCCATGACGGCGGTAAAAATGGTGAACAAAGCTTATACTGCAGCGCAATTGAGCTGAACTTCGTAATGGCTAATGGCGACGTAACTCCAAATCGTGTCATGTCTTGCGTATCTCCTGTAATTCAGAGTTCTCTCTTCTGGTATTTCTGCCGAATCTTTTTCCAGGTTCTCATCGTGTTTGATTTATTTTTTTCGGCCAAGGTCGCAGAACAATACATGCGCAGATACCGTGTGTCTCTTTCAATAATTCATCTTAGGCATGGTTAATTACAACCTAACTAGACAGGGTACAATTTTAATGATTTGCACCCTAAGAAAAGAATAAATACTTTATGCCCGTTTCCTCCAACGTTAATCGAAGTTTAAACTCTGGTTATCCAATCTTAAAACTATATTTAAAAAATTGAACCAGACTTAAACCACGTTAGAGGAAACGGACATCAGAGATGCGTTTAAATATTTACCGTTCCAATCTTAAGAATATAAAGATGAAAATGTTTTATTGCAACTTTACATTCCTATTACCCCCTATTAAAAGTTACTAAAATACTCCTAATATATTCATGATAAATTGGGGTACTAAGATAATAGAGGTGGAATATTCATATTTATATAGAACTTTTGAATTGTATACCATGTAACTTGGGATAGAAGTGCTTTATTAAGATAAGTTAAATATTGTACACCTCAATTTTCTATTTACCTAACAGCTACATGTGTCCTTAATAATTACTCGAAAATAGTTTACGCCGTAACAAATGTAACGGGAGTAAATTATTACGTACATATAAACTAGGATCAAAGACATTGAAGTCCACTTTTTGTAGTTTTTCTAAATATATATCAATGCAGGTAGCTGGTAGGAAAATTAATTTAACATCCTTGGGCACATCAATTTTTAATTTTCGAGCCTAAAATAAAAACATAAATATTAAATATTTGATAACAATAATCATATAAAATTATTAAAAGATCTTCTGTCATCAAGAACATTTCACAAGTACAAACTTTGTCTAGATGCTGTTTTGCTTGAGACGCAACATCAAAAATTGTGTTACTTAAATCCTGTCCAGATTTTCCACGAAAAATGTCTTCCTCTGAGACATTGTGTTTCATTAATATGTCCCGTGGAAGAACTATTACTCTTCTTTGAGCATTGTGAGGAACAGAACGAAGCAATGTAACAATCCCATGTGCTTTACCAAGATGACTAGCAGCGTGATCTGCATGTATATTTTGTATACCATTAGCTTCCAGTAATAAATAATAAATAGATGAAACTGTATTCTCTGAATACTTTTCCAAAGATTCCAAGTCTGCAAATGTTGAAAGCCCCATCCTTTCAGCACGAGAGTGGATTAAACGCTTGAAGTATCTTTTTGAAAGTTTATACCTTTGTAATACCTGTAGGAAAAATTGAATTAGATTTTTCCCTCATTAGCAAATATGAATTATCTGTAGCATTTTTCATTTGATATATATACCCTGTGCAATTCCAAGGCTATGGGACTTCTAGGTGGAACACCATCATATATCTTATTGAGAGAGTCTTCCCAAAATTTGAACCTCATTATTCCTATATTATTTTCATGGACTTGATCCTGAATTTGAGCGATTTCTATATTAAATGCTCGTACAGCAAATGCTGCTGGTACTATGTTATTTTTTAATAAGAGAGTACATAGAAAATTTTCATAGTCACTCTTTCTGCAAATGATAATTATTTAGATATTGAGAGAGGTTGGAAACTAAGTAGGAATAATTTTATAAAACGATGTTTTTATAAATATACCTTACTAAGTCCATACAATATTCAGCAGAGGATTGTTTGTAAGACGTACTGGCGTCTCTCAAAAACTGTACGTGGATTTTCGGTCGTAGAAATGGAGTGAACTTCCTCATCATCGGATTTGTATAACTTTGAGTTTTTAGGTTATGATACAATTTGAAAGAAATAGAACTACGTCTATACAGTTACTATTAGTTATTTATTAGATGTATTGGTATTATGAATGCCAAACGCGAATTTTTTAATTTCAGAAACAATATATGATATACATTATTGCACAATAAAATTTAGATATGAGCTATCATAGAATATCAGAAATAGGTTAAATAAAATTTGCTATTGAGTCTTTACAAATCTCAAAATGTAATTTTATTGATACCTTAATTATTACAGAAAGCAAATCGAGCGATAGTACTGACAGACCATTGTTCAGTAATTTTTGACAGTTTTTTATGGAAATCCGTCATCGTCCTCCTCAGCCATTTCCTTAGCTAACTCTAGATCCTGTTGTTCTCTTTCCCTGCGTTCTTCGGCTGATTCTAAGTCCTTTCCATATGACTTTGGGGGATATCTCATTGCCTTAACACTCTGGTTATGAAGATCCAAGCAAAAAGTAATGCGTTGATGGAACGCCAACAATGGCTCCCTGGTGCAGTAAATATCTGTAGTTTCTTTGCTACGCATGTAGCCATTTTCCGGATCCAGGGTGGCTTCAATCACTCCATCACGAATAGCCTTTGCAACTATGAATTCAGCATCTACACCAGAATCAAGTCCAAGTTTACGAGCAATGTCTCCAGGTGAAATGCGAGAGTATGACAGGCCAATTGATCTAATGGCTGTTTTGATGACATTATGCCTCAAACGTAGAATAAGAGTGAATGTATGGTCTGCTCTGAACTGCGGACCAAAGTTCTCAAGAACTTCGCCAAATCGTTGAAGATTTCCCAATCTCACTGCCTGTGTTAATTGAAAATATGGTGCAAGCGCTCTTCGAACAGGAGCTTGCCTAAAGATTTGCCTCTCGGGAATATCTCCTAGCAATAGTTCGACCGTTACTGCAAGCTTCTGGACGGTCTGACGAAAACCAACGGCCGTTGTTTGCGGTGCTTTGCGCATGGCTTGAACAAGGTACTTATGTGCTGCAGAATACTCTAATCTTGCAGCTTTAATCCTTCCCAAATAATACAAGAAACGGGCCCATTCATTATTACTGGCAGATTCAGGAAACGTAGATTTCAGCACAAGTTTGTCAGCTTGGTCATAAAGGTTGTAATGAAGATAATTACGTAGTAGACAATTTATGAGTACAGCTTGTCCTTCATAGTCATTACGTAGAGTAGCTGTACGCAGTCTAGAGTGCAGGAAGCCTCTAATTTTATCAAGTTGATCCGTTAGCTCATAAGCCCGTGAATGGTAAAAATAACACTTGGCTGCGATAAGATCGATTGTTCTGCGATTCTGTGCAACAATTTTTTGTACTAAAGCTTCGGAGCATTGTACAGCCTCTTGATATTTTCTTGTGTCTATTAGACGCACCAAAACCAACAAATGAATATATGCATCAATCTCAGGAAGAAGAGGGGACGCAGAACTCCGAAATCGTTGAATAGTAGCCTGAGCACCCTCCGTATCCATTGGTTCTTCCACCCATGCTAAAAGGGCTTCTCGTTCAGCTGCAGAGCGTGTATAGAAACCTCCGATGACTCCACGAAGTACCACAGGATTAAGTTTGCGTCTAGTATTCGGAAGAGCACGCAGAACACGAAGAATGAATCTGGGTTCTTTGTTTTGAACAGCTTTTTCAATTTGCCGAGTATGCTCTCGTAGATCGTGAATTGTTAGTAAATCCACATCTTTCTTATCCCCGGTATCACCATCACCGTTTGATACTTCAGTATTGTTAACCTCCACTTCCATTGCTTCCAAATTTCTGCCACCTAGCACACCCATCTTCGGTTCACAAAGAAAACGAGCTTTTCTTTTCTTGTATTCGAGAAATTATGAAAAGTATTTTATAGTCTCGTTGTTAAATATCACTGGAGTAAGATGTCAAATAATTTTAGACACGGGTGCTGCACTCTCATCACCCAATTCACATCAACCCGTTTTCTTGTCGGTAAAACCGATTCACATGATTTCCATGACGTTACAAAATTCACTAGCGGAAACTAGAAACATTTTTCATTTGCATTCCTTCTGCCGGTTAACAAGCTGAACTATCGCCATCTTATGGTAACTTTTGACGACTGCATTTAACGCAGTGTTGCGCATATAACGTGAACCTCAAAGTATCGTCCTCACTGTTGCGATAGAGATGAGTAGGAGATCCATAACGGTACGATTTTAGGCGATACCAGAATCATGGCGGTAAATCGTAGCGGCGCGTCTGGAAATAGGATTTTGTTATCCTCGCCTCTGTCGACAATGCGAATCCCGTCGTAGCCG
>JARQTC010000248.1:17239-33998 GCA_030142495.1 Cephus runcator
TACTTTTCAGAGTACGATTAAAGCGCTCGCAGATCGATGCCTTCAAGTTACTGAATGTCGAGTACAGGGTAATACCATGTTTTTGCATAAGATTCTTGAATTTGGAATTGTGAAACTCTCGGCCTTGGTCAACATGCAATTTCTTCGGGATTCGACCCTGTGCCAATATACATAGAAGTCATAGCTGCTGTCATGTCTTTAGCGTTCTTGCTCTTCGTTGGCACAGCCCAAGCAAACTTTGAAAATATGTCGATGACGGTGTGCAGATACTTGTATCCGTGATTCTATCTGGCGTATGCTGACATGTCAACGAGATCCGCTTGCCAAGTATCGTCCAGCCCACGGACGTCAACGTGCCAGGTAATTCCTCCTGGCAGGTCTATGCAGTTCCTTCACCACTGCTAACTTTTTTCCATCCATTTTCCAGTGCATTCAGTCTGGCGTCCAGCTGAGAAATGATCAGAGAGTTGCGAATAGCCAATTCTTGTCTTGGCTCGATATCAGCTTGCAGACGTTTCAATGCTTCCTTCGTGGTAGAATCAAAAGATGGAATCATCAAGTTTTCGTTATCGATATCATTGCGCATTCCAGCAGTCACGTGAAACACGGTATTCAGTTCCTGCTTCACTACAGTTTTCATCAGGTTTAAGGTCACAGCGTCGTTTTCCTCCTGGCGATTGGCGACGTTGCACAGCCTCTTGCTATTAATATCGTAGCGTCCAGCAGCAGTGAATTTGAATCCAGCGCCAGGGAGACCACGGCTGCTCGTAATCGCGGTCTTGCTACTCACCTGACGTCCAAACACGTCGACGCTCACATTCAAAGTTGCGATCGTGATCGTTTTATCGAATTCATGAATGATACCCACCTCGCGCAATTCTTCGATAATCGATACGATTTCGTTCGAGTGAGTGGGGTTACCAGCTTCCCGAGGCGCAAGGAGCAGGCGAAGGCGGTCTACCAGTTCGTTGGGATCGTCCCAGTACACGTAATCCGTTCGTTCGTCCTTGGCAGCGATCATGTACCGCGGTACTATACCTTTACCCGTTACAGAGGGCTGTTCCATCAGTTTTGCAATAACGTTGTTAAATTTGAAACTCTTGTTCTTACGAATTACGCCATCAGGTTTATAGTATTTTCTATATGCATTCGTCGTTAAAATAAGGTTTTTGTAATTGTCCATGTCATCCTGGGTTACACTAGTCTCATCAGGTACCTTCCTGAACAAGAGTTCGATCAAACCCGTAGTTTTCAAGTAAGTCGTGTCGCTTATATGGATTCGATGACCCTCAAAGCTGATAGGCGAATCGCCTAACATTAATTTGCTCTTGGTGAGTTTACGCACACTATATGCGGTATCCAATTGTTTATTCTGCCTCGATAGCAGCATATTAAGATACCGTTGCATAGGATCGTTCTGATCAACGGGTACGTCTGCGTCATCGTTATCTCCTTCTTCATCAATCTGTTTGTCTTCTTCTTCTTCGAAAGAATCATCCTTTTGAGACTTGAAAGATTCATCTGCCGTTCTAAACGTATCATCCGCTTCTACGTCTTTCTTTACTTCATCCTTAATCTCGTCTTTGATAAGATTACGCTCCGGCTGAGATGCAGTCACTAGTTTCTGCAGTGGAGTCACTATCGGCTTCAAAACCTCACTCATCGTCTGCACGACGTTCTCTCTACCCAATTTTATCATTCTATGCTTTTTACGAATCGCATCCCTGGCTATAGCGATTTGGCGTAAGACGTCTTTTTGCTCCTGAAGTTTTCTGCGTTGCATGTTGACGCTGTTGAATCCAAAACGTTACTGCATTCATTTTTCTCAATGATCACTCATTTATGCTCACGAAGCAATCGAATCCTTTTCTGTATCTACCTCCGTCGAGGTCGCTGTCCTTGTCGATCACGAGAAACCCATACTTATCATCGTTCCAGCATGTCGAACACAGATCTTTAAACTGTGCGTAAGTCGTATCAGTGTTTAAATGGTCATCGTACACGTGCTTGAGATTCATTTCATTCTGCTTAAAGAGCACCAGCAGATTAGCATTGTCCCGTACTAGATGTTTGGGAATGTGAGCGTACGTTTGACAGAGATAGAAACAGTCAACGTCCCTGTGCCGCCCCTTGTTGAAGAAGGCTTTGGTGTGATCTTGCTTCTCGCAAGCTATGTCGTCGTAAATAATTATCGAGTTTCGACGTGCCTCGTTCGGTGGCAGCACTTGTTCGTGTTCCGTAAAGGAAAAGTACTCGACGCCGTTCACGGATGCCAGTAAACGTTCTAAAAACTTGTACTTTGGCTGATCAAGCGATTTTGAGTATACGTAGACGTTTTCGAATCTTAATCGGTTAGGATGGGTTATGAGAGCGACCAATGCGTTCGTTTTGCCGTAATTGGATGGTCCGCAAACCACTGCTTGTATACTGTTTCACAGTAATTCGCCGTGTCGCTGGCCTCCTTCTTCTCCTTTACTCGCACCATTTTGTCAAAGTTCGTTATAGGTAGCCTGACGGACTGTTTCTCGAACCTCATCTCGATCTTAACTAACGTGGAAAACATAAATGACGAGTTTAAAAGGATCGCTGTTCAGTCGGAACTGTTTCACCGCAGGGACATGATCTTGCTTTCTAAGCGTAAACGCATTGGGAGGAAAAAATCTTATCGTGGCAGAGGATTAGTCAATAGGATCATCAACAGTCTACCCGTTGAGTTACATATACCCGGTTATCAGTACTGTGGGCCCGGTACGAAACTAGCAAAGAGACTCGTGCGAGGCGATCCGGGTATTATCCCCCTCGACGCAGCTTGCAAAGAGCACGACATCGCCTACTCGAAGAATCGAAAGAGTCTCGAACACAGAGGGGCGGCGGACAAGGTACTGGCCGATAAGGCTTGGAATCGCGTTTTCGCTAAAGACGCGAGTCTCGCCGAGAAGGCGGCGGCCTGGTCCGTAGCGAACGTAATGGGTGCCAAGTCGAAACTCGGTATGGGCCTCAAGAAGAAGAAGAAGCCAAAGACTGTAACGCTGAGGGAAGTTATCGAAGAAGCCAAACGATCGATGATTCCTAGCAACAATGCAGGGGTAACTATCAGATCTGCTCTCAAGGGTGCACAAGCTGCCGTCAAACGAACGGGTGGAAAGCGCAACGTCTGCACGCCGCGGGTTCTACCCGTGCCGTTCAAAGTCGGAGACTTCCTGCCGTTTCTCGTCCCTGTGTTTACGGGTCAGTGCCGCTGGAGCGTTGGCTGGCTGTGCTGCAGGTATAGCCAAAGCCGTGAACGATGCGAATGCAAACAAGGGACAACTGAAAGAAAGTCAGAGGCACAATGAGACGATGGAAGCCATAGTGTTAGGACAAGGACTGTACTTGAAACCCTACAGAAAAGGACTAGGCTTTCATCTGAAGCCAAAAAACTTGAAGTGAAACTACCACGCCGACCGTTGACCGATGCGAATCTGCTAAAGTGCGCGAAGATCATGAAGATTCCACATTTTCGCGGAGTCTTCATGCGGAACGCTATGCCGAAGGGTGGACCGTACAAGTACGAGTCGGCAATCGTCAATCTCGACGACGAAGATGGTCCAGGAACATACTGGGTCGCGTTTAAGAAGCTGAACGATCGAGTCATTTATTTCGACAGTTTCGACAATCTTCGACCACCACTGGATCTTGTTGGATATCTCGGTATTGGTAGTGTAAAGTATAATTACGAGCGATATCAGGAGTATGATACTTTTGCATGTGAATACTTGTGTCTAAAGTTCCTATGCGGGCAATTAAATCGTAAAAACAAGTATCGTCTATATAAGCTTGCTATGTAATTTCACAAGGTCAGCCGAGCGCTTGCAATAATGGAAAATTCATTCACGTTAACTTTAGTAGGCACATCCTCCATACTGGAAGCCGAATACTTCCCTCCTATCGAGCTTTCCCAGTACAAAAATTACGCTCTGGGACTAATCGAGTTACTGACCTTCATTTCGATTCCCAAAGTGGATACTGATCACAACAAGCTCTACGTGGGGGATGAAGTTATCACTATACCCACTGGTAGCTACGAGATCGAAGATATCGAAAACTACGTGCATAGCGCGTTGACGGAGAAGAGCATCGTCATTCAGATTGAACCTAACAATAATACGTTGTGCAGCGAAATTACGTGTAACCGTGATGTCGATTTTCGACCCAATGATTCCATAGGTCGCTTCTTGGGTTTCACTCAACGCGTTCTGGAAGCATTAGCTTCCAGACGTGTGTAATTTATTAAAATTACACACGTCTGACGTACCGGTCGCCATTCTCAAGGTGAACTCTCTACGAGTCGAATGCAACGTCACGACTGGCCCTTATGGAGCGCAATTTTCATGGTATATCCTGGAGCGCTGGGGACGTTGCTTACAATCAAGCTAGAAACATTCTTCGAGTCATCTTACAAAATGCATTTAAGATCAATGTAAAAGGATTGGAGAAGAAAATTTGGTTAGGAGCTTTCATTGGACGATCCGAGCACATCGTGGATTTGGCAGATCTAGGATGCCCTTCGTTGCCAAAATTGCGCAAAAACTCCCTTACTCGATGTACGAATCATCATGCTCCACATTTTCATTGCTCAACTGAAAATGTGAAATTTTTAAGGAACTGGTTGTCGGAATGTATATTTTTTTATTATGAATAAAGACATAAGATATAATAAGATTTATATTTATTTAACACGTATACATAGTAGTTGAAGCACGAGTACAAAGTTTATAGATATTGGAACTCGATCTGGTTGTACCGTGAAATTATAGCCGAGATAACGCGTGAGGACTCGATTCTTCTCACAGGCTTGCATCATCTTCTTCAATAGATCCTCGTCGTCATTCAAAGCTTTAGCCAACCTTGCAGGTAGAAACGTTGAAAAGCTGTCTTCTACATTGAGGATCAGCCTCGTTCCATATTTGGTTTGAACTTTTCTTATTCTGGTGATGTTGTATTCTTTCTGGGGTTCCAACTCAGCCAATTTCTTTGTCGGAAGATAGTCATCCAAACGACCGACTTTGTTAACTGTTGAGAAATCAATTTTTTATTGTAGATGGTTTTTTTTAGATTTCGTAGAAGGCTGTTATAATTTCATTTAGCTTTGATCAAATGTTTCACTTCCGCGATGTTCCTTAATAGTAACTGTATTCGAACTCTGAGCTCGCGTTGTTTCCTCTTATTTAACATCGGTCGAATTGTCACAGCAAACTAACGAATGCACGTTCAGCTCCTTCTTTTATAGGAAACTCTTACGGGCTAAAATGGGGATGGGAGGTTTTGGAAATTTCTAGGAATCGAATCGCCGACAGAGATTCTTGGAATCAATGTCAAGGTCGATGCATCTTCCAAATGGAGCGACTTACATTCTAGAATATTCGGATGAAACTTAGCCCTTCTCCTACGAAGTTGTGTCGCGCGCTTACGTATCTCCTATGAGTAATTTGACACCTCGGTGGATGAGGGACTGCATTTTCGACGCACGACTCTGCGAGCTAACGTTCGGTATTGCGGATTTGAACAACCGATACATAGATTTTTCTAGAATGACTTTGACCCCACCACCGCGCTTGCGAGAACCATTTCGACTTGCACGAAGCTGCACGAGGCTTCCAAGGTTTTCCTGGACTTGTTTTGCATCGGTTCGAGCGATAAGACACCTACCCGAATTGTGCACTTTGAGCTCGAACTCTACATCAAAAAGTTTCCGAAGTGCACAAAGGGTCGCTTATCTTCTGCGAGTAATTCGATACCCTGAATAACAAGGTCAAAACAGTGTTCGGCTGCCGCCTGAAGTCTGCATGGTGGTCGGGGGCTCATCGAGAGCTTCGGGGCGGGAGCTGCCGCTCGAAACCTGCATGGAGGATTCCTGGAATCGGTTGGGTGATGAGAGCCGACAAATTTCTTGGAATCGATGCTGCTGCTGCATCCTTGATGCGCAATTGTGCGAGATAACGTTCAAGGTAAAAACGGCTGAAGGCTGCCGTCTGAAATCTACACGGATCGGGAGGGAGGAAGGGGGTCTATCGAAGCTTCTAGAAGGCTCCCTGGGGTGGGGGGGGGTGGGGGGGCAAGGGGCTCCATCAAAACGTCGCGCAAGAGGACCGTCGGCTCTGGGAGCGATTCTCAGCGACTTAGCACGGACACGAACCGTCGAAGCTTCTAGAAGGTTCTAGAAGCTTCTAGAATGTTATAGACGGTTCTCAATCGTGTGCGATTCCTAAAATCGAGCGCGAAATTCCCGGAATGTGATGAAAAACTCCCGGAATCGAATGAAAATTCTTGGAATCGAGGGGTCTTGATGACGTCACTTCCGGAAATCGTAGAGCTCACGACGGCAACTTAGCACGGACACCCACCTTCGAAGGTTCTAGAGTGTCGGCATATGTTGGTTACAGGAATCTTGAGCCAGAACTCCTCAACTTATACTACTTATCTCGTGCAGTTACAAATACAAACAAGCGAGGATTTAAATGAGTCCTACTAATTCTGCGATAATAATACTAAAACATTATGGGTAAGGAAAACTTATAAAAGGAAGATTATTAACGGAATTACTGTTATAAAACTATAAGGAACAAAAATGAGAAAGAATAGCTCACCAATCAGGCACTGGGCTCGCTGATGAAATCCAGCGATCGCTTCGTCTTTCCACCAGCGATGAAGATTTCCATCCTTGTCGAAGAGTCGACCTTTGTCGTCGAAGCCGTGCGTTATTTCGTGTCCAATGACTACACCGATGCCGCCATAATTTAGACTGCGTGGAAAGAATCTATGGTAAAAGGGTGGCTGTAATATGCCCGCTGGAAACACTGCACATAAAAATAGTAACGAAAAATTAATCGATTATAATATAAACAAATATATCGAATTGAAATAATAAATATGAGATTATATGTAAGTTATTACGCACGATTATATCAGTATATAATGAAAATTGTAGCAGTGCATCATTGTACGTCATGATTTGCAAAACATATTATAACTCCCCTTTTGTGTTAGCTAGTCCGGACCATAAGCTTATATAAATCCATCTTTAAACGTGTTTGCTAGCTGAATCACACTTCAAGTGATCCACAGTCAATAATAATTTAATATTATTAAAGATTAGTATTATAAATTAAAAAACAATCGATTTGGATGTCGTTCGAAACTGTGTTATCGCATTTGCACAACACACACACACACACACACGCAAACACACCTATTTTCGGATGACGAGTGCATAAGGATCTCTTCCCACACGTTGCAAGTCGTCGTACCAAACGAGATTGCTCGTTGATCGAGTCACTGAAACTGAGCATGTCCTCGTGGTTCAACAGATCTGCCTTAACCGTCGGGTCAATAACCAAACTTTCACCATTCGTTCAATAACCGGGTACCCGGGTATCCACCTACTGCGCGCCACTTGACTAAGCGGTTACAGTTAATTTTGTGGAATTTTAAATAACAATAGTGACACCCAACAATCGTCGGATACCTGTTTACGTCGTTATTACTACGCACCACTTAATTAACAAGTTAAAGTTAACTTTGTGGGATATAAAATAGCAATAACGAAACCCAACGATTGTCAGGTACCTGGGTACCCTTTTATTACTCCGCATCACTCGAATAACAAGTTATAGTTATTTTTGTGGAATTTTAAATAACAATAGGAAAACCCAACGATCGTCGGGTACCCTGCGTACCCCGTTATTATTTTGCATTACCTGACGAACAAGTTACAGTTAACTTTTTGGGGTATAAAATAACATCATTCGTTTCATTCGATTTGATGATGCCAGTACTCGCGCTCAGCATATGCAGAATGATAAAGCTGCTCCAATACGGGACATTTGGACAATGCTGAATAGTAATTTGGCAAAAAATTATAAGCCAACAGAGCACCTGACATCGACGAGCAACTTTACCCATACCGAGGTCCAACTAAATTCACGCAGTATATTCCATCAAAACCAGCCAAGTATGGAATCAAGGTATGGTGGATATGTGATGCTGAAAATTCGTATCCACTTACTGGACAGCTTTACACTGGACAGTCGGCTGCCGGTCGTGAGAAAAACGTTGGTGAGAGAGTTGTTAAAGGCTTGGTGGCACCGTACAAAGGATCCGGTAGAAACATTACAATGGATAATTACTTTACTACTCTGCCATTGGCAAAATTTTTATTATCCTGGGATTTAACAATTGTTGGCACTTAGATGAAAAATAAAACGTATATTCCACCAGCAATGGCTGCATCGAAAACACGAGAAGAATTATCCACTGTGTTTGGCTTCCATGAAAATATAACTATGTGCAGTTATGTGCCAAAGAAAAAGAAAGGCAATGATTATGTTATCGTCAATGCATAACACAGCAAAACTTGGTGATAGTGCTAAGAAAAAACCTGAAATTATTGAATTTTATAACTGGTCAAAAGCTGGAGTGGACACGATGGATAAAATGCTTGGAAGATATACAACAAAGAGATCAACTCGAAGGTGGCCTCTAGCATTTTTCTATAATATTCTTGATGTCGCCTGCCTTGCTGCATATATTCTTTATTACGAGAATAATAAAGAGCTTCCGAAAAAATCATATGAACGACGATTATTCTATCGGCAACTGGGAAGAGAGCTGTGTACTCCATTCGTCGAAAATCGTTCGTATAATCCTCAAATCATGAGGCATTTCGCAACGAAAGTGGCGATTGAAAGTTTTTTTGGTAGAGCTATAGGGCAAGCCGAATCGGGCACCGGACCGGGACCAAATCAGGCACTTGACCGGGGCCGGATCAGGTATCTGATCAACACCGGATGCCAAATTGCTTTACATGCCAGAACCGGGGCTGGCGCGATGCCGATTTTGGGCCGGATTAGACAGACAAGGCATGCCTAGTCTGAGCCGGATTCCACCCTGGATTAATTTCTGCTACGGCGACGACAAAAGTCCAGGCAGGATGCACCGACCGAAAGGGCGTAAGAAAGTTATGACACATTATTTTATTATTTTCTTTTGTTTTGCTGTGTACTCTGCCGGAGTTCAAATAGATCGCTTGTTCGCCGTGCCCGTGAAGACGCGGAGAGAGAGAGAGAGGAAGAGCCAGCTGGGGTTCCAGGAGGCGTGTGCAACGCGGGAGAGATGTGACGTCACGCGGCAGAGACTCAACCACGACGACTGAAAGTGGCGCACACAGCGCCCAACGAATGAGCACCGCTACCGATCCCTATGGCCTACCGCCCACCGTCAGGTTTTGCTTAAATTATATTTCCGCGAGTTGGGAATCCAGGGACGCCTGGTGCACCCTCGCGGGAGGACGAATGAAACTCGTCATAGAACCGATATGTATCAATTGTCTACGAGTTATTATGCAAAATATTACCTATCGCGATGACATCTTCGAAACTGGCGCGTGGTAAAGATTTTGGGTTGAAAATCGTCCGCAGTGCGAATCGCCATCCATTAGCCTAAGGGAGGGGGTGGCATCCTTCACGCGAAGACAAAGTGCAATCAATCTTGATTGGATACGCGACGTCGCTGCACGTTTTTTGGTTTTCCTTTGTTTGGAAGTTTGTACGCGAGTGCATAAGGTGCTATTTGGCCGAAGCCTGGGTTTTCTTTGAATACGCGAACAAGGGAACGCCACGGTAAGCGAATGCACTTGACTTTTGTGAGCGACGTGTTTTTGTGCAGATCTTGGTATTTGATTTTTTTGTTCCGTGATTTGACTATGCATGTAGAGAAGCATGCATGAAGATCCGTCGACCGGCAGGGTTTACTGATTGATTTGTTTGTTCCGATATTTCGGATTAGAAATTGTGTAACGTGTCTCCGAATTGTTTCGTGACGTTCCACCCGTAAGGAACTTGTAATTCTTGATTTTGCGACGCGTAGCACGCGTGCAGGTCCTTGACGGTCGGTTATCTTGTTGTGATGAACGCGGATTAGCCGCGTCACAATTTGATTTTGAATTCGTCAGGTACGCGACGTACCAAGTAATATTTTTATTTTAATTGTACTTCTGTTATCGTCTTTTGATATGCAGTTCAATTACTAATTTTTTAAATTTTAATTGTCAATTCGGTATTGTACGAAATCGTCGCGCTTGGCGCCGCCGATATTCTTTAATAAACCGAACCTTTTGATGTTATATCGAAGTCTCCGGATTCTTTTGTGTGTCGCGTGATTGTCTGACTCATCTGACCTATTGTTTTGAATCCCGATGTCTTCGCGTAGCTGAGTTAGCCAAAGAAGGCATGCGGAAACGAATCGTAAGAAGTTATACGTGACTCCCGTTTTGGAACCTGGCGGCCAACAATACCGTAGGTATTTCACGTTGAAGTTTGTTAGCCCCTGAGTTGCCTGGAACGCGTAGAAATCGCGTAAGTTGTGCGCCGGTCGGTCTTGCATTTTCCAGTGAGACTCGATCGCGTAAAATACGTCACAATATTTAAGAGCAACTTACGAAAATATACTAAAAAGTAAGCATGTCACATTAGCTTTTACTGAAGTATACAGTAAACATTTTGAAACTTAGAAATATGTAGTGTGAAACTATAGCTTTAACTTTGTTGAATTTAAAAAGTTATATAAAACAGCCGAATTATCTTGTGCGCTTCAATCAATTTTACCGTGGAGTGCATTACTTTTCATATCTTTGAAGTCAACCACGAAAAACATTGTGACTCTTTATGTTTTTTATGAATCATAATCAAATGCATAGTTGGGTTGTTATACATTCAGTACATACACATAAGCCATGGTGGTCAATAT
Organism: Cephus runcator; assembly: GCA_030142495.1. NCBI lineage: Eukaryota > Metazoa > Arthropoda > Insecta > Hymenoptera > Cephidae > Cephus > Cephus runcator. The sequence continues at coordinate 28,022 of JARQTC010000248.1, forward strand.
GTTGTTAAGAAATTATATTAATTTAATAAATTATTGTTTAATTTATATTTATTTGTGTTAGTTATTTATTTATTGAACAAGCTGAATATGGTTCTACCGTAAGGATCGAATAGACGAGCTAACTTCAGCTGATGCAATACTCCTAAATTACACTATACGTTTTGCAATGGTGTGTCTTGCGAATAAATAGTTTCTGTTTATTTGGTGTTGCGGATAAATAGCTTATTTGTTTGGTATCTGTTGTTATTTCACAGTGTTTTTCAGGATGAAAATAATTAAAAGCTGTATAATTCGGATTGCAAATTATATGTTTTGTTGTATGTGGTAATGAATACGCGTGCAATCGTAACAGTTTTGAAAACGGAAGTAAGTACCGGTGCGCACCAGCAAAAAACTATAAAAGCGGAAACTCATGAACATGAACATATAATATATAGAAAAAACACACGAGTAGTCTCGTTCAGTCTCATTGCTGCGGTGACGCGCTCTGCAGGCGTACAACCCAACCATAAGCCTAAGCTTTATTTAAAACAGTATCCCGTCACCAAAATAAAAGGTTACCAAGGAGAAAACTTAGTATCATTTTGTTTTGGCGCATAGTCAGTTCAGAAAAGAAAAAAATGTGAATATAGTAGTGAGAAAAAGGGCGAAGGTAATAAGCAAGTCAGTACAGGGGGGAACCCGAAGAAAGAAGGAATAGCGACAAGTGACCTCCAGAAAACAGTAAGACGACTGAGTGGACATCTGGTGCGAACGTGCGTATGGGCCTGTAATAAAAGATGGCGACGTAGGATGGATCCGCGTATCAGTGCGTAACTCCACAGTGTATTACATATAGAAGAATGCACGCATGGCGTCGCAACACATCGCGGAACCATGAGCAGTGGTGTAGTCGGAGCCATGTGTTTACGAAGGAGATGGAGATGTACAGATGGAGGCAAAATGCGAGTATGACCGTGAGCAGTGGCGTGGTTGATGCTGGATCGGGGTCCGAGCATCGGCTATGTGTCCATACCGCCTGGTGCGCCGCTGTGAGTTCTTCCGGCGACACGATTGACGGCTTACAGGACTAAACCGTGAGCAGTGGCGTGGTCGGTATCGGACGGCATTCCAGGCACCAAACATGTGTCCGCAACACCCGGTAAAGTTGGGGCGACATACATGATGACGAGAGGATACGAAAACAAAGAAATGCTACGCCACGAGATGCACGATTTAAGGATATCAAGATGTATAAGATTGTCTAAAATAAACTGGTGTAAATTAATGTCTTGTTTACATGAGCCGCATCGAAGGACTCCCTACCCTCGCCAAAGATGAGACGACCTGTTGTACCTTGCCGCTACCGCGTGATCGACGTACGGTCCCCAGGCGGCGATTTGGTTGCACAGTGTGCAAGTAGCAATAAGTTTTTGGTTATATCAATAAGATTGTTTTTGTAAAACAACAGACAATTTTACATTGACTCAGATAAATCTTACAGTGGAACGCAGTAAAAATTGCAGTAGTATTTTATCTAGCTAGTATGAATGAGTATAAGATATGAGTGTGAAATTTGTTACAAGAGTCGTTATACGAGTTTTTGTAACAAATGCTCAAAGAAATGCTGTCTGGCCTTTTTCTTTTACGAGAAATGGCACTGTTAACCAGGTTAAAAATATTTTTTAATATGTTTCCTGTTCCTTTAAAATATTTTAGATATCTACGACGTCACTATGTTAAATTATTAGGTCATTTTATAGACATTTGTCCAAAAAAAAAATATTTTAAGCTGGCGACACATTTCAAGGTATTCTTCGAGCATTTTTTACAAAAATAACAATATTTACCATGTGCACTGTAAAATTTATTTGTAGCCACTAAAAATATCGTGTATTATAAAAGTAATAAGTAATGAAATGGTAACGATTTCCCACAACTACTGTTTTCTATGGTAAACTTTGTCGTGAATTTCATAGGAAAAATTAACGAACAATTCTCTCCGTGTAATAAATGATATTCATATTTTCGTAAATGAATGTTATGCTTTAGTCAGTATTCTATACTACTGCGTCACGTTCAGTCTTAACTAGAATCCTTAAATGTCACTGACACAGTACACAGTAGTCCACAAAGATTCTCTATACTGCCAGCAACTCTAAGTCTGAAAATCGATCCCCAGTTAACCTACCCACTTCTATACCTAGTTAAACTGTTATCGCACCCCCGACTTGTGCTTAATAATTATTCAATAATTTGCTTGACTCCGTAACCTACTGTTAGATATGAACTATTTCTTCTTAAGACAACTAGTTCAAATTATATAATGATCAGGCATGAATCACATACGTACCAATCAATTAAAGGTACGTTCCGAAATACACTGCTAGTAATGCGAGCATAGTTACGTCTCACTGAATTGTACGCAAGCAAATAGGGACACGACGATACTCGTAGTACTAGCAGTGAATTTTGAAACGTAGCCTGAATAACAAAAAAACGTTATTTTGAAACAGTATCTATTATTAATCCTTTAACACTTAGTTAAGGTCATTTGAACACCAACGATCACATTTCTCTATGTATTACGTACTAGAGCGATAGTAGCTATTGCCCCATCCTACACCAATTTCACTTTACTTCTTACCCTTTCCTCTTCTAATCCCTTTACTGAAGTGGCGTATGGCCGAGTAAAGTAAGACTGTGAACATTATTCCTGGAAGGAAGATAGGAGTCGAAAAGACCCCATTAAAGAATTGGCATACGAAAAAGCGCAGCGTGACCAACAATCAAGCTTTTATTGTACCGTAATTAATAATTTATTCATGTAAAAAACCAAACAAATAAATATATAAATAAATTTAAAAGAATTCGACTTTCATTAACTGAAAATTTATAAAATATTTATATAAAAGAAATTTTATTTCTTCATTTCAATTTGTTTTTTCTTTTCTATTGTGGGTCTATAATATCTAAAGTTGATAAGATATTTATACTGTACCGACGGTACTGATCTCGTATACGTATGTGCTGTATCTCTATAGAAAAGTTGATTAACTTTGGAGCTCAATATTTTTTCATATTTGTTTCATGAAGGTATATTTCAATGCATATAAAATAAAAAGTTATTATCTGCTTCTTGAAATGATACTCTTTTGAATACGCAAAAAAGTATCGGTCAGCGTGCAAATTTCATATAATAGTTATCATGTCTGAAGTACAAAAAAATAAAAACGAATTTCGAATAAAGGCAAGGTTTAGTCTCAAAAAAAAATTTGACACACCGTTGTAGCAACGAAAATATAGAGGAAGATGTGCCTTTCAAAATTTACCTGTTAAAATGATTGAAGATGTAGAACATTTTTAGGTTTCAATCGAAATCGTGTTTGGAGTCTCACAGACCTCACATTACGATGCGTGACCATTTCACCGACCTAACCATTGAAGAATTATAAAACAATATTGTTAGCCAGTTTTTCAGCTCTCAACGTTCCTTATCTAAATCTATGACCGTTAAGTATAAGACTAATAATTGGACATTCTCACCGGAGTTTGCGATCAGTTCATCCTCTCTAGTCTTCGTTCTGACTCATCTATATGATGGGTTGGTAATCATTATTAATTTTCTTAGCTCTTTTTGCCTTCTAGGGGCGGAACAGTTCCTATCGTTAGCACGGTGCTCACTTATTTTCTAATTTATGCAGAATTCACCTTCTCCTTTTCAGTCATTCTCGTAATACTCTTCGCCAAAGACCAAATAGCTTATATCCATTCTACAGTTGACATAGCAATGTCCAAATTTTGATAATTTTGACATTTAATTACATTTTTTAATACTTCCAAAATTCAGTACCACCGTTCTGAGAATTCTTTCTATTCTGATAACCTTTCGATCCCCAATGAAGAAGTTAGAAATATCTTCTATCAATATATCCACCTCCATCTTTCTCAAAACATCTACCTTGGCCGTTTTGAAATTAAGGATATACAATATCACCCATTCCTTCTTGAATTTTCCAACCCTTTTCACAGGTTCATTAGCAGCATCAGTCGATTCAAACAAAAGATTCAATTTAAAGTTATTACCCGCTAGAAATCATACTTTAAAGAACCTTGGCTGCATAATAACTAGCGCACGCGCATATCCCTATAATAGTTCCATGGCCCGTTGGCCAAATTCGTTTTAAAAGTTGAATTGTTACGGTGTTATCACCAAGGGGCTGACCGAGCGCCAACTTCAAATGGAAGGGTATAAAAACCCGATGATTCGGTGTAAAGTGAGTCAGTCTTACTCCGACTGCCCGACCAGGGAATGGTGCGTCACTGAAGTGGTTCAGAACTTTTTTTCAGGTTATCCCATGGAGACCTATGACTTCTACCATCCAACAACTTTTTTTAAGCTTCGTCAGCTATTCTTCCTATTATATCTTATTATTAATATTCTTCTATTATTTGAAATTAATACTCTTCGTGAAAAAAAGTTGTTTTGTAAACCTTAAACTATGTTCAATATATGATATATTTGTAAAAGCGTATGGAAGTTTTCATTTAAAAAAAATAATGAAAATGACCTATTTTATAGCCCGATAAAAAAGACAGGCCTCATAACAATTATAATCGCCAATATTTTTATACAGGGTTAGTCAGTAGAAACGCACTAGCAGAAGTTGGCCGTAAGTGGCCGACACGGCAGTGTGGCCTCTTCAAAAAATGACATGTGACTGTGATTGATTCCGATAAGCGCAAACTGACAGTTCGCATAGCAATAAGGTTTTTGAAATATTTAAATAGTTAGGTTACTGAAATAATTAATTAATATTGTAATGACAAAATGTAATGTTAGTTAAGATTTATTTTCACAACAGATTTTTTCCTGCACTTTTTTGCTATAAAAACATTTCAATTAATTGATTTTTAAATTAATTTCAGCATTGTATTGCAGAATTGCAGTTATGATCATTACTTGGAAATATCAAAATTGTGAATATTTTAAACTTTACATTATTTTAATTGCAATCTGTTGTGAAAATAAATCTTAACTGATATTACATTTTGTCATTACAATATTAATTAATTATTTCAGTAACCTAACTATTGAAATATTTCAATAACCTTATTGCTATGCGAACTGTCAGTTTGCGCTTATGGAAATCGGTCACAGGCACATATCATTTTTTGAAGAGTCCACACTGCCATGTCGGCCACTTGCGGCCAACTTCTGCTGGTGCGTTTCTACTGACTAACCCTGTATATGGAAGAATTCTATAATAAATTGACAAACAATACTATCTATTTCTTTTAGAACTGAATAGTGTCCAATAGCAATACTATTTATTACTTTTTTGTTCACATTCATCATTGGTATTATCTTGCAACAGTAAACTTTTTGCGATATTTTAAACTGCTATGATGTACAACATTTTGGGGATGTTACACATGCAACATTACAAATGGAATATTACAAAAACCTTTGAGAAATATTGAATATGTCCTTGCAAGATTGCAATACTTCTACGTTGTTTCAACAATAAATCGTGCTATATGGGATTGTCGAGGAAAACTGTAAGACATTTGAATATTCTTAAAATTTATCATTATTATTGTTGAAATGATTTTCGATAGAAAATATTGCCAATACGATTGCATTCGTAATACATATTATAAGTAATATGAAAAAATGTAAGAAAAAAGAAATTTATTTTACTATTTTTGATTGCGACGAATCACGTAATTTATCCACCTTTATCAAAATTGAACTCGTAACACAACACCATTTATACTGATGCGCGTTATACCCTTTGTAAACGCATTATAACATCATAATCATTATACTAAAATAGATATCGTATATTATCCAACACACATTGGCATTAATCAAAATCATTTCTTAAATACCCAAATTTTTCCTTTCAACATATATACATATACGAGGGTGGATTGATAAGTTTCCGGCCTGACTAAGAAAAACAAGGTTATTTAAAATTTTTTTTTTTTATTT
>JARQTC010000248.1:34098-54260 GCA_030142495.1 Cephus runcator
CACCTTCGAAGGTTCTAGAGTGTCGGTATATGTCGGTTACAGGTCTCCTGGTCCAGAACCCCCATACTTATACTACTGCCGTCCAACGGCGTCGCCGACAAATAATCCATGGCCGCTCCCAACGTGCTGAAATCCGAAAGAATATTCGAGATCCGAACTAAATCGGAGTGTTGGGCGCCAGATGCGGACTCTTCGCATCGACGTTCCTCCTATGGCCGCTTTCTTGCGATCTCCCGGCTGCTCAGCCTCAGCTAGCTGAAATGATAGAGCGGAACGTGGGGGCGACGAGAATCGAACAGTTCGGGGTACGCCAATGAACACGCTGTTTGAAGTTTTAACGTCCGTTTGTTCAAATAAGAAAAAACGGAGCCAGTACAAGTCGTTCCGACACGTACACTGCGGGACATTAATGCCGTCCTTGGGTGGAGCTAGTAGGAAGCGTGAGTGGGGCGGCCAGCAGTGGCGACTGGTGGCGAGCAAGCCGCCAGACCGACGCGTAGAGAGGGTAGCCTATTCCCCTCGCTCGGGACGTCATTTATGTCCCGAGTCCAGGCGTCCGTATAAGAGTTTCTCACAGAATTTCAACATGATTCCGCATAAGCCATTCTCACTCGCAGTTAGTGGAGTCCCAGAGATAGCCTGCACTGCGTATAAGAGGGTCTTACTTGCGTCTAGCGCGAGTTGCACATAAGAGCCTCTCACCCGCTGCCAGCGCTGGCCAAGTGCGTATAAGAGTGTCTCACTTGCATCATCACCTGCACGCGCTGAGCAACCGTTGGCAGCAAGTGAGAGGGTCTTATGGGCGGCTCGCACTGGAAGTCAGTAAGACACTCTTATACGCAGTGCAGGCTATCTCTGGGACTCCACTAACTGCGAGTGAGAGGGGCTTATGCGGACTCATGTTGAAATTCTGCGAGATACTCTTATACGGACGCCTGGACTCGGGACATAAATGGTGTCCCGACCGAGGGGAATAGGCTACCCTCTCTACGCGTCGGTCTGACGGCTTGCTCGCCACCAGTCGCCACTGCCGGCCGCCCCACTCACGCTTCCTATTAGCCCCACCCAAGGACGGCATTAATGTCCCGCACTGTACAATAACTTCCACCGGCGAGTGCGGCCCTTCGTAAGGGCCGCAGGGTTAACCTTTCCCACCATCCCTAGCTTGCCCTACCACGATTCGCGGATTACTACGACGCGGTTCGCGGTCCTACAAAGCTCGGTGGGCGAACCTCTTTCCTAGCGGAGATCTTCTCAGGTCAGCGTACCGAACGTCTGGACCATCGATCTCCGCTCCGGCTCGGTGAAGACAGCTATCCCGGCCCTTCTCCGACGGGAGTACGTGCAATAAGAAGGGCAGCTCTCGGCAGTACTTACCGGTGCAGCGGCTTATCCAAAAAAATATATCCCAAGCAAAACAAATGGGCCGATTCGAGGCGAGGGGTCCTCAGCTTCGGCTGGCGTCTCTGTCCGCACTTGCGTCCCTTCACACCTCCTCACTTCCCGCACAGTCGCCGGTAACCCTTACTCCACAAAAACGAATCAAGTCCAAGCCCAAAAGCCGCGTCGTTCACCAGAGAGATGAATTAACACAGGCCTAGTCGTCAACGCACAAAAACACCAAAAGAAAACCAAAATTCACCGCCCGTAATCATCCGCACAATGTCCACCACGTGTTAATCGGTCGATTACCGGAAAGAGATTAAATTCGGCAAATCCGAAGATTGCCGAGTCCTATTGTTACCGGTTTGCAGAAGAAATTCCCGCCTCCCGGGAATTCCCTGCTCCCTCATCCTCCCTCGTCTAGCGGGTGGACCACAACAAAAATACCCCCCTCCCGCGGTACCTCGCCATCCAGGTCGCACGTCGGGACGATCAGGTGTCCAGCGGGTGGTTAGCGGGGAGCGGGCGGTCGGCGGCCTCATCGGCGTAGGATATTAGTCCTCGTGCCTCGCAGTCCGATCCGCCCTGCCGTCACCGCAACCGGCCCCTTCCCATCCTGATCGTGCGACCCTTCGACGCGGACCCTTGAGTTTTATCCCTTAATGTAACCTGGTGCCCCCAAGCCAGGCGCATGATGCCACGTTATAATATATATCTCGACCTCGATCATCGCTCTTTACTAACGAAATGAGCAGCAGAAAACAGTTGGGTGTGCGTAAGCACTTTAAGGTGGTAAGAATCCCAAAAATAAGTAAGTTCGCTCTCCACGCACTTCCTCTCGAAAGTCAGACGTGTCGGACGTAGCATACTCTTTAGTATATAATATCGAAACATGTATTATCTACATAGTAACACGAATTATAAAATGTAGCGTTTAATTATACTTAAATAAATATACTGTTTTGTAGTAATCTCTTAGTATACTATTCAATTTAACAACTTAATAATTTTCACTAGAAATATAGCATTTCTTTATTATTAATTTTTTACTGTCTATTTTGCAAGCAAGATGAACTAATGCTACCCATTTCATTTTCTTCCCGTTACTCTTCTAGCGATTGTTACTGAAACATTTACGACTACCACCTTGACCAGCAGTGGAATTTGGAGTTTGCATTTCATTCTCTTTCATGCAATATGTTGATATCCAGTAGCTATTATTTGCGTACCTCGTTTAGTTGCAACTTTTTAGCAAGACCATACTCGTTGACATCGTTCGAGTGAAGGATTCACCCTCCACCGCTTTATCCGAAGGTAAGAACTTTTACCATGGTAAGTGCAAATGTTGGAAATTTAATATGATGAATATAATATATCGAGATTATAATTATAATTCTAAATCGATATTGCATAAATTATATTAGTCTTGAAATAAATGGACGGATTTTTGGTATCGGAATGAATTGGAATTTTATTTGACCGCTCTATCAGTCATTATACCTATATAAAGTTCCTGCGATGCAACTTGTTAGAAAGCATAAATTGCGAACATTACAATGAAACATTTTCAAAAGGTCTTATGTCTCGCTTTTTGACGTCTTTTAAACGCCTCACTTGTAGACGACGTCTTTTTTGACACGAGACGTCTATAAGACGTTAAAAAGCGAGACATAAGACCTTCTGAAGACGTCTTGTCAACATTTTGGTATTCAGTCAATACAACTTTCGAACATGTTTATAAAACGTCGTTAGAAGGTCTTATATCTCGTTTTTTGATGTTGTATAGATGCCTCATGCTTAACAAAGACAACTTTTTAATACGAGACGTCCTGTTTGGGTAATTTGTACCATGTGGAAAAGAGATCCGTTTTTCAATTTCAATGGGCATTGTAATTTATCTGATGTGAATTTTTGGGTTGTTGTAATTTGCTAGGCAATTATTGTCCAGAATCATCATATGATAGAAACCAAAGAAAGGTTTGTTAGACATGAGGCATCTATAAAACGTCAAAATCCACGATATAAGACTTTAAGACGTCTTATCGACATCTTCGTAATTTATGCTATCTGAAACGGGAACATACCCAGCGTTCGAGCAAATGCCGTTTCTGATAAATGACCATTCTGGACAATAATTTTCTGGAAAATTGTAACAACCCAAATCTTGCCTACAATGTATCGTACGAAGTAAATGTATAATTGCAAATATACTCACTTATTTGATTCTTATTTCGACTGTAATAGGCATTCACCACGGCCGGTGCTGTGTTCCACAAGGTCTTGTTAACGGGACTACCAAGGCGATCCTGCTCAACTCTGGTCAAATGTTGCAGAATGTTCAGGGTATTTTCAAAATATTTGTCTGGTCGGATAATAACCTGGTATTGAAATATTTGTTTAAAGTCATTTTGTAGATTTTTAAAACACAGTAAGGAACAAAATTATTCGTACAAGAAGACTGGTTAACTTTTTAAATCAAACACGTGATAAACATAGAATATGAACAACTTCTGTCATGATTTTATTGGCTGCCAGTGCAGATATGCTAATGAGAATTTTAGTTATCAAGTAGTTTCCTACAGTGTTTTCACTTTTTCGGTGATATATTATTGATTATATGGATATTATATGGAGTTTATTATAAGCATTGTCTTGAATAACTTACATCCTTATAGCGCTCGTCCAGTAACCGAGGTTGACGAATGAAATCTGGGTAACCTATTCTCAGAAGCATAGCGTCAACTTTTTCACCAGCTAAACGTTTTGTTTCATTGTCGATCCAGCAAGTTTTGTTCAACAATTCGAGGAACGATTGCTGTATCTCTCGGGTCATTGATAGCGTCTATAAATACTAATAACTGTTAACATGTCGATATATAGAAAATTGATTCACTATTTATATTTTTTTAAACCGCAAATTAACCTTTCGCGAATGAGTATCAGAATATTCCTGAGAGCATAGTTTTACTATTCTGGATGTTTGTCGATCGATAGATAGAATTCAATTTATTAAAACAAATGAACAGCAACAGAAACACGGCGTGAATTGATTGGTTATTTAAAAAATACTGTCAGCGATGTTATTGCTCATGTTTACGCACTAAAACGTTTTATCCACAAAGGTTAATAATTAATGTATCATTTTAGATATTGTAACGTTTAAGGAATTACACTACAGTTTATGGTTAAGATGAAAATTGAATTGACATAACTCTTCATTATACTTACGTCATTTTTACTATTCTCATCGAAATATTTTCTAACAAACATTGAGCCAACGGCCATACCCATATTAGAGTTAACTTGAGCAATACAGTTCTTCCATCGCGATGGAGCTTGTTCTCTTCCAAATAAAATGAAATAAAACTTCTGTTTAGCTTCCTGGAAACGATCGTCCAGATTGTTCACTCTGTGTCTCACAAAGCGCCACAGCAGATAATTTGCGATTATCCTAAATGAAAGGGATTTCCATTACTGTTTGAAAATTTTTATTATAGGACTAAGTTATTGTGCCCAAATGTCTTTCTTAACACGTTAAGCGCCACGCTGGTCCCTAGGGACCGGCGCAAAACTTTCCGTTCAGGCCTCGCCGGTCCGCACGGATCGGCGGCAGACTCTTCGTTCGTGTTATCATCGCGCGCGTGTTGGTTCCTCCGTACTTGTGAGACAGAACGTTCATTTTAGGCGGCATCGTTTTTGTTTGGTCAATGCTTTAAGGAAAACAATATAATACTTAAAAACATTAATGTAATTTATTGAAACAAGATAAGCAAAGGTTACCCGACATCTCTTTATACTCTGGCTCGCCTATCGGCGAGCGGCCAGGCAGGGCCCGCCTGACGGCTAACTGTGGCCTGAACGGAATGGCACAAGAGTTCGGCCTGGCGCTTAACGTGTTAAGGATATGTGTATCCAGCTGGCAGTCAAGTTACGTGGAATGTGAATTGAATTATCTTACAATCAGATTTAAAGTGGTTCAATTAAATTAACTGGGTAGATTGATACCTCGGTGGTGTCCTTGAAAGCAGATTTACAAGGTCTTGAATATATTGGAGAGCAAAAACCACCACTGGTTCCGAAATATTGGCTGGTCTCGCTAAGACAATTGTCAAATATCGATGCCAATCGATTTGCGGAATAACTGTTCTCAATTCCCCAATCGTCATTCTTTGATACAGTTCTGATACGTTTCTCCTTTCGTTGGGCGATGAGGTGATCTAATAAAATCAACGAGTTCAATGAGTTTAACCTACAATGATGTAATGACAAAACTCTGCATTCGACTCAGCTTCTACACGAAGAAAATGAAGGTCGAAGATTGTAGTTAAGAGTTACAAAAATCTGTATGCACAGAGCTAGAAAGTATAATATTTTAGGAACCAGTTCGGATATCCCCTTTTACTTCTAATCCTCGTATCATCGTTACGATACCACATTGTAATTATTATCTTCTTTTCAATACTTATTCACGTATTAATAGAATATTTAAAGCAGGATAGTATTCATTATTCATCTCACCGGCCTCATTTTCTCCACGTAAATTTAAACTTCAAATTTCCTTTTTTATTAGACGTTAATTGAACTATTAGTTTCTTTTTTTCTATAATTTGATCATTATCCAATTACATTGATTTGTGCGTATATCTAGTAAGTATGGCTTATACGCGAAACAAGAAGACTATAAGGTTAGTTCTGACACATGCACCACGTTTCTCCCTAATAATGTAAGGTTTGATTAAAAGAACATTCATTTAGTCTATTTAAGATATAATGAGATAAATCTGAGTAAAAAAACTCTATAGCCATTAATTCCTCTGGTCTGGGCACACAATATGACCACATATTTCACATTCCTTTATATTGTATAATATATATTGTATGTTATATTACATCGTTTGACTGCCAATAATTACACATTTACTAATATGATCTATCTGTACGTTAAATTCATTTCTGAAGACAATATTTCAGAATGTACTTTCTGGTTTGTTAGGTAAAAAAAAACGATTTCTTAAATTACATTTTCTTAAAGCTTTGTGTGTTTAGATTATGTACCTAAAAGGATTTTTGAAAATTCGTCAAATTGTAGAAGTTATGGAACCACGAGTAACACAGGGCGCAGCTAACAAAATGAGAGCGCTAAAACTTTGAAGCTGTTTTCTGAACTGGTACAGGTGATAACTTGAGCAAAAATACATGAAATAATTTGAAATTTTAATAGTTTTTTTTTCCGACCCCACTTGAAAATGCTCATTTTCGTGTCTATCTAACCAGCGTAAAGTGGCTAATTGCAGTCCGATGAGGGCTACGCATACGCACTTCGCAACCGAGCATATCAAAATTTTTGCGCCTGCTATAGCAGGCTTGGCATTTTTTTACTCCGAAGTTCGTGAAATAAATTTTTTTATCGGGTCTAATCTAGATATCGCGCTTTCAAATGGAGCTGGACAAAAAATTTCGTGTGGATCAAGGACGAAAGCACATAATAATTATTGTCGAAATAATGGTAAAAAATGGTCAAATATCGACATTTTTAGTGCCGCTTTTTTTGCTACTGATTAATTTTTTACAATTCCGAGATTGCGGCTATAATTAAGAGCCTATAGTTTAAAAATTTTTAAGATTTAATGAATGTTCTTAATTATTGCAGCACCTATTCCACTAGCAGCTGTTTTCTCGAGGGGTCCTCTTTCCGCGGGCCAGCGTAGCCGGTTACCATTTAATTTCAACTTTAAAAAATTGTTTTGCACTCTTAAACCACGAATAAACATGTGTATAAAATTGTAAAACAATTGGTTCATAGTTTTGTAAAAAGATTCGCAAAAACGAAGTGATTTTTACTTAACAAAGTGGAAGATTCTCTTAAACAGAGATATATTCTGAGATTCGTAATTCTACGATTCGGGTTTTTTGCACTTTAACTTTCGTTGAGTGACATAATATGCTGCATTTGTATGATGGTGATAATTTCATGTATGACTCTGTCGTAGCGATAATTAAGATAACTGAAATAAAGTTATTAATATAAATATAAGGGTAACCTTTGTAATAGTATTTAATCATTTTAATATTTTATCTATATTCTAAACTAAAACTATTAAACAAATTTCAATCTGAATAACCCGTTCGCTACAAGCGTTACACATATATTTTTTGCTAAAGAATACTTTGGAGACGATTTCATTTACGAGGCCGCTTATTTGAGGACAAGTGGCTGTTTTGGAAACCGACCTCAAAGATTTTCTAGCGTAATGACTGCTTTGAGGACCATAAAGCGGACTCTCACACCAAACTTGTTTATATTTTTTCAATGTTAGACATCCAGTATTTGTTAGGTTAGGTTAGGTTAGGTTAGACATTCAGTATTTGTTAGGTTAGGTATCCGCAATGAACCAGAGAGCGAAGCCGGCGGGAGCGGTAAATCCCCCAGAAGGGCCACCCATGCCGGTAAGGTCGAAGGAGAGCGGGGACAACAAAGGGCAGCCCACATTAAACATTAAACATGATATGAACGACGAATTGAGGAACTTGGTTACGGAGCAGGGGAGGGACACCCCAGTTCCGATCGTCGAGAGTGCTCGAGCGGGCTCTCGGCGATCGTCATCCAGCGACCGCAAGAGGCAATGCTTCACGGCAGATGCGTCGCGGGCTGTAGACCAGACCCTGAAGGGGGAGATAGAAGATCCCTTCAAGAGAAGGGAATCGATCACAAGATCTCCTCCGCCAGTGATCCGAACTACGAACCAGGCCACGATGCAAAGACCAAAACTAAAGGAGGCGGCACCGGAGGCCATCGGCCTTCCGGGCGATATACCATCGGTGGCGGCGCCCAGGACGCCAATAGCACATAGTGAGACACAGCGCCATAATCAGGGGACCATCAGGGCCATAGCCTCGCCGAATGACCGACTCGTAACGGACAGGCGTGATGCGGCTCATAGACTAGCTAATTTAATCAATCGCATGGACCAGTTCGCGAGGAAAAATCGAAATGTCCATGTGCAACTCAAGGAAATGGTGTCTGTGGCTATGCTCCTCACTAGAAGGGTGAAACGAGTGATGGCCGAAGCACTGAGACTCAACCAACAACAGGTGCTGCCAAGAAGACAAGAGCGACCTTCGAGGGGAACAGTAGCCGCATGCACACAGACGGAGTCTGATGAGTTGTAGACTCTTGACCTACAGCAGCGTGACAGCAGAAACGATATGGCTACGCAAACAAGCCCTCTGGATGATAAGCCGCCTACCTCAACAAAGAGGAAACCGGGTTTGCCCTGTGAGGGCGAATCAGACAAACGGCCCCGCAAAGCTGACAGAAGAAAGGCGAAACCCGCAGACGCTACAAAGTCACAGACTATGCGAAGGAACGGCAGGAAGCCCCTTGTACACCCACCAACTCGAATACACAACCAGACACCCCAAAAGCGGGAAGGGCCGAAGTGACGGAGAAACCGTGGGTGACGGTTACCCGACACAGGGTACCGAAGACGAACACCCCAAGGATCGCCTCAAAGGAAAAGAGACAAGAAGCCGAGGAACAACGGAGAAGGCGCCCAAAGGTTACGCCTGTAGACGCGATAGTGGTCAGGGGAAATTCAGGGACTCACGCCGAGATTCTTAAGAAAGTGAGGAGCAACATCGACCCGATTACAATCAGGGCTAGGGTGGCCGCAGTCCGCCGTACCAGAGAGGCGACTTACTGTTCGAACTGGAGAAGGGCTGCAGCGGGACAACAGCATTGCGGGAGGTCCTTAGCACCACTCTCGGGGAGGGGGCAACTGTGCGATCACTCCAGCCGCACATCATGCTGGAGATACGGGACATTGATGAAGCAACGGACGAGCAAGAGATTCGGGAAGCGCTGACAACCTATTTCCTGAACACAGGGGAAGTACTACCTGAAGTTACGGTAAGCCTGAAGCTAGCTTATCGGGGCACGCAGCTTGCACTACTCCGCATACCTGCGGAGGCGGGCCAGCGGGTCCTGAAGGAGGGTAAACAAAAAATAGGCTGGGTCAAGGCGAGGGTGAGGGCGAGGCCCCATATAATTAAATGTTACAGATGTCTAGGGTACAGCCATCGTAGCCACGACTGTAAACATCCCAAAGACAGGTCTTCGACCTGTAGAAGATGCGGCAAGGATGACCACAAAGCGGCGAACTGCAAAGAGACACCTCTGTGCTGCCTTTATGCGGAAGGTGGTCAAAAGGAAGCCGTCAATCATCTGCTGGGCAGCCGCCTGTGCCCCACCTTTAACGAAGAATTAGGCAAGGCAAAGAAATGGGCACGTACTTACAATTAAACCTTAACAGGTGTCGGGCCGCGCAAGACCTGGTATTCCAAACGGCGAGAGAGGAGGGAGCTGATGTGCTGCTGCTCTCGGAGCACAATCGGGTTGGCGGCCCCAGAACGTGGTCCGAGGACACAACTACCAGTGCAGCGATAGTAGTGCTGAACGGCGACTTGCCGACCAGACCCGGTGGTCGCGGAACCGGCTTCGTTTGAATGTGGATCGACGGTATCAGGATTTACAGTTGTTACTTTTCACCGAACGCAATTCTTGAAACTTACAGGGAACAGCTTAACGAACTGGAGGATAGCATCGGAATCGTAAGTGATGGAGTATTACTTCGGCCTATAGAACCGTGCCAACTGGAATGGGCCTACTACTGGCAGGCACTCCCCCGATACATTTACTGGTAAAGGAAAGGATGAGACTGTACGAGGGCAGACAAAGAGCGGGTACCGAGGACCAACAGCAGGAAACCTCGGGGCAACGGAAGAGAATCCAGAGGCTGCGGACATTAGGGGCCTGGCAGACGGAGTGGAGGTCGGACAGGAAAGGCAGCTGGGCGCACGAAATCATCAACAATGTTACTATGTGGTGTGAGCGCACGCATGGGGAGACCGACTTTTACCTGACGCAGGCCCTGACGGGCCACGTATGCTTCGGCACCTACCTATTTAGGATTGGCAAAGAGAACTCGCCGCACTGCCACCAGTGTAGAGCCAAGGAGTACGACGCTAGGCACACGCTCATCGTGTTCGAGAAATGGACGGCAGAGAGAGAGGCCTTGGAAAGAATAACAGGTAAACTAACAAATGGATCTGATATTGGCAAGGCCATGTTAAGAGGACCTGAGGAATGGGTAGCTATCAGGCGGTATACTCAACAGGTGATGACGAAGAAGGGTGAGGAAGAACGAATCCGAGAACGATAGGGCATGGGACGTGGGAGAGCGATGGAGGTGAGATAAAGACCTAAAGAAACGGGGTAGGGCGAAGTAATGCTCGCGCGGTTACACCCTGTCCCAGGAGACGGGAGAGGGGTTTTAGTCAGTAAGAATCTGACACTACCCCCATTCAGGGGTGTCTTATGTAAGATTTCTCCTCCTCCACAAAAAAAAGTTAGGTTAGGTAAGAATTCCAATGCTGTCACATCCCAAGTTAGTCGTTTTTTTTAAACATTAGCTTGCTATTGTGAACGCCCCTTGATTTTTCGTGTCTCCAAAGTATTCCTTATCCAAACGTATATATATATTGTAACGTGGCGTCAGGACGACACATTACAAAAGCCCCGCACCTCCGCGCGCTGCCGACAGTACGGCCCTGCCTCCGGCCACCATCTCCAAAGAGTTTGTTGGTCCGTTATTCGGGAGGAGGGAACGGGAGAAAGTAGTGGACCGGCGGCGGAGGCACGGGGCCCTTTTTGGGTTGAGAGCCCGCACGTAAGGGGTGCTCAACCGCCGGGACGCACTACCGGTACCCTGGGAACTTTGACCGGCTACGGTTTGCGGGTCCGCGGGGAGGGCGCCGGAGAGGAGAATTGTTTTGATTTTTGACCTACCACGGAGAGCGGTAGGTAGAAGAAGAAGAGTGTGTCGCGGAGAGTCCGTGTGTAAGGACTCGGGTGTCCGGCAGACCGCGAGAATATGAGTTCTTCTTCCGTGCTCGGGCGATAGCGGGATATATCGGATAATCGCGGATTGCGATTATCGGGACTTCTCGCGGAGAACCATGGCTCCCGGTTTTTTTTTTGTATAGTATAGTGCCAGTGTGTGGCCGAGTGTGTGAAACCCCGAGTGTTTGGTGGACACCCTCGTGGAGCCGGGATGTGGCACCACGGGGGTAGGCGGACGGGACACGGCCACCACTATTTGGATTTTGTTTAAGAGATGGATGGGACAGCCACTTTTCGGTAAATACCGCGAGAGCGGTCTTATTTAGAGAATATCTTGCGCGAGAAGATAGCTGAGCGGGAGTGGTGCGGACACACGGATGCCTCAGATGGCTACCGACGTCGGAGGGCACACTCCCGAGGAAGAAAACGCTCGTCTCCAACGAGACCTGTTAGGATTGGGAATCGCGCCGTGAGGGGTTTCGCGGATTCGGTAGATACACCGAGGTAGGGACAGGGTTTGGGCAGGCTAGACACCACGACTCGGAATAGTCGTGAGCCGCCGTTGGGGAACACACTGTACGCGACGGGATTTGTATTGTAAAATCCGCCGTCTATTTAATGGTAATAAACGAAATGGTATTCTACTCGCTGTCTAATCATTTTGCACGCCTATCCGCTGACTCTGAAATTCTCTCTCGTCGCCCCTATGTTCCTCTCTATCATTTTCAGTGCGCTGAGGCTGAGTCGCCGGGAAATGTGAAAAACAGCCGTGGTGAGGGATGGTGTTGCGGGGAAGCCGCACCTGGCGCCCAACAATTAGATTTTCGGATCTTTTCTTCGATTTCAGCACGTTGGGAGCAGCCACAGATTATTTGTAGACGACGCCGATGGACGGATACGTCACAATATATACATATATGTGACTCCTCGATTTTCTTACCTGAGCCCAGCATCACATATGTGTGTCAGTTTGTAAAATTGCTTATTTCACTTATTTAGAATATTATATATATATCCTACGAAAATTAATGACAATTGCTATCATATTAAAATAATAAAACATCTGGGCTGTGGTGATCGATTTTCCTCTGAGACCCTATTAGTAAACGGGTTAAGTATTTCGTTTGCAATTTTCAGTAAGTATCGAAACGTGTACGCACACCATCTTGTTTCAATTGCAATGATACTTTCACATGCTTCTGATTAACAATGAAATAAAACAAAAAAACTTACTTTTGCTAATTTTGTTTCAAATTCAATGAGTTCATCAGCGTGGATCGTAGCGTTTTCAGTCGGGGCACCAAGAAGGGTTGCAATCTTAATCAGGTAATTTTTGTAAGCTTCAAGGTAGATGAAATTTGATGGTTGAAGAAAATAATCTCGGGTTGGTAAGCCAAGGGATGTTTGATCAAACTGCCAAAACATTTGATCAAATTCAATTATCAAGATTTGTGTGGTTCTGTCATTAAAATTTAATAACGAATGTCAAAATGTTCCATATAATAGAAATATCGGAATTCTTTATTTTCAAATTATATTCTGAAAAGCGTTACTATTGAAAAATAGTGTGAATATTTATTTCAGATATTCTATTACATGAAAAATGGAGCGTCGTTACTATGCAACATCTTATTTTTCTTTTCGACGCAAAAAATCACTTGTGTTACTATGTATATCCTTTATGTAGGGAAAAGGTATCTAAGACGACATACATTTTCCTATGTTATTCCCTATGCCGTCTCCGACACTGTTCCCCTAGAGTACGATATGTGATAACAGTATATGATATTGATCAAAGATTTAATTAACAAGTTATTTTTGATAGACTACGTAAACAAAAGAAGGCTTTCGAATTTTGAAAAAAAAAAACATGCCTGGATGATATATTGGTCGCTGTTCTTGATGTCAGGTCCTACCCATTCCGAAATAAGAATGTCGTTGTTATAAAGTCGAAGTTGGGCAGCAAGAAGGAGCCAATCGAACTTCTCTGAATTCCAATTAGGTCGTAAAATTGGCCAACCGCCCAATTCTTCGAGGAGTTCAACCAATGGTTTCTCCATACGTTGCTCCAAGACCTCTAGGCCGCAGTATCAAAATTAGAATAGTGTTGATTAATATTAGTACTAGATTTCACGTTATTATTATATCAGTAAATATTATTTGACAAGTTGATAGTCCATAAATTAACCTTCTAAAGTTTCTTATATAGTTCTAGTATCTCAGAATTAATGAACCTTATAACGTGATGTTAAACTTTGAAGAATTGGAATATGCTAAGATGAAAATGAAAAATGAATATGCGCACGTTACCCTTATGACTCACTCAGTCTCAGCCGCAAGTTATTGGTAACTCAGTTCAGTTAGCAAGTAATTCTGTTTCCCCCAAAAAATACTTACGTGTAACAAACTACGCCAAGTACAGGAGTGCTGTAAATTCCTCTAATAAAAAATATTGAAATGATATTATTGAGGCCAAGTATGTAAGTCACTACATGTTTGCCTATTATATGATCTAGCACTGGCCCATCATTTTAATTGTATTTTCAAAATTTCCTATAACGTTTTCGCTGCTCTTTTACATTACTACTGCCTCCCGTAGTTGATTATGATTTAATGGTCATTTAATAATTAATAAAACTGTAGATGATTCCTTATCGAGTAGTACTTAGCGGTCCCGCGCATTTCTTGATATAAATTTACGTTCATTATGCTAGTCGTCAAACTCAAATCCAGTGTCAACTTTTTATATAGGGCATATTAACAATAACTCGTCAAAAATAGTCAATAGTAAAAGCTTAATAACAAACATAAAATGATAGAATACTATTAGTACGTTCAAATAAGTACTTTGGAATTCCTGGCACGAACCCAAGTAGTGACTGGTACGAGCCAAGTAGTACTCGATAAGGAATCATCTAAAGTTTTATAAATTATTAAACGACCATTAAATCATAATCAACTATGGGTAACAGTAGTAATTTAAAAGAGCAGCAAAAACGTTATAGGAAATTTTGAAAATACAATTAAAATGATGGACCAGTGCTAGATCATATAATATGTAAAAACATGTACATAGTGACTTACGTACTTGGCCTCAATAATATGATGTCAATACTTTTTATTAGAGGAATTCACAGCACTCCTGTACTAGGCGTAGTTTTTTACACGTAAGTGTTTTCTGGGGGAAATCACAAGTTTTCCTTGCTCAACGGGATATAGAAGCTTTAAGCACTGAAATCAAATGATGTATACAAATGTTTAAAGAAAATGTAATCTTGAATGCATATAAGCGTCGTTAATGGTGTCCAGCTTGTTGAAGCCGTGTGGTGAACGTAAAAGAGGAGAATATGCTAGATTATTTACATACCTTAGGCCGTGGGAACAATAGAGAGGATATTAAGGTTTGAGCAAAACGCCAAAGCGTCGCTCGTTGCACACTTTTCTGGACACCCTGGACTTCCACATCCGACACCTAGATACAAGAAACTACGGAGCGGAACATCTGGATACCCTGAACTTCTACGTCTGACACCTAGATACAGGAAACTACGGTGAGGAATACCTGGACACCCTATATCTCTAAAAATTGACACTTAAAATACGAGGAACAATGTCGAAGCACACATATACGTACACCCATGCACACGTGCTCCACATAAATGCTATTAAAGGCTTATAATAATGATAATGTTATATTATAATTATAATTAGCATCATAATATAATGATAATTCTATACTATTGTGAAAGCAGCCTTATATTAACTGGAAATTCGTTGTGAACGGTAGCTTCACGTACAAAATGTATCTGATTGTGTTGTGTATTCGTAAATTACCAACACCATCCAGAGTACAAAGAAGGCAAAGCAGTCAGCGCCATCTGTCGTGTAAAAAAGTAGATGGACGTGCGATGACGACGACGACGACGACGGAACTGAAATAAAATCATCTCGCTCGCCATCTAAAACGCCCTAATCTCGTGCACTAATCGTATTGAACTTGGTAGCAATCAATTCAGAACCCTCAACTTCTATAGTGAATGTGTCAATAACTCTTTCTGATATATAGCGTTTCATGAGATATTTCGTTCCAAACACAGGTATAATAAGAGTTGACTCGGATAAAGAGTCTCTGCGAGCCGTGTCTTGTACAGCCGGTTGCCTGTACCTGGTCCGAGACTCGACCGAGTTCCTTGATCTAAGTATTATTTACTGTAATTATAGAAATCATTAAAAGTGGATCCTTTATGTATCCAGACAAATGGTAGTTCTTTTGCTGATATTAGCTTAGAGAAAATTAAAATTTCAAAAAACATATGCCTTATTATTGAATAAAGATAGACGGCATTCAGGCTACGTCTCTCTATTATAATATGTGCAATAATTGTTAATTCACTAAACTGCAGTTATACAATGTGATCAATAGAAACTGTGAAACAGAATTACTTACTAGGCGAACACGATTGACACTGATCGCAGGATAAAAGTTAAAATTACGTTCACTAAACACTTCAAAGTTTAACATCGTGACATAAAGGTTATTAAGTATGGGAAACCCTGTATATTAATTAATTGTGACTATAATTTTGTTAAAAATTTTAAACAAACTCATGTACAAATTGTTTGGGAATATTTAAGAAGAATTTTCGTAAGATTTTATATTGATCATAACCGAATTGAAAGAAAGCATCATAAAACATAAATCACATTTGGTTTCAGTCAGAATTGTTTATAAATAATTCAACGAGTGTAAATATGTGGCCTTTTGTGAAGGACAAAAGAATAAGTATTTGGAAAAGAATTGGAAGAATCGGATTGACCATCTTGCAAGGACACATTCTCCGTATTTCATAAACATAACTTTTGGAAAAGGACCGAAAAGTATAGATCAAAATGCTGTTAACATGGAATAATTGAATACAGAAACTGTAACCCATTTTCATTCAAAAGAGTTATCAGTTAATCCAAGATTAATGTGATGTAATCATATAGTTCATATGTTTAATATTCCATAATTTTGTTGATTAATTAAAACAATTGCTTTATTATCTTTTCTATATATAACTCTCTTTCGAATATCATTGAGACTCACCGTAGTTCATGCAACTCTTGAAAAGATGTTTTGCTTTAACGGTAGCATCGTCTGGATTAGCCTTTGCAGATTGGAGTATTGGTTCCTCTAGGAGTTCTTTCAGAACGGAATCTAGAGATTCCCGGAGCATTTCGAAAGTGTCATATCCGGCCTTATCCTTGGGTATAGGATTACGTTTAGCCCAGTTGCCGCATGCGTATTGATAAAAATCCTGGCACGGATCCGCAGTACGATCCATGTACTTTAGCATCACCTTAGCTGAACAATTTATTGCTTGAATTATTACATTTAATATATTTTTTACATATATTTTATCAATAATCACCATTATCATCATAAAAATACATTTTATATGTGTACTGGAAAACAATACAATTTTTTAAAAACAGAATAACTTGTTTGCCAATACACTCGTGTAGAAATTTCCCGGGCACGCCCGGTTCTCGACAAGGTCCTTTAATGATGAAATCGTGGAAGCTATGAATCTGTAAAATAAATCTGGAGCTAGTCAGGTCCTGACACTGACTACGAGAACTCATGGTTGTTTTTTTTTTTATGAATTTGCCTAGTGCAAATTTTCTGTCATGTCCAGAGCCCGTCTAGTCCCCTCGACGTGCTTCCGATTTTCATAATGATATTTCTAATAGGGATTCTTATTAGTACCCAACGTGGTCCTGACAGGGAAATTTCTAATTCAATAAGTATGGCTACAGGGGAGAGGTGTCTAATGTAGCGCACGCTTATTTTGGTGTAGTACGATTCCATAGAACTTTAAATAACTAATTCATTTATGTATTAACTAATCACAGAATAACAATTATAAATAATAGATGTATTTTAATAATTTTATTATGGAAAGTTTTATAACTTACCATTATATTTATGACGTAAAAGGGAATAGGGCTTAACACATTTTATAAGCATAGATGAACATATTTATTGCGTTTTTAAAATCCTTGATTTCTTATCCTTAAAAATGTATAATTGCTTTTATATTATTTTTATGTAATATATGAGAAAATATACACATTTTTAACAATGCCCTGCGTATCTAATATGATACAGATCGGCACTCGCTGGTTTCGTCGGGTACTACGTTGGATTTGATATTATGAAAGATAATAAAAGTTGTTTTCTCAATTGAATTATTAGTTTGTTATACCGAAAGGCTACTTTTTATAATATTTTATTCGTTAGCAAACCTAACCTAATAGTGATATGCAATAAATCCATTGAGTCAGATTAAAAAATATACGTGAATTTTATATTGAATTTATTCATATATGTATGCTTTCTCTTCTATGCCTTGCAACGTAAGTTTCAACCTAGAAATTCAAATAAATTCTCCTCAAAATATATTTCCTTTTAAAATATATTGTGACGTCTGAATAACGATCGCATGCTATGGATAAAACGGACATGGAGGGACCGATTGGCTCTACTGTACCGATTTTAAAATGATGTTGAGGGTGAAACCTTCGAAGTTTAACCCGAGATCGACCTATTACTTGCGCCCAAAGTAGAGTATAAATATTTCTAGAAGGTAGCGTATAATACTTCTAACGATAGAAATAGCCCTAAATTTAAAATTAAAGTTATCAGCAGAATAGAGATAAATGGTTAGTGATTGTGAAGTATTGAAATATCAACTGAATTGCATATGCCAATATTTAACTACGGCAACTGGAATTATTACGGAATCCGACGGAATTGAATTCTTACGGGGTGATGTACTCGATCGTAAATAGGGGGCTTGAGAAATCGAAGGTTGATCAAGATAATGACGTCTTTAGGGATTGGTGAAAACAGTTTATAATAAAATCAACACAATATTTAAGTTAAAATAAAATAAAGTAAATTACGTTTATTGAGAACGTTCTTAATAAAGTGTATAAGTTTGAGCAACAGAAGTTTTCGGACTTTGAATCAGCGAGAAAAGACTTAGAAAGAGTTTCGAGATTGCACGGAGAGAATTTTTCATTACAAATTATCGTGAAATTCACGGTAACCATGGGACATCATGGCATTTCTTAACATATTACCTATATATTTCAGAACAATTGACGAAAACATACTAAAAAGTAAGCATATCATGTTAGCTTTTACTGAAGTATACAGTAAACATTTTGAAACTTAAAAATATGTAGTGTGAAACTGTCTGTGTGTGTGCGTGCGTGTGTGCGCGTGTGCGTGTGTGTGCGTGCGTGTGTGTGTGTGTATGTAATGGCCTCCCAAAATTCAAACGTGTATAACTCGAGAACGATTAGTTAAAGCCCCCTGATTTTGCAGGCATGTGCAGCTCTACAATCCCTTCATTGACTATAATTTTCGTCATGATCCAAGCTGCGGTTCGGATTTTATGTCGTTTTCAAATTCCCAAAAAAAGGACATTATCACTCTAGCGATCGCAAATTTTGTGACAATCGTCTAAATAGTTCTTGACAAAGAGATTTATATCCAAGGTTGGTTAGTATTGCATTTGGGCCGCATCTATCGAGAAGTTTTGATTTCATGATATTTTGAATTTTCCGAAAAATTAAATTTATCAATATAACTCCCGTCAACTTTGACCGATTAAGCTCCAATTTTCGAAAAGTATAGAGTATCATTTAGCCGTGATATATCTCAAATTTGGCAGAGATCGGTAAAACGGATCTGATTACACATATATTCAAGTTTTTGAATTTCAGCCAATTCAAAAATATTAGGCCTGAAGAGATCATGCAAGAGATTTATCCTTACATGCGTTCTCTACAGTATGAAGCACCCCAAGTTGTGAGAGGTATGGAGACTCACGTTAAACAAGCTGCAAGTTGACATTTGCAATTTGTTTCCTCTGAATCGTAAGTAGTGTACGAAGTCCCTATATAAGGAAGCCAAGAATTTTAATTTTGCAATTTGCTTCCTCTGAATCGTCGGTAATAGATGAAGATTCATCTATGAGGAATCCAAAGATTAAAAAAATGAAAATGGTTCCTCATATAGGGACTTCGTACACTACCTACGATTCAAAGGAAGCAAATTGCAAGTTTCAACTTGCAGCTTGTTTTAGTTTTTATATATTTTTCAAATGTATGGTTGGGTTGTTAAAAATTCAGTACGTATAAGCAATGGTAGCTAATATGTTGTTAAGAAATGGTATTAATTTAATAAGTTGTTATTTAATTTATATTTATTTGTTTTAGTTATTCTCTTACATATGTGCAGAGAATTAAAAATAAGTATTCGAAAAACGTAATTCATGTTAATGAATGTAGATTTATCGAATAGTCGGAATATGATTCTACCGTAGAGATGAATGAGTTAACTTCAGCTGATGCGATGCTCCTAAATAGCACTATATGTTTTGCGATGGTGTGAAAATATTAATCAGTTTTCGGTTATATCAAACAGATTTTGTTTGTCATACAACAAAAAATTTAATATTGAGTCAGGTAAATTTTGCGCTGTAACGCAGTAAAAATTCCAAATAATATTTACCGTGTGCATTGTAAAATTTATTTAAAGCTACTCAAAATAACGTGTATTATAAGCAATAAGTAATGAAATGGTAACGATGTCCCATGATTACTGGTTTTTATGGTAAATTTTATCGTGAATTTTATAGGATTAATTACCGAAAAATTCTCTCC
This sequence comes from Cephus runcator, assembly GCA_030142495.1. Classification (NCBI taxonomy): domain Eukaryota; kingdom Metazoa; phylum Arthropoda; class Insecta; order Hymenoptera; family Cephidae; genus Cephus; species Cephus runcator. The sequence goes on from JARQTC010000248.1 coordinate 54,104, forward strand.
GTGTATACAGTGTGTTCGGAAACTACCTGACCCGGTGGGTATGGCGGTGTTTGGGAGGCTTCACTGATCACGAAAATGATCTTCCTTTTGTCCGGAAGCTCTTAGTTTTTAAATGGGAGCAGGTCAAAGTTGACCAATCAGAACGAGGCGTCAAGAG
>JARQTC010000252.1:0-21616 GCA_030142495.1 Cephus runcator
ACAATCGGTGCCCATAAATCCGCACACAACCATCGGGATGACCAATATTTCACAGGCATATATGGCGTAATACGTTGGCACTTCCGTCAAATCGAAGAATAACCGGACGTGATATGGCAAGATGAAGGAACTGGATGAGTTTCCTGTGGCTGCAAGGGAAAGAAAAACTATGAGTGAACTATTTTTTCGGTGCTAAATTAACAATGCTTACGATCATTGTGAGCCAACACATAGCCAGACAATGGCCGAATATAGTAGAGGCTACTGGTAGTCACTCCTGATATTGATAAGCAATATAGAATTATTTTTGAAAATGAATTGTACTTCATGAGAATAGCCATTTCTTTTTCTGTACGGTACAGTTCCTTGGAGTAATCCGTCCTAATGTCACGTATTAATTCAATCAGTCGTTCCGTATTCATTTTATATTGAACAATCTTGAGAAGTGCCATGGTAAGCACAATACTTTCAGTTAAATTTACGAGAACATATTCGAAGTCATCGATATATTGTACTAAATCGGCGTACTGTAAGCAGCATTGAACTGTTATGAAAGTAAAGAAAAAATAGAATTTAGTATTGTTTTTCTTGGTAGGCCAGATTCCAACAAAATCGAGCAACCACTTGTTCCATGTTAAAACTTTCTCGGCTTCAGAAATATCCATTTTGAAGTTAGGTAAAATTAGCGGATGTTACACGATATGGTTAATCTCGAAATCCGACGCTTGGAGATCTCTTTTCAAAACTTTGCACTAAGATTAGAAGAAATCTTCTTCACCGCACCTGTAACAAATTCAAAAATACCACTATTTCGTTAATTTTACAATCAAACGTTACGGATCGAGTACCGGGATTCAATTAAAGCACCGGAACTTTTATATTTCGAAAGCTTATATAAATTCAACGGCTCGATGGAAACTAAAGGAAGAATCGTTCCCTACCACCGAAGTAAAGTATGTCTGCGATCCGATTGGTCGACAGAGGTACGCCGAATGAGGCAAACCATCCCTCCGTCCGATCAATCTTTTTAAGTAATAAATGATGAGTATATAGGCTCACGTCTAGCCCGAGTCCAATCTGACTAAATAATGAGGAGTTATAGCCGTCCCCTATTGAAAACTCAACAAGTGTTCCATGCGATACAGATAATGATAGCTTATTGCGATCCTTGGTTTTACGATTCGTTGAACCGAAGTAACCGTCTAGAGGGAAATGACCGAACCAAAGTTCAATGACAACTTGAGAAAGCATCTTTACCGTATACACCCGTAAAAAGAAAAAATCAATGAACGATGGGAAGCGCATGTCGCAATTTCACTACAATAGTATTTGAGCTAACAGACGCCTATCAGCAATTTAACAATTTTCTACCAAACAACGTAATAATTACGTATATCAAGTGTTTTATAACTATCACATCCTTCAGTAGAAAAATCCAACATAGCCAACATGTAATTACTTAGCGTTTGCTAGGAAAAGGATTAATAATAATAATAATAATAAAGCTGTTTATTCCCTATGCGGGGTACAGCGCGGACTCCCGCTCCGCTCACAAACGTCGCTTATTCCTAACTCCTATCATCCCACACCCTCATCCAGACATACCACCAGACATACATACATAGAGAGAGAGAGCCCCACTCATCCATCCATCCATCCATCCGTCCATCCTTCGACCTCCGTTTCCGCTGCACCAACACTACTCTCCTCCTAGGAAAAGGATTAAATAATGATTTTCTCGGTGGCACACTTCGTTGTTGTATGCGAAATTTGATTAGGACCAGAATATTAAATAGTATATTACACTACAAGGGCAGAAAATTGAACTTTCGGCACTGCTCGATGAATGCCCGAGGCGAAGCCGAGGGCCTTCTATCGAGCAGTTCCGGGTGCTCAGTTTACTGCCCGTGTGATGTATACTATTTTTCTTTATACCATGGTCGAAAGTACATGATCGATGCATCGATTTCAGTGCAGAAAGCCTTAGATTTTTGCTGTGTAGCTATTGGAGACCCCTATCGGAGAATTGCAAACTTTGTTTTGTTTCTCTGTCTCTCTCTTTCTCTCAGTCAGTACGTTCTCTCTACCCAAAAAGAAACGACTATCGGAGCACAGCAAAAATCCAAGGTTTTCTACACTGAAATCGATGCGTCAATCATGTACTTTCGATCATGGTATGAAGAAAAAATATATATATTGCTTGACAAAAAAAGTTTAGCGCACGGTGAACCTATCCCTAGGAGAACGGAATCTCACGTATTTTTCCTCCTCATGAGAACAAATTCAAGATACACACAAAATCTGACAGCGAGAATCCTGAACTTCTGTAAATCATAATAAACAGAAGTTGCCATCCAGCATCACTCACCGTTTTGTAGAAGCTCTGGATTTTTCTGTGATATCTGCGAATCCTTCATACGTCTGAGGGTCGAGAGAGAGACGGACTGTATATTTGCAGAGAATCTTAAAAATATATACTTCAAATTTGTCATTATCTATAACAGTGATATCATTAACCAAATTAATATTACAAACTCTACTTTACCAAATAACAATACTTTATGACGATTTGTTTGAGCTGCTGTTGTACAATTTTTGGATCCTGCGCCATACTTTTTACCATCTTGCCATGATCGACATCTAGCCACAAATACGAAGCTCCAGTGTTATCAGCAGACAAATGGGAGCAGAACGTCGGCATGTAACACATCGGAATAAGCAAATCAAGTATAAACTACGTCCTCGCGTTGATTGATTCGCCAGATATGCGTAGGCAAAGTGCGGCCTACCCCCCGCGAATTTCCTTTAGTATCGAATGAGCAGCGCGCAAGTTCACGGTTAGCTCGTCTCCAACCTGGCTACCTAACGAAGGGCCGCTCGGTATAAACTGTCCCCTATTAGAAAGTCCACAGGTGTACCATGTCACGTAGATAATGATACCCTTGTTGCGACCCTCTGTTTTATAATTCGTTGAACTCAAATGACCCCCTGTAGAGAAATTACCTGTTCGTAGTTCAGCGATAATTATAAAATTCACCTACATTCTGTATACCTCACAGTAAAAACAAAATCACTGAACGAAAGCAAGTTCATATGCTAATTCTGCCCTAGTAACATATGTTGCTCTATACTATATGCATATATTGTGATGTGAAATTTGATATTCTCGAATCCTACCGTGTAGGGAACCTAGAATACTTACAATCTAATATGCTCCAAACGTTAGTCCAACACAAACAGATTCTTAATTTTAGTATTACCGCTTCTGTTCTATCATGCAACTGTAGTTTGCTGTCTGCTGCTTTTTTTCCCCTTTGTATTGCTTCAAAGATTTGTGATAACTTCATGTAACAAACGCCTGAGCTGGATCCACTAGCTTATAAAATGAGAGAAAAGAGTAGCTGATTTTGTGTATTATGGAGGTCGGTTGTCGCCGAGGACATCGGAAGAATACTACAGCTGCTGCACCACATAAGTTGGAGCATACAGAATATTTCCGTTAAGCGTACTACTCTGGGTATGTAGAGGGGGACACTTTCAAAAAAATTTAAGGAAAATAGAGCGGGTCACGAAGGACGGTCAAACTGCAGAAAAAGATTTTTCACTCCAATAGGGAAGTCAGTTAGGAATAGAGGGTGGAAAATAAAAACTACACGGGCTGAATAGTGCATAAATAGTGCGTAACTCCTATATCTTTTAACTCGAATTTATGCTACAATAATTCAATTCCATCTCCAATTCCAATTGGTTATTTTCATTTTTCATTTTACACGAAATGTCTCAATACCGACAAGTAAGTCATTGACGTTTTGACCACCTAGAAACAATAAATGAATTTGTAAATTATAAAATAAATTTGTATATTAAAATGCCAGGGAAATTAGGTTTGTCTTCAATTACAACTACATAGATTATGTAGTAGCACTTAATGCACTCAATTTATAGAAAAGAAGAAATCATAACTGTCAGAGCATCTTCGATATCCAGAATTTAATTTAATCCACGATACTTAGTTCGATCCGTTTATCTACACGCGTAGATTCTTTTTATGGAACTCGTAACTGCCAGATATAGTAATTTCAACATACTTTGATCCTAGGAAGAATTAATCTACGCGTGCTCGGCGCACATTTATCCGAAAGCAAACGAATGTACAAAGTACGACCACATATTCCTTACAGCGGGGCTCTAAAGTGCTTCAATTCAAAGTTGTTCGCATTTTCAAACTCACATCTGTGAAACTTTGCAGGGAAAATGTACAAAATCCTGCAGCTGTTAATACAAGTGGCACTTGTGCGCGTAGTATACAAAATAAAATAAGATTGACGTGTATCGGTGACAAAACGTACCATTTGCAATTATAAAATGCATCGCTCAAATTTAAGCTCTGAATAAAAATAAAAAATGTATAAATACCTCTCAATTTTTTTATTTATTAAAAGGCAATGGATCAGGATTATTTTTGGAAAATCACCTCAGTCATAAGGCGTTCTCCGATAAAAGAATAACCCAGAAGCTGCACAGTCACAGAAAACCCATAGAAGATAAACCCGAATAACTGAGCAATGTGACCTGTGGCATAATTCTAAAATGTGAAATATTTGTTAGAATTTTCAGAAATGCCTGTTTACATGAAAATCATTACTTCTCTTCTGACCATCAAAGTTAACTACTCTCTAAAGAAATAATGCTGAAATATTACCTTTAGAAGATTGTAAATAGCCAGGCATACTACTAAAGTTGCACCCACTAATTGTACGAGCAGAAAGTAAGCAAACGCGGTACGTAACTTTACCGAGAGACTGAAATATGTTATGTCCGTATTAATGCAATATTATATTAATTAAATGAAGATTTCCACAGTGATACAAAGTGCAAAATGACATGATAATTTACCTTATTATTCGAGAATGCTTAGTGACAACTTCTTTCAGATGACTATGAAATGTACGAAAATCGCCATTAAAATTTTCCACTTGATTTGCTAAAATGGAAATCTGCCCGCACAAATGTAGCGTCAGTGTCACCAATAGACAATCGGTGCCGGAATATCCACATACGATAATCGGAACGAGCACTCCTTCGTAAGCGTATACATAATAATATAACGATGATTCCGTAATGTTGAAAAACATACGCATGTGATAAGGCAAAATGTAGCTAATCGACGAATTTTCTGTTACTTCAAATCAAACAATCAATGAAGCAGATGTTACACAAACTTCTTGTTGTACTGATATGATATTTCTTACATTTTCTGTGGGAGTTTGCATAATCCATTAATGGTTGAATATAATAAAGTATCGTTGCAGCGGTCGTTGTTGTTACTGAGTATTTAATGAATGACTTGGACAATCTGTTGTATGCTAAAAAGATAGACTTTTGTTCCTCTGTGCTGTACAGTTCTATTGCGTAATCCTTTTTGATATCAAGTAATATTTCCTTCATTAATCGTCTATTTAATCTGTACAGACCAATTTTACAGCACAGCAAGGTTAATACGATATTTTCCGTTAAATTTTCAACGACGTATCTAAAGTCGGAGATACGATAAATTAAATCCGCATAAATGAAACAAGATGCCATAAACACAACAAAGAAGAAGAAGGAAAACGTAAGAAGACTTTCGTTGGATGGCCAAATTCCTAGAAACTCTAGCACCCACTTGTTCCACGTTAACACTTTCATAGCTTCCGGCATATTCATGTTGCATTCACGGAGTTTCCAATTGACTCGATGCACTTTAAGTTTAAAGATTTTTTTTACAAATTTTACAGTGAAGATAAACAGTTGACGGGTTAATAAGGAACCTCAACTGAAATCACGATGTCACATTTATACGCTACTCCGTAAACGAAATATTTGAAAAATTTAATTTCAGATCATACATTTCATGATCAATGCACTTGTCTCATAGCCAAGATTCTACACGTTTACAAGTTTAGCGGAAACTGAAGGGAAAGACTCTTACAACCCTCGAAGTAAACTATACCCCTGTTCCGATTGGTCTAGAGAGGCGTCCCCTAGTTAAGCGGGATGACCATCCCTTTTATTGATTTTCTCAACCAATGAAAGAATTGTCTGGCTACTTAGTGCAGCTCTGACCTTCCCCACCAACGAGGGGTTGTCCGAGTCAAAGAAGCCCCTATTGAAAAATCCACAGGTATACTTTGCTATAATAGATAACGATACATATTGCAACGACTCCAAGTTTCTTTATTCGATGAACCGAAGTGACCTCCCAGGGAGAATTGATTCGATCGAAGTTCAATGACATAGACAGGGTGAGGTGTCTTAGATTCCGAATATAGGAGGAACCTCTGTATGTATTAGGTGTGCCATTCCCGAATCAGATGAACCGCACCTACAGACAAGTTGTTCTTGATATCGAATATCGTATCGTACATACTGTAACGTGTTTTCTTAACTCGACACCGATAGCAATAAAAAACGAGAACTAACCTACGTCGCCTTCGGCCGTCCACCCTTTGCCCACGGATCCGAAAACCAGGCGGACGCCAGTCAATCCTTGTCCCACCGGCAACTGACAAGCCGCTATTACCTGGCATTTGAGCAAAAATAGTCCCAATTCCGCCAAAACGAGATCTGTGACGGAACCTATTAGAGTAGATGGTAGCTTAACAAACCCTGTCGATTTATGAAGACGCGTAAAATCGAGAATCGCAACCATAGGTGCTGATCTTTGAGGTCGCGCAAAATCAGCAAATGCAACAGGATGCACGAACGGGAGCAGATGGTTACGGAAATGTACGGTCGCTCATGCTGCTAGGTTGACATAGAGAAGGTCGGAGTAAGTATCGGGTAAATAGTGCCGGAAACAAAGAGAAATTGATCTAGAACGTAACAGAGCGAATCAGAGCTATAAAATCGAAACCCCTTGACCGATTAATAAATTGGGAGTACTCACCGGACCTGGATCAGCTAATGCATGAAGGTCGAGAACTGTATCCAGGGGACACTCAGGAGGGCACAGCACTGCACCTCCGAAACACAGAAAATCGAGAGCATTTTCTGGGTACAGCGAGAGCTGTGCAAGAACTACACAAGCGAGAACCTTCTACGTCGCACACGAAAACACAGCTAAGAAAATCTATCAACAAATAGCAGGGGAGCACCAGGAAGCTCAATCGGTGTCCTAAGACAGACTGCTTTAAAGCAGTCAATTGACAATAAACAAATTCGAGAACTAATCATTCTGATTGGTCGAGATCCGTGTAGCCGATAACTCTTTTCCTTTCCCTGCAGTCGACTTTTAAACTAAATCGATATCCTTAAATCCTTAGTTAAATGGTACGTAACTCTTGCGACAACTGGACACCACATCCTCAACTCGGGTCAGGGGGTCAGGAGGTCGGGGGGGGGGGGGGGGGCTCGTAATTCCCATATGTTTCAATCTATGGGGAATTAGATGGTCGTTTTGGACATCTTTCTCTATTTTCACATTCGCGAGAGCTCTGACCGCATGTACAATTCCGATTGATTATTTTCATTTCTCATTTTACACGAAATGTCTTAATACCGACAAGTAAGTCATTGACGTTTTGACCACCTAGAAACATTAAATGAATTTGTAAATTATACCATATTAAAATATCAGGGAAATTAAGTTTGTCTTCAATTACAACTACATAGATTATGTTGTCGCACTTAATGCACTCAATTCTTAGAAAAGAAGAAATCCTAACTAACAAAGCATCTTCGATATCCCGAATTTAATTTAATCCACGATACTTAGTTCGATCCGTTTATCTACACGCGTAGATTCTTTTTATGGAACTCGTAAATGCCAGATATAGTAATTTCAACATAATTTGATCCTGGGAAGAATTAATCTACGCGTGTTCCGCGCACATTTATCCGAAAGCAAACGAATGTACAAAGTACCACAAGATATTCCTTGCAGCGGGGCTCTAAAGTGCTTCAATTCAAAGTTGTTCGCATTTTCAAACTCACATCTGTGAAACTTTGTAGGGAAAATGTATAAAATCCTGCAGCTGTTAATACAAGTGGCACTTGTGCGCGTAGTATACAAAATAAAATAAGATTGACGTGTATCGGTGACAAAACGTACCATTTGCAATTATAAAATGCATCGCTCAAATTTAAGCTCTGAATAAAAATAAAAAATGTATAAATACCTCTCAATTTTTTTATTTATTAAAAGGCAATGGATCAGGATTATTTTTGGAAAATCACCTCAGTCATAAGGCGTTCTCCGATAAAAGAATAACCCAGAAGCTGCACAGTCACAGTAAAACCATAAAAGATAGAGGTTAATAATTGAGCAATGAGACCTGTAGCATAATTCTGAAATGTGAAATATTTGTTAGAATTTTCACAAACGGCTGTTTAGATGAAAATTATTATTTCGCTTCTGAACATCAAAATCAACTACAGTCTAAACAAAAAATGCTGAAATATTACCGTCAGAATATTATAAATAGCCAAACATACTACTAAAGTTGCGCCCACTAATTGTAGGAGCAGAAAGTAAGCAAACGCGGTACGTAACTTTACCGAGAGACTGAAATATGTCCGTATATGGTATATTAATGATATGATATGTTAATTAATGATATTTTAATTATTGATATGTTAATTTACCTTATTATTCGTGAATGCCTGATGACCAAGTATCTTATTTGTTTAGAAAAATTAGGCAAGTCTCCGACAACATTTTCCACTTGATTCGCTAAGACGGACATCTGTCCACACAAATGTAGCGTCAGTGTCACCAATAGACAATCCGTGCCGGCATATCCACATGCGACTATGGGAACGAGTATTCCTTCGTAAGCGTATATAGTATAATACAATTGCAATTCCGTAATATTGAAGAATAGACGAATGTGAATAGGCAGAACGTAAGCAGCTGATGAATTTCCTGTGACTAAATAAAATAATCAATGAAGCAAATGTTAAAGAAATTGATCCTAGTACTAAATCAAGGATTCGTACAATTTCTGTGTGACATTACATGGTCAATTATTGGTTGGGCGTAGTAAAGTATCGTTGAGCAGGTAGTTATTCCTACTGAGAATTTCACGTACGTCTTGGACAATCTGTTGTAGAATAAAAAAATAGATTTCTGCTCCTCTGTATCATATAAGTCTTTTACAAAGTCATCCTTAATATCGAGCACTATTTCGTTGAGTATCCTCCTGTTCAATCTGTACAGGCCAATTTTACAACACACCAGCGTCATGACTATGCTTTCCGTTAAATTTTCAATTATATATTTAAAATCCGAGAAACGGTGAATTAAATCCACGTAAACTAAGCAAGAAGCACTTGATATAAGAAAGAAAAAGAAGGAAAAAATAAGATGACTTTCGTTGAAGGGCCAAATTCCTAAAAATTCCAGCACCCACTTGTTCCACGTTAACACTTTAATAGCATCTAGCATATCCATGTTAAAATTACAGATTTTCCGAATCAATAAGCCCACTTGATTATAAGGTTCGGCAAATTAATATGTTTTTTACGAATTCTAAAATTAAGATGAACAGGTGATATATTGATAAGGAACCTCAACCGAAAATAGAATGTCACATTTACAAGTTACTCCTTTAGAGAAAATTTATATTAAATATCACATGATGTATCTTATGTTCCATGCACTTGTCCCACACCCAAGATTCTATCCGTTTGCAAGTTTAGCGGAAACTGACACGAGAGTCTCTTACAGCCGTGGAAGTAAACTATACCCGTGTTCTGATTGGTCTAGAGAGGTACCCCTACTTAGGAGGGATGACCCATCCAATAATCAATTTTCTTAACCAATGAAAGAATTGTCTGATTACGTAATGCAGCCCCGACCTTCCCCACTGACGAGCGGTTGTCCGAGACAAAATAGCCCCCATTGGAAACTCCACAGGTGTACTCTGCTATACAGATAATGATATACCTTGCGGAGACTCCAAGCTTCTTTATTCAATGAATCGAAATGACCTCTCAGGTAGAACTGATCCGATCGAAGGTTCAATGACATATATCATATTGTGATTTATTCCTAGGTTAGCTGAAACTCAGGGCAAAATCATCAATCGTAACAAAGGGAAGGGTAAGCGAAAGAGAGGAAACACGGGGTGGATTGCAAAAGAATTATAATGTAATTAAGTGACAGGAAAGAATATAAGGCGCGAAAAGAAACCAAAAGATAAAGCTCCATAGATCATAACTCAAAATATAATACACTATAAATACACAATACTGAACTAGGTTAAATTGGCAGACTCAAAACAATAACGCTGGGGCGCTCGCTCGGGAGTATACCGTGCCGCAACGGGCTTTAACTGATCGGTGGGAAGGGGAGGGGGGTGTCAGGGAAGGTGAAACTGTCTGGTGGACAAGGATGAAGAAAAGGGTTCACCGCCACTAGATCATTCTCGAAAAAAAAAACTTGGGCACCAACTGTCACGGTGTGGCACCGACGAGTGCCCTGCGCAGGTCCTCGAATAATTTCTCGACTCTACTTGCCAGCACGGGTAGCAGGGAAGAGATTCCCGAACGCAACGGCTTCTTAATTGTGACCTCGGATATTAATATTAACAAAAGTAAAAGAGAAAAGGATACAGGATACAATTCAAACGTGCTAACGATAAAAACCGGTCCGCGTCCAAATAAAAATGGCGCGATAGAGCCGGGTATGGAAAAAGGGGACTCACTAAAACTACAAAAGTACTCACTCGGAATAGCTCGCACTCGCAATAATAAAAAATCAGTATCCAACAAAATCGCATCTTCATTCGGAATCGCATTCCGCTGCCTAGGCTACGTAGCCACTCTCTCTTGATCCTTGCATCTCGGGCGATTGGTCCTCGGAGATGGCCCTCGCAGACTTCGAGTCAATGCCCTAGAGGATAGGGAATGCGGAAGGAAGAGTGAAGGGCAGGGGCCTTATCCTAATTACAATTGTTCTAAAACTAAAATACACAATAAACAACAGGATTCGCAATAGGTAACACTCAAGGCGAGTGACGCCCGCGAGACAGGCCGCGGGGAGGAGTCTGCATCAACATTTTTGCTACAACTTCTTCTTTTTCCCGGTCAACCTCCCCTCCTGCCCTTTGCGGCCAGCACCCTCTTCTGGTTATACACACACGGTACTCAAGTACGTGAGTCCCATGAAGTAGGAGGAAGGGTCAGGGTCTTACAGTACCAACGCGTGGGTGGCTGGACATACGACTACAGGCTTCGAGTGAACGTTCCGGAAAGCACGAGTCCGCGTCACTCTCGCACCGGCGAGTACCTGGCTGGACCACAAGCTCTCATTCCTCTTCCGAAACGACTCGACCTTTGCCAGATCACACTTGTCCCGCACGCCGTAGGTGTCCTGATCTTAGTTCAACTAAGATGGCCCTTGCAACTAATGCTCTCTCGGCTTCATCCCCCTTTCGCCAGACCCCCAATTACCCCGTTATGTTGTTACTTCCGCCTGCATAAGAATGGGGCGATTTCGAATGAATAGAAATTTATTATTACCTTTACATTTTTATCATTCGATATTACATACAGTTTAAGTTCAACAATGTTATCCTGTACTGCTCAATACCTATAAATAAGAGAAATTAGGTTTTACGTGAAACAGGACTTCTGATTTTATAATTTCGTCTGCTGTAATTGTTTTTACCTTCAAAAAATCAATTTCTTTTATCCGCATCTCATATCGTAAGTACAATTGTTCTTTCGCAAGTCCAGAGCCTGCCTAAATCTTCACTGTACTAGTACAGGCCTAAATAAGATCTTAAAGCATTCTGGATTTTCAAAATAAAGAATTTTACTAGGGGTGCCGCTATCATTCGATTTCTGGCACGAAGGCCTCTGCCCGACCGTCAGTTGTCAAAAGCCTAGTGCGTCAGAAAAATCTATAATGGCATTTCTTGCTAACGTTAGCATACAGTGCAACTTCACTCAGCTCACCTAATGTTGAGACATGTAAACTATGTGAAGAACCAATCAGATATTATACAAGAATCGGTCAGAACGTTTCAGAAAAAGTTAAGACGTGCCTCTCCACATACCCATGTAAGCTGGGTGGAGGTAAGCTACGCGAGGTTCTACTTTATACGATTAAAAATAGTGTAAATTTTTTTTGACTGAGAAGCAAACTACCCCTCTTGTATATCCAGGAGCCCTCTACGTACCCAAATGAACTCATCTATCTATATGTATATCTACATTAACCAGCTGAACCTACCCCCTGACATTACCCTTATTGACCTACCCTTATTGATGGCATATTACCAAAAGTGCTGTGTGATTTCGAGGGTCCACGTATTGCAATAGTCTGTAATAATACTTATACGTTTATTTAATATTTGCATAAAGATCATTCTATTCTAAAAACATGTGTAAGTATTGCAAAGTTATTAAATAAACATTTTCATTCATTCATCTATCTGTGTTTTATATTAATTTTGAATATTTTCGTGTTACTATTCCTTCGTTTCATTTTCAATTTCACACGAAATTTCGCAGTACCGACAAATAAGTTATCGACGTCTTCACCACCTACAAATAATATAAATTCGCAGAATTTGTGACATAATAAACTATTAAGCAAAGAGTTTTGCTTGAACCACGAACGCAAGTACAAACCTCCTAGAGGAATTAGATTTATGGCAATTGCAAAATATCAGGAATATAGTAATTTACCGCAAATTCACCCAGAAACATGCATGCTTCATGAGTCATGAAAATGAACGTGTAGATTATCAAATGATATATAAAATTATCCCACGTGCTTTCGTGTTTCTTAATACTGAAATCCAAATGAACTCATATTTTCAAACTCACGTCCGTGAAACTTTTGAGGGAAAATGTATAGAATCCTGCGGCAGTTAATACGAGTGGCGTTTGTGCACATAAAATACAATATGAAATAAGATTCACGTACTTCGGTGGCAGGGCGTACCATTCGCAATTGTAAAATGCATCGCCTATGTTTAAACTCTGAATAAAATAGTAAAATTTGTACAATTATTTTTATTCACCTGAATTATTAGAAAGAACTGGTTGAAGATTATTTTTGGCAAATCACCTCAGTCATAAGGCACTCCCCGACAAAACAATAACCGAGAAGCTGCAGAATCACAGAAAAACCATAGAAGATAAACGCCAATAATTGAGCAGTGTGAGCTGTGGCGTAATTCTGAAATGTGAAATATTTTTAGAAACTTTGGAAACGCCTATTTAGCTAAAATCACTGACCCTTTTCTGAAACATTGTACTACACAAATAATGATGAAATATTACCGTTAGAATATTATAAATCGCCAGACACAGTACTAAAGTTGCACCAATTATTTGCAATAGCAAAAAGTAAGCAAACGCGGTATGCAACTTTAGTGAGAGACTGAAATATGTCCGTACATATATTAATGCAATATTATATTAATTAAAGTAAGATATCCACAGTGATACAAAGTGAAAAGTTACATGATAATTTACCTTATTATTCGTGAATGCCTGATGACCAAGTATCTTATTTGTTTAGAAAAATTAGGCAAGTCTCCGACAACATTTTCCACTTGATTCGCTAAGACGGACATCTGTCCACACAAATGTAGCGTCAGTGTCACCAATAGACAATCCGTGCCGGCATATCCACATGCGACTATGGGAACGAGTATTCCTTCGTAAGCGTATATAGTATAATACAATTGCAATTCCGTAATATTGAAGAATAGACGAATGTGAATAGGCAGAACGTAAGCAGCTGATGAATTTCCTGTGACTAAATAAAATAATCAATGAAGCAAATGTTAAAGAAATTGATCCTAGTACTAAATCAAGGATTCGTACAATTTCTGTGTGACATTACATGGTCAATTATTGGTTGGGCGTAGTAAAGTATCGTTGAGCAGGTAGTTATTCCTACTGAGAATTTCACGTACGTCTTGGACAATCTGTTGTAGAATAAAAAAATAGATTTCTGCTCCTCTGTATCATATAAGTCTTTTACAAAGTCATCCTTAATATCGAGCACTATTTCGTTGAGTATCCTCCTGTTCAATCTGTACAGGCCAATTTTACAACACACCAGCGTCATGACTATGCTTTCCGTTAAATTTTCAATTATATATTTAAAATCCGAGAAACGGTGAATTAAATCCACGTAAACTAAGCAAGAAGCACTTGATATAAGAAAGAAAAAGAAGGAAAAAATAAGATGACTTTCGTTGAAGGGCCAAATTCCTAAAAATTCCAGCACCCACTTGTTCCACGTTAACACTTTAATAGCATCTAGCATATCCATGCTGAATTCACGAACTTTCCAAATCACTCAAACTTCTTGATTGTAAAGTTCGGCAACTTAAAATGTTTTTTACAAATACCAGAGTTAAGATAAATAGTTGATGTGTTGATAACGAACCGCAACCGAAAACACAATGCCAAATTTATTCGTTACTGCTTAAGTGGAATTTCAAAAAGATTTAATTTCAGATGATACATTTTACGGTTTATGCACTTGTGTCATAGTTAAGATTCTATCCACTTGCAGGTTCGATGAAGACTCAAGGGAAAGTCTCTTACGACCCTCGAAGTAAACTATACCCGTGTTCTGATTCGTCTAGATAGATACCCCTACTCAAAAGGGACGACCCATGTAATAAATCCAATAAAAGAATCGTCGATAGCGGCAATGTTACTAAGTAATGAGAGGTTGTCTGAGACCAAGCAGCCTTATTGGAAACTTGACAGGTGTACACTGTAACATTAATAATGATATACCTTTCAGCGATTCTGAGTTTCTTTATTCGTTGAACCGAATTGACCCCTCGGAGTGGCATTGCCCAGTTGAACTTTAATGATATTTTTTAGAATTTCTGTAATTTCCATATGCAGTCTTTCACGTCTACCCCCTAAATCATAGACATATAAGAATAAACCATGGAAGTGGGCGGAGAAAGCGACAGCGCAATAAAAAGAGACAACGGCTTGTGGTCCGTCTCTATCTTTGTCTAGCCGCGCATGCGCAAATTCCAACTACACATAATAGACGCACTGAACGCAGTGTGATGCAATTTTTAACTTATTGTGGCTATTGTGATTAGACGAGGACAGAAGGACATCCTGTGCTGCGTCTCTTTTTATCCCGCTGTCGCAGCTACTTAAGCGCCAACCTATCTCTTGCGTGATTTATTCCTATATGTCTATGATTTAAATAGAAAGAATGAATTTTTCGACAAAGGTAAAAGCATCTTGTGACGTATTTTCTAAACTTGACACAGATATCACGAATCTGATAGCTAACCTTCGCCACCTTCGACCGCTTACCCTTCGTCCATGCATCCACATGCCAGGTGGGTGGCAGCCAATTCTGGTTTCACCAAGAATTGATGAGCCAGTATAACCTGGGAGTTGAGATTGAACTGCCTCCACAGCAACTTCGAACACTTTCACCTCAACTCAACAAAACAAAACATCCCAAGAGCATTGGCATAACTGTGCGAATCTATCCGAGAGCATAATTTCTGAGCAGGGTGGCAACTCGAAGGGAACCAGAAAGCATGAATAGACAAAATCACGTCACAATGTATTTAAACGTTCTAATACTCATATTGACACTCTAGGTATGAATTTGGATTCAACCAACATTAAAGTTTCCTAATATTAATCAATCAATCTTGGGCGGGGGTTTAACCTTAAATTGAACACCGCGTCTCATTGATGCAGTACCGTATGTCATCTTAGCCAATACCATTTTTTACCGAATTTACTTTTTTTTATTGGTATTCTTCACAGTCACAGTAGCTTTGTTATATGCAGTGACTTCATTTGTGAGCTACGGTCATATTAGTTATACTAATCATATCAACAAATTTCTTAATATCGACATGTAAGTCATTGACATTTTCAACACCTGCAAAATATAAATTACACTTATGAATTAATCAACAATAAAAAAAAATAAATCAATCACAATTTATATGTATTACGAAACTTACGCTCGTGAATCTTTCGAAGGAAAGTGTACAGAGCCCTGCAGCATTTAGTGTAAGTGGTGTTTGTGATGGTAGCATACAAAATATTATAAATTTAACATCCATCGGTGGCAAAATGTACCAACGACAATTTTAAAATGATTAATACAAATTTTTGCTCTGGATAAAATAATTTAATCGAACGTTCAATAATTTATTATCAAAATTTCTCCAACGAAGGTTCGACAATTTACATCACTGACAAGACACTCTCCGATGAAACAATAACCAAGAAGCTGTACAATGGTAGTAAGAGCATAAAATATAAACATCAGTAATTTACCACTTTGCCTTGTGCTATAATTCTGAAATAAATTGCGTATAACAACATGTCACATCCGTATATCAAAGTCCTTATATGAACATTATTTTTCTGTTATCAAGTGCATATAATAAATGAATAAAAATCAATTATTAATTCTTTCCTGTAATCGTTCTTGATATCAAGGACTATTTCACTGATCAGATTCCGATGGATTCTGTAGAGACCAATTTTAAATAACATTAAACTAATCGCAATGCTTTCTGTTAAATTTTCAACAACGTATCTAAAGTCAGAGATGGCTTGCACTAAATCAGCACACTCCAAGCAACATAGAGCTAATATAATAGTGAAGAAGAAGCAAAAGGTGGCAGGACTTTTAACGAAAGGCCAAAGGCCTAAAGATTCGAGTATCCACTTGTTCCAAGTTAACACTTTTATAGCTTCTGATATATCCATTTCGTATTAAAACAAATATTTCGTGTCACTCAATTTTCGATGCTCGTACAGTATTATTTTCATAAATATTATTACGAATCTCAAGTAATTAACGGATTACAGAGTGTTTTATGTATACTTTAAATCTTCGATAGAACATTAGAGAGCAGGTAGTTAATAACGCATAGTACAATTCAGTTTTGCTTTATAGACTGTATCAATTCGGAGGTTCTAGCAAAACTGACTCAAGAAGCTTTTCCTCGCATCAAACTCAGCTACGTATGCATTATGATCGGCTTAGTGAAATACACGTGATTTGATCGATCACCCCAGACCTGATCATATTTTCTTCCTATTCAATAAATGAATAATCTACAAGAAGTTCTCGTCCAATTTGACTAATTGAAAAGGTCTTCAGACAGTGGTCAGAATCGTGCATTTTTCATAAATATATCATATGGATGATAAATTGATAATAGGTACTTCAATGCGATCGTGTTCCTTTTCAATTTCTTTGATCGAAGTTGCACACTGAGGAGAAACGGTTCTTATAAGGTTGAATGATATATTTTTGAAATACGTATAATTTATGAAATTATATATTGATAAATGATAATATTATTTTACACAAATTTTCGTAGCATTGACAAATATACCATCGGCGTTTTCGCTACCTGAAACTACACGATAAAAATAAAATATTATAATAAAAATTTGTTAAGACAATCAAATCCCGATATTTTCGTTAATAATATATTTACCGAATTTCAAATTTCACGTTCCACCCTTAAACTCCACGCAGGTGCGAATTATCAATTTGCAACAGTCAGTATGAAATTTAAAGGTGCGTGACCAAGATATGGAATTTAAGAGTCAAAATTACAGAAATTATCAATATAATGTTTTAACAATAGATGTTGACTTTGATAATCATGCCTGTAAATTTATTGTTACGATAAATTTGTTACTTACATGCGCAAAAGTACTTAAAGACTATAAATAGATTTTTCCAGCAGTTAGTACCAGTGGACGTTGAACAAATACCATACAAATCAAAAACAGTTTCAGCTCATAAGGTGACCTGTTGTACCATGTACAATTGTAAAAAGAATCTTGGATCTTTGTGCTCTAAAACAAAATATTGAGCACTTATGACTAACAGGATTAGCGTCAAAAATTGCTGCAAAAAATAACTGACTGATGAAATTACTTCGTTAATGAGATACCTATCCCCCGATTAAACAATAAGCAAAGAGTAACATGGATACCGAACAGGCATAGAAGATAAACGTTATGAGATGCATATTTTGTCCACTATCAGACATCTGAAACAATGCATTTCAAAGAAATACAAACCTTCTATTCTCCACTGTAAATATTATATATTATCGAAAAATGTTTAAATATATTTAATTTTAATATTTTAACGTAATTTACCGAGATAAGATTGTATCCAGCCAAACATAAAAGTAAACTAATTCCAACGACTTGTTGAATTAAAATCTGATTAAATGCCGTATCTAAGCTTTTTGAAATTCTGCAATGTACACGTACAAATTCAAATATATTGCGCCATAATAATCATAATGTATGACATAAGAAAAAATACATTCACCTTATGAGCCGAAGATGCTTCATAACTATCACTCGCAATTCATTTTGAAAATTTTGCGGATTCATTGTTAAATTTCGCACTTGGTGTGACAAAACAGCCAATTGACCGCGCACGTGTAATACCAATGTAACTAATAAACAATCAGTTCCAATAGATCCAAAGGCTATGATTGGGATGTTTAGAATTTCAAAAGCGTACATGAAGACGTACATTTGAAAATTTGTATATAATTGTGTTATGTATTTCCTAAATCTTTGGAAATGACCGCACGATGAGAACAATAAATAATTACAAAACATTATTTTTCTCAATTGCATAATCTCTTACGTGTTTTATCCACGATTACATGTCCAGTTAAAGGTCTGAAATAATACAGTACTGCCGCAATTAATGTTATCGGGATCCCAACTTTCATAAATTTTTGAGCTATTGCATTGTATTCCAAAAATAATGCTTTCTCTTCACTATCCTTATAAGACTCTTCTTTAAAGTCGTCATTTATGTCATTTAACATTTTACGTAATTCATTTTTATTAATTCTGTAAGCACTAATCTTTAAAAACGCAAGAGTGATCACTAAATTCTCAGTCAGATTTGCGACTACACATTCTAAATTGTTTAAATACTTAAACAGTTCGACATACTCCAAACATGTATGAATCATAAAATATATGTAATAAAATAAAAATAGTTTATTGCTATCATCTAATAGCCAGATACCCAAAAACGAAAACATCCATTTGTCCCAAGTTAATATATCTGCAGCTCGTGATATATCCATTTCAAATATTTAGCTTTTGAATTCTATAAAGATTTTGATATTTTTGCTTTATCGGATTATAAATATTTTCGAAAGTTTTTCACTGGTATCGCGAAGGTATCTAATGGTTTAGGCTCGAAGGTTGAATTGAAACTGATGGTAAGAACTTTGTTTAGCTTCGATGTCAACTTTAGGTTTGGTCATGATTGGCACGTAGTCTAATGCGCAGCTTAATGGTATTTCCAGAACATAAATCAATTTTGTTATTCAATTATTGAATCCTAAGCATGTTGTGAAGTTCGTTTGTCATTCTGGTTGGTCAACCAGAATTCAGAGACAATGCATTTACTGCTTGGAAACTAAACAGATGTTGTGAATGGATAAATATATAATGGGGACTTTACTTATTTTTTCAAGTAAAGAAAAAATTATTAAAAATTACCTGAGTATACAGGGTGTCCCAGAACTAAATTCAAACCTTTAAAGGGGTAATAGAGGGGGTCGAACTGAGTGAGTTGACTTATGGAACATGTGGTCTCGGAAGCAGCATTCGCGACATACGAACGGTTAAAAAGTCGCGCTAGGCGCCGGCATGTAGGCAACCGTAACTTCGACACCCGTAGTAACGACAGAGTTTTGTAATAAAATTTGATATTGATACTTTCCTTTGAAATTCTTAAATTTGACAGCGTTACGACTCGCATCAGCAGTGGAACACGCTTATCAACCAGCTGCTAACCGATGTCCGTTGTGTGGTCGGTTGCCTATGTGCCGGCGCTTAGCGCGACTCTAACCGTTCGTATCTCGCGAATGCTGCTTCGGAGATCACATGTTCCATAGGACAATTTACACAGTTCGACCCCTTCTAATACCCCCTTCAAATTTTGCATTTAGTTCTGGGACACCCTGTATGCTATTTAATTCTCACAATCTTTTTCGAATACGATCATTTATCATTGGTCTGCATATCCCGTAAAGCCATAAAATATTATTTCCATTTATGAGTATTATGGTTTTGAACATTCAAACGAACACACTACTCTTTTATATATTGTAATGTGGCGTTTGCAGGATGACCTGTTCCATAAGAACCATAGGGGGTCGGAGAGTCGTGCCGCCGATATGATGCCCATAAGGACGAAGGATCAGTGCGAGGCGAAGCCGGGGAGTGAAACCGGCCCAAGCTCTCGAAATCGGTTGAACTTGGGAGAGAACGGAACCGCCCGAAGAGGGTGCAGTATACATGCATACATACCTACAGGTAAATCATGGGACAGCGTGTGGAAGGCCAAGGCCGATCACGTACCCTCGCGATAGAAGATTCAGGAAAAGCTCCGAAGACTCAGGACGACGTCCGCGACTGCGTTTTGTTCAGAAATGCATAGAGTCGCGCGCGGTAATTGTGTTAGACTGTACATTCGATTTATTCGTAATATATCGCCAGATTATGCAAACTAGTCACTGTATCGTTCCTTTAAAGTCCGACCGCTACCGGTAGCTTTCCCGTCCCCACGTTCCCTTCTACCATTTCAGGACAGGAGCTAGCTAGAACGGCCGGTCGAAAGGATTTTCGGTGTTGACATGCTGCGTATTAATTTCTACTAACGCAGCAGCTAGTACATATGTATATACATCATGTATTTAAACGCTCAAATAATATGAAGCTTTCAATGTAAAGCTGCATAAAGTCATTGACTAAATTGATTAAGAGAAAAAGTTAATTTAATTCAGTTTCAGTTTGGCACATTGAGCACCTTGCTTGAGCAGCACTATTCGTCCAATATTCGAGTTTTCCGTGATTTTTAAAGCAAGTAAAGTTTCAAAAGTGTCGCATGATAAACTGAATAAGATTCACTTCATGCCAAAAACAGCTAAGTAGGTTTGGAGAAAAATTGTGACGTAATGTTAATGAAGTTTAGAAGAAAAGTAAAAATATATCGCATGTTCAAGTTAACATGTATACAAAAGTATAAATGCAAAGCAGATTAGGAAATGAATAATAAGAGGGTGAAATTCCCTCAGTACAGACTCTATAGTTATCGAGTCTCATCAAAGTACCGCCTTATTATTCTCAATATTCTCGGCATCCAATTTCAAGAATGACTTCTTGACTTGAAATGTAATTAGACGGAGAAGGCTGGCTGAGGCGGACTAATTGTAAGCAACTAATCACACTACGGCATTTTTTACCAAAGATTCAAGGACTGCCTCCAGAGCAATTTGAAAAGCACCTGGCACTTATTGTTAGATGCAAGTGCTACAACGGAGACTGAGGAAACCTCGTTTAACACATATTACAATTTAGAATGGTAAGTATATACCAAAGTATGGTATGGTAGACTGCTTATGAGGAAGCAGGTACAGTAGGTTCCCAATTTACCTTGTTATCTTCATACAACTCCAGATAACAAAACAAGCTCAATTTGAGTTCACAATCTCAAAATTATAAATTCAATGGGTGCGTTCCACTAGACGATCGCAACGCTCGCAACGCCCCTTGAGCTGTTCCACAAGGCGCCCGCGGTCTTTGC
>JARQTC010000252.1:21716-70425 GCA_030142495.1 Cephus runcator
AACGCTCACAAGCTAGTGGAATAGGAATAATCACGGTCGTAAGCGTGAGCGTTGCGATCGTCTAGTGGAACGCACCCAATGTATACCCAAAGTGCCTATACAACTCACAATCAGCTGCTGTTTTATGCTCACTCTTTGAGGACATACGCTTGTCCATAATTGACTGCATTATGGCATCATGTGTTGAGTACGTTCAAGCTATCGACGCATAGTATGGACCATGTATAGACATAGGAAAAATTTTCAGCTGCAAGAAAAAGATAGCGACAGATGGCCGCCAAGTCCTGTCTCTATTTAATCGGCAGCCATAGTACGAAAGTATAAAGAATGTAGCTAAAAGAAGCATTAGAAAAGGAGAGCGATTGGCCGCCACCTCATTCCCTCTTTGATTATATGTATGAACGGTCACTTTTTCAAAGGATTTGAAGTAGGGATGGTTTGGATCTATCTTCCACAGCTCGTTACTAAATGTCGCGCGTTTTATGGATTCATCTAGGGCATATTCCGCAATTGAACCACCGGTGCGGTTATTACATTTCAGCCAATTAAATCCATTAATTTCGACTGCTGGCAAAAATCAATCGATGTCATTGGCTGAAATTTAATAACCACACTGTGGTTCAAATACGGAATATACCCTAAAATGCATCAAAAAATTGTACTCAATTTGAAGTAAATTTGAGGGTGATACAACCACAAACTGAGAATTCAATTTGAGTTGAAATTGACGGTCGATATTATTGACACACAAAGTGATCTCAATTTGACGTTAACTAGACATTATAAGTTGTAGAGATCTCATGCTTGACTATCTAAGATTTTGTATAGAGTGGATATCAACTGTGCACTAATGTGACATTGAAAAAACTGTGCGCAAAATATTTTATACAAGGAACTATGTAATATTTATTTTTACACTTGTTGCTATAGCATTTACAATCTTTCTTCTGCCAAAACAAAATAAGCTGTTTTGTCACCTTAATTATTATATGTGAGAAATGGCTTTCTTCTTATCTTTTCTGTAATTCTAATATCCAGATATTTTCAATTCCTTGTATATGTACAATCTAATAATCTATTAAAGTGAAACTTCCTATTTTCGACTTAAATAATTTCTTTTGACAGATGATTGCGTCAGAAAAATCTTTGGTAGAAATCTTTTATTTCCAATAAAAAATATATTGATTTGATTACTTATAAGATACCTTAATCGTGGTAAATCCACAATATGCGTCTATAATTATGTAATATTATTTTATTATAATATTATATAGCTATTTTTTTCTTCAGAACATTAGAATGATAGCATAGTTTTAATGTACAAATAATATACGATATGCTATTGGAATTTTCACAATATTTGTTATCAAATACTTCTAAATAGATTGAATACTCTACTTCAGTTACAAATATTCAACTATCTGTAAGCTATACTCTATTGCTAAACATAAGTGTAATAGAGGATAGCTTACATTATAAAACATAATTTGAAAAACTATTCATTTTGAAAGAAAAGCCACTGATATTTATCCTCATGATACATACAAATTATTTAATAAAAAATAAGTTGACTGTTTAAAATGACCATTGATAATTTTTATTTTCATACTTATATAGATATCATGTAATTTGAGCAAAAAAAACAAGTACTTTTTCAACACTACCCAGTTTGTGGTATAAGAGCTTAGGCTTTTCAATGTCTTGCTTTCAACGATTCGGAGTATATAATTTTTGCATTTGCTAGGACAATATATATGATGTAAGAAACATACTAATTATGCCTCTCAAAATGTTAATCATATGAAATAGAAAGCCATACAACTAACCTTAATGTAATAAGAAGCTAGAACTCCATGGATTGATTATATCTTATTATGTTCTTGCAGTGTTCATCCATGATATACAACTATTTCAATTGTCATATAATTCTGTAAAGTAAAAAAATCTTCATGATCATTTATTATTAAATAAACACTAAATTTGCAGTTTCAGGATTTTATATATTTTGATCGATATACCATTCTCATATCGATCGATATACATCTATCACAAATAAACTACATCCTATAATTTCCACATCAATCTTGCAAAAGGTGTGAATAACCACATTGTAGTATATTCCTGTAAATTAAACAAATCCAGCATAATTATTCACTATAAATTAAAAAGCACGCTGCAGCAAAATAATTATAATTGTTTTATCGTATCATTCAACTACTATATTCTGAACTATTTATCGTCTTTTTAATCAAAATATTAATAGTCTGTCTTACATATTGCATGTTATTTTCATTATATTCTTCTTCGAAGCCAACTTTTTTTCATGACTCTATCTATAGTCCTATTAAACTTCACAGATATATATTAGAGATTTTAAGACTATTCTTTAGACCTAACCTTGACGCCATGCCCATCATTTAACGACTCACAAGTGTCACTAATAATTGTCAATTGGCAACTAATATTAAACAACAATTTAAGAAAAGCTTTTCAAATACATTTTACAATTGAGATATGCAATACGACTCAATACAAATATATAGCATTCATTTCAACGAGACAAAGATCACAAAAGCCTTTAGAACTCTCATTAATGAAGTATATATACATTAGAAACTCGTAACAAAAGTTTTATATGGACCTCACATGAATAGATTATAAACATTAAGCACCTTGAAAGGGAAAAAAAAAGAGACGAAGAGTCGCGCAAGCGCCTACCATAACTAGATAAACTGTTACATTACTCAGTGCAAGGAGATTTGAGTTCCACTCTTCCATAAGTCAATTAAAGCCATAGTCCGAAGAATCACTCATTGCCCGTTCGACTTGGTGGCGACTAACAATTGGGACGTCGAAGTAGTGACTCGATGATCCTCGTTACAACGGATTGTGCGAGACGTGAGAAATATGGTAGAAATACTGTTACTGTAAATATCTTATATATTTATATACTGCCAAAGGAATCCAGTGCCTTTTTTTTATTGTTCTGTGCCAAGTAATCGATGCACGCAAGCACATGGTCTTGTTAGTGAATTTGTTTATACGACAATGCGATTAAATGTCAATTACTGGGAATAAATTGGCGAAAGAATTATTAAGTACTAGGTATGTAAGACACGCAATATTTAACTAACAAACAAAATATACAATAAGAATTTTGTTTAATTTATCAAAAATATGTCAATCGTATTTAATTTTAATTCATATTTAACGTTAGAACTGTATTAGGGGTATCAGGATACCCCAGTAAATTTTTGGTCGAAAATTTTCAACCATTCGGTAAGAAAGGGCTCTGCTTTAAGGTACAAGGTAATGTAGCATTTTTTTCGACGGATTTGCATGCATTCTACACTACATTAAATGCATCCAGTTGCAGTAAACTATAAATAATATGCCTGCACATTTTTTTACTGCAATTGGAAGCGAATAAGAATGGTTGATAGATCGTGGAGTACAGTTTCAGCCCAGTATACAGCTCCCGTGACGGCTATGAAGGTATACAGTTCTAGCGTTAGACGTACGTATATGTTGCCTTTGAACATTCAGCATTAAGTTAGTTCTGCCGTCTACGTAAATTAAATTCATTTTTTTATATATGAAAGTCTTAATGTTCAGTTATATGTTAAAAAATTTCAAGCCCCTTTACCACTCATTTCAGAGAATAATTAAATATTAAAAATTGACATTTTTAAATGGGAAAGAGATAGAGGTCAAGACACTCAGGTCAAAGATAGCTGAAATATAAAAAGCATCTCGTGTTCGTTAAAGAAGAGTTACCGAACATCTCAAGGGAATATCACATTTTAATTGAGACAATGAGTTGAGAAGGAGCGGCTAACTTCGAATAACGTCGCTGAACAGGGCGTAGAAGCTTTGCAACAGTACATTATGCGATATAACTAACAGATGGATCAGACCATGGATTTATACGAATTGAGTTTTAATTATGAACGTTATAATATATGCATAAAAGACAATGTCAAATTATATACTTTGCAACATACTGATCTGCCAAAGTTGCTACGTCGACAATACGAATGTAAACATTCTCAGTCGCTACGATCGGCACGTCGGCCTCCTTCGTATATCAAGCTTTTTTTCCGCCACAATATTCTCTACCCACTGCTTTCTCTTGTGAGTAATGAATCTCCCTTTTCCTTTGCCATATTCGGCTCTCACATTATAATTCTCTTCAACGACTTCTGTCATCTTCCTTCACATCAAAACATGAAATAAACCTTGCCTCCGCTGATATATGTCGGCAACCAAACGAGACGCCGCAAATGCCAAAGGTTTGCAATCCACGACTCACACCGTTGCCACATTTTCAACGATCTTTAATAATCGCAATACAAACTGATTAGAGCGAGTATTAACAATCATGCTTTTGTAACAAAAGTCGAGATATTATAATTAGGTCACGTTATTAAAATATTGCAATCATTTGTGCAACTAATTATTATGATATTCTAGGTGCTTAATTTTCAACAAATAGTCGTTAGGGCTCATGACCTCTACGTGACAGCAGAACCACCTTAACGCCCAGATTTACTGTTTAAATTTAAATACAGCTTAGCTAAGCTCATTCTAAGTTGGTTTATGCCGTTCGAGCTAACCAATCATGAGCGTGAAATTGTTGAATTCAACTAAACTTTCTGCTAAATTTAAATAATAAAACCGAAGCTATAAAATTATAAAATTATTCAAATAAGTAATTAGTTATTAATAAGCCACTACGGAGAATCTTTGATCACACTGTAGTATTTTTCATCCTCATTCCATATTGAGTTTTCTCTTTGTTTTCCTCTTTTTTCCATCACTGCGGGTATCCACATTGTCTCAGCCGATTGAACTTCAATCTTGCAATGTGTAATCTGTAAGAGTGTTTATATAGAATTTCAAGATTTAAAATGCACAATAATTATTCTCTAACCAACTGTTACTATCAAATAGTCCTTGAGTTGCTCATTTTACTCAGCCCAGCAAAGATAACATTTTAAGTAACATTGTACTATATTACACGTAAGAAGGATGTAAGCTATTCCTATTCAAATATATCACATGTTACGTATTTGATTAGGAATTAATGTGTTACATGTATTTTACATATAACATATATGTATATATTACTAAAACGTTGTATTAACTGGGTTTAAATTTTCACACTCATATACATACCCTCATATAACACCGTTGTCATATTGACGTTATAACAATGAGTGGGAAATTACACCATCATGTTCGTTATATGTAATATTGTGTTTGCTGGGATTCTTATAAATCCTATACAACGAGCAGATATAAAATTCAATGCGTACGCATTGAAATGATGTCAATTGGCTATTACTCAGGTTGCCATTAGTAATTCAATACGTATGTGTTCTCACAAATGAGAGTATTAGCCGCAGGCGTTCATTCTTTTAATATGATTTAAGTTCAGTCCGAGTCAATGGGCGACTTATATGGGGGCTCACGTGTATATATAGATATATACATGTTTAAAGTATAGTTTGGGGACAATTTCAATAATACAGCCGCTAGTTTGAGAACAATTGTATAGTTTCGGGTCGGGTCGTTTCGTTAGGTTAGGTTAGATTAAGTTAGAATTTCAATGCTGTGATGCGTGAGGGTTTTAGCTAAAAAAAACGTTAGCTTGCTATTGTGAATGCCCCTTAATCGCCTGGGTCCTCAAACTATACTTTTTACATGATTATATACATAGATATATATACACATAGATATAAATTTGGCTATGGCATACTTTGGAGTCGATTTCTTTTACGAACACGCTTATTCGAGGTCTTATGGCTGTTTTGGGTACCGACCTCAAAGCTTTTCCAGCGTAATGACTGTTTTGAGGCCCATAAAGGTGACTCTCACACCGAATTTGTTTATATTTTTTTAATTGTTAATAAAATTGTTTATAATGTTAGGTTAGGTTAAGTTTCGTTAGGTTAGTTTAGCTTAGAATTCCAATGCTGTCACACCCCAAGGTCTAGTTTTTTTTTAAAAAAAAAACATTAGCTTGCAGTTTTGACCCCTTAATGCTTCAGGTCCCGAAAGTATCCCGTGGACATGTTTATATATATATATAGATATAATATACCTTTACGCAACATAGTGCTAAGGCAAGTGAAACTTATTATTAACCGAGTTGTGCATTTGCTAGAATAGTGATTGTAATCACTGAGAAAACCGCACTCATCTCAACGACGCTAACGTTGAAAGAATTTTAAAACATCGTAGGAAACATGAGTTATTACATGTACTGCCAAGCGGATGCTATTACTAGTATTAAGTAACTAAATACGACAGAGTTATCGGTACAGGAGAACGATTATTCTAACCTTGTCAAGGTATTGAATTTCAAATTTGATCGGAGTTGCGAATTATTTAGATTTTAGAGAGCTACGCGCGTCTATACCATTTAAACAGTTGATTTGTGAGTAAAATATGAAGAGTAGAGAACTCTTTTACATTTTAATTCTTAAAAAGAAGGCCCCTTGAAAACGTATTTTACTTGGTCTACTCAAAATTGATAAATTAAATATGTATATCCTTTGGTTGTAAAAATCCGAAAAAAAAACGTGCAAGACATAATTTGAATGGTTTCGAAGGGTGAATATGATGTAATGAGAATTTTTTTTAAGTAGTTGATCAGATTTATCAAGGGCGTAAATGTTGCAAAACCGTGTACTTTTCGTTTAACCCCAGAAGGATAATCTACGTAAATTTTACTCCCAAGTCCGAAATATTTTTAACAGGTTAAGGGCGTTAAGACATTGGTGACTGACAATGAGACTATACTTTCCGTTCGGACCGCGTCAGTCACTAGTGCCTGACAGTATACAATTCCGCCAGCATATCGGTAAAATCGGATATCGCAGACTAAACAAAAGGGAAGACAAAACTTGGCGTTCAACGTGATAACGTAGTCTAGAACAGTGGTGCGCAAACTTTTTTTGACTGCGACCCCTTCAGTAGAAAAAAGTGTAGAAAAAAGGTATGCAGCATGCAGGCATAATGCATTTCATAAAAATTTGGCGACCCCCAAAAAACTTCTGGCGACCCCCACAGGGGTCGCGGACCCTAGTTTGCGCACCACTGGTCTAGAAAACGGTAATTTTTGTAGGGTTAATAAGATTAGAGAAGTAATTAAAAGTAATTCAACGATGCGTGATGTCATTAGTGCTATTCGGTATTTTAATCGCAAATTCTTACAATATCGCACTTAAATTATTGGAAGTGACTCAAGTCAATTGCTTAGTTAACAGAGAAACAAGGTAGTAATTCGTGCTTGTAAACAAACGTGTGTCACAAACGAAAGATAGAATCGATACGATTTTTATTTATAGTGAAAGTAGAAAGTGTTTGAGGGAAAAAGTAAATTTGTACAAGCAAAATTTACTAATCACAATTTTCCATCTCTTCCTATGTATTTTGATTTATTTGAAAGTTTTCATAGACCAGTGGCGTCGATCAGTGAATTATCAGACAGTAACATTTGTTTACTCTCACGGTAACTTCAGATGTCCGATCGGATCTAGATTTTTGAATATTGACAAACGATACTAATTTTTCAAATTGTCCACATGCACGTTTTGGTTCGGCGGTTCGTTGGCACTTAAGGACTCCACTTCTTTGCACGATCCATACGGTGACTTTTAAAAACATTTGATGCGCTACCTGTGATTTATTGACTCCATTAATATTGCAGTTCAGATAGTATATTATTATTTTATATCAATGTGCATATCAGGGAGATGACTCTCATATATTTAAAGCAATATAACAAGATAGTAGGTATTTGTAAAACAAATTTACTGTGTTATCTGTCTGCGACATTTTTTCTTGTATAATCTAATGCATCGGTATTGCGTTATAGTACGTTACGTTATACGTGCTATCATTGGCTCTCCTGTTTCATACTCATCCCAATAAACTCCATACCGTTATTTCTCTTAATATCTAATACTTCCTAAAAAGCATTGCCTTCCTTTTCTTCAATCTTTACTTTTCTACCTGATCCTTATCCTTCGTATTTCTATGGCGAACTTCCTACAATTTTCGATAAATATAACAGCGAACCCCCTAAAGCTGTAATTTAGTTAGAAATCTGAATTTTATACGAGCAACACGTCTCACAAGTATACTTCGTCCTGTAATTTCAATCTTGGTTTTTATTCTACGGAAATCTACTAATTATTTCTGAGACCCAATAACAAATATAATTGTTGGACGACATAAGTCTCTTTGGAGGCGGATCGTAACAGTTAGCGCAAATGAATTTTTCGTGAATACTCATCACAGTACTCAAATATATTTCAGAGAGGACCATGTATAAGACAACTTAAGAATAATCCCAGTGAGTGATGTGGAAGCGGAGAAGATCGCTGAGCATCTCTATATGAATAATAAGTGAAAAGATACAAAAAGAGTACTGCCATTATGGAAAAAAATCAAAAGAAAGAGACGCAGGAGAATCCTCGGAAGAATGCAAATCCTGTTTCTGTAATTACTTTCGCGTAAGTCTCTTTTTTTTAACTATTCATGTGACGTGTTTCGGTTATGTTTAGCCTGCACAATACAATGCTGTTTTTCTTACATAATGCACAGTTGGATCCTGAAGACGTTCATTTTGGGCTACCAGCGAGACTTGGAAATGTCTGACTTGCATACGCCACTCGATGAACATTCTAGTAGCCAGTTGGGCGAGAGAATTGTACAGATTTGGGAGGAAGAGGAGAAACAATGCGCGGCTAAGAAAAATGGGTCTCATCCGAGCTTATTGCGTGTATTGATGAAACAATTTGGTCCGAAACTTATGCTGTATGGTGTAATAGAGGCTGTGCTGGAACTTCTGATTAAGTATAAACAACGAAAAAGAAACGTCTAATATACATATGTGTTTCTTGACACAATACATCAAAACCTTATATTATAATCTAAGTAATATATATGTATATCTATTAGGATTCCACAACCGTTGGCACTTGGGAGACTCTTACGCTGCTTTACCCAAGACCGGAACACGAATGGTGTTGAAAATGAAGCGTACATTTGGGCCGGAGTAATGGCTACTTTTGGTTTGCTCAATTGTTTCGTATCGCATTCATCCCTACAAGGTATAATGCACATGGGAATGAAGATTAGGGTTGCCTGCAGTACGTTAGCATACAGAAAAATTTTGAGGTTGTCTAAAATTTCACTCGTCGAGACTACGGTTGGTCAGGTAAGATATTTGGAGGAATGGAGTTTAATTCAAAATTTGGTGGTATTTAATTTATGAAAAAAAAAATATATAAAAAACATTATTGGTGTTTTAGGTGGTCAATCTTCTCAGTAATGATGTCAATAGGCTCGACTATGCCGTATATTTTTTCCATTACATTTGGTTAGGTCCACTTCAAAGCTTAGTGATAACATATTTCATATATCAAGAAGTTGGATGGGCTGCAATAGCTGGCATGTGTACTTTGTTAATTTTTGTACCTCTACAAGGCGAGTGAAGGACTGTTAATATTTTTAAGCTACGTGAAGTTTCTCTATCTAACTATATATATATTTATATAATATTCTTAGGATACCTAGGGAAAAAAACATCAGAATTAACACTGATGTGTGCCTTACGCACGGACGAAAGACTGAGATTGATGAATGAAATTATAAATGGGGTGCAGGTCATCAAGATGTATACATGGGAAAAGCCCTTTTCGTATCTGGTTGCAAAGGCACGAAAGTACGTTATCGAGAACGTTAAATTGGACAATTTTCACACACGATAACTAATAATATGATATTTACAAATATTTCAGAAAAGAAGTGAACGCTATACAAAAAAATGCTATTGTACAGGGTACTACTTTGTCATTTGACATGTATGTCCCACGTCTTGGACTTTTCGTAACCATTTTGATTTACATACTTCAAGGCGAAAATATTACAGCTGAGAAAGTCTTTATGATAACTGCATTTTATGATGTTCTTCGTATGAGCATGACTATTGCATTTCCACTAAGTAAGTATTCCGAAGTTGATATGAAAGTCTAACAGGATTACAGCTGTCTGTTATCTATTGCATAAATAACACGAAAAACAACATTTTATAGGTATTAATCAAATTGCCGAGTCACTGATATCAATACGACGTCTAGAAAAATTCTTGCTTCACAAAGAGGTGGAGAAACATGTTGTGACTGATTACGAATATAAACCTAAGCAATTTCTGGCGTCACCAGTTGCCATATCTCTTACAAACGCTACAGCAAAGTGGATTACTGATATTAAGGATGATACACTGACTAATATTAATCTAACTGCAAAACCTGGTCAATTAATAGCTATAATAGGCCAGGTAGGAGCGGGTAAGAGTAGCCTTCTTCAAGTTCTACTTCGTGAGCTACCCCTTCAAAGTGGAACTATAGAAACTTATGGAAAAATCGCATACTCTAGCCAGGAGCCATGGCTATTTGCCTCCTCAGTTCGACAGAACATTTTGTTCGATCGTCCAATGGATAAAGTGCGTTATGATAATGTAATAGATGTTTGCCAACTAAAAAGAGACCTAACTTTGTTTCCTTATGGTGATAAAACAATTGTGGGTGAACGCGGTATCAGTTTGAGTGGTGGCCAACGTGCTAGAATCAATTTAGCTCGAGCTGTGTATGCTGAGGCTGATATATATCTGCTGGATGATCCACTTTCTGCGGTCGATGCTCATGTGGGGAAACACATCTTTGAACAGTGCATAGATGGATACTTGAGAGGAAAAACTAGAATCTTGGTGACGCATCAATTTCAATATCTGAAGAACGTCGAGCGTATCATAATTATGAACAATGGTGCTATACAGGCTGATGGTAGTTTTGACGAATTACAAGCATCTGGATTGGATTTGACTAAATATCTGGAATGTGTCGAAGAAGTTCAGGATGAAGTTGAAAATACGCGAAGGAACAGTAAACAATCCTTGACTTTGAGTATCAGATCAGAAGAGGCTCTACAGGATGATCCTGTTGAGGTTGCAGAGTCTAGAACTATTGGACGCATTACTGGAACAGTTTATGTATCCTACTTCAGAGCAGCTGAAAACACGTGCCTTGTATTGTCTATGTTTGTTATTTGTATACTTAATCAAACTATTGCTAGCGGCGGAGATTACTTCATCGCGTATTGGGTTAACGTTGAGGAAGGATTCGTGAACCATACGAATGGGACTACGAAAACAGAATGGCAATCGTTTATTTCCCGAGACTGGTGCATTTACTTATACAGTGGTTTTACTGTAACTACTATAATATTGACATTTTTAAGAACTTTCGCCTTTTTTGGAGTTTGTATGAGATCTTCAAGAAAATTACATGCTGATATGTTCTATAGTATCATTCGTGCTACTATGCGATTTTTCAATTCCAATACATCAGGAAGGATTTTAAATAGGTAACTGACGACATAAGTAGATAGACATACACTTGCGTACAAACATTTTCTAAATTTAATTATGCATTAAATAAGATAATTAAAAGTAAATTCGAAAACTTTCTAAAGGATTGAAAAACAATTTTTATAATTGTTTGACTATATACATTGGTAACAAGAAATGGTACTTCCATACTTATATATATATATTTGTTTTCATTTATACAGATTCTCCAAAGACATGGAAGCTGTGGACGTAAGATTGCCTATGGGTATGATCGACGTTATACAAGTTACTCTATTGGTAATTGCTGTGATCATTATAGTTGCCTCTGTAAATCCATGGTTGATGATTCCCACAGCCTGTGCAGGATTAATATATTATCTATTAGCAATATTTTACATTAGTACCAGTCGTAGCGTGAAACGTTTAGAGGGCATAAGTAAGTTTAAAAATAACACCTCACCACATTTGCAACATTCTCTGTACTAATTTTAGACTAACGATTAAAATTCAATTTCCTTACAGCTAGATCTCCAGTGTTTGGTCACATCAGTGCAACTCTTCAAGGTTTAGCAACTATCAGATCATTCGATGCTGAAAAAACATTAATATCTGAATTCGATAGCCATCAAGATCTTCACTCTTCTTCCTGGTTCATCTCTATATCTGGTTCAAGAGCCTTTGCGTTCTATCTTGATATAGCTTGTCTATTTTATACTACCACAATCACCTTCAGTTTAGTACTGCTTAGTAGTTCCATATATGTGGGTAACCTGGGTTTGGTAATCAGCCAGTGTATCGGACTCACAGGAATATTACAATGGGGCATACGTCAAGTAGCTGTAGTGGAGAACCAAATGACGTCCACGGAAAGAATCCTTGAATATTGTAAATTAGAACAAGAACCACCATTAGAGAGTACACCTGATAATAAGCCAAATGAGAATTGGCCAACGGAAGGACGTGTGGAGTTTAAAAACTTGTACCTCACATATATTCCTGAAGATCCTCCAGTGCTGAGAAATTTAAATTTTGTAATAATGCCACGTGAGAAGATAGGAATCGTTGGTAGAACTGGTGCTGGAAAATCATCTTTAATTACCGCTCTATTTCGATTAGCACCTATCGAAGGAGACATTTTGATTGACAATGTGTCAGCAAAATCTTTGGGATTGCACGATCTTCGTTCAAAGATTAGTATTATTCCACAAGAGCCTGTGCTTTTCTCAGGAACAGTACGAAGAAATTTGGATCCTTTCGATGAGTATTCGGATGATTTACTTTGGCAGGCTCTTGAAGAGGTTGAACTGAAGGAAGTTGTGAACGAATTGGTAGCTGGTTTGAATACAAAATTACAAGAAGGTGGTTCGAATTTCAGTGTGGGACAGCGGCAGTTACTTTGTTTAGCTAGAGCCGTTGTTAGGAATAATAAAATTTTGGTGCTTGATGAAGCTACAGCTAACGTAGATCCACGGACTGATTTTCTTATTCAAAAAACCATTAGAAGAAAATTTGAAAATTGTACAGTACTTACGATAGCACATAGACTGAACACGGTTATGGATAGCAGTAAGATTCTGGTTATGGATGCAGGAACCATGGTGGTAAGTTTATTTAAATAATTTGTTTATTCGTCCAATTATACATAGTCAGATTTGTTTCGTAACTAATTTTAATATATTAACGTTTTATCTTTTTAGGAATTCGATCATCCATTCACTTTGTTGCAAAATAAACATAGTTTGTTCTATAATATGGTTCAACAAGTTGGACACGCAGTGGCTGAAACTCTCACAAAAATAGCAGAAGATGTTAGTATCTGAAATCTAAGAAATTAAACTTATTTGCATTTATGTACATATTTTTATCATGTTTAAATATTTCATTTCAGAGTTATCGTTTAAAGAAATGTCAATAATATTCGAAGATGCGTATGAAGCATGAACAATTTTCAATAAATGGATTGTGATGAGTTGAGAGAGCTTCCAGGAGCAGCGAACATAATGATAATCATATATCTTATATGATTTTACTATTTTTTTCCATGCTAGTGAATTACTTATACCTACAAAACAAATACAGAAAATTATTTTCATCAGTGTTAGCCTTTTCTTGATTTTCTTTATTTTAAGTATCATTTATTATACACCTTTACAATATCCACTACGTCAGTCGTACAACTGTACATTGTTACTCCTTATCCGTTAACGAACAGCCGACAGTAAACTATACCTTGACGGTAGTTTAAAGATCTTCAAAAAGTTGAAAAAATTTCGGAAATTTGCAATACATGTACAGAAGAATTTATTCAATCCAAAATATTTTCTTTTAAATATAACAACATAATTGTCAATTATAATTATATTGTCCGTAGGCAATAGTAATACTTTACAAGAATATACCATGCGTGCACTCGGTAGCTGAATACAAAATATCAAGTGTTACGCCATATTTAACAGAGTATTCAAAACCTAATATAGTACATGATAATTGAAACAAAACATTTTCTAACGGAAACAACGTGTAAGATAGAAAATGCGAGAAGTCGCAGAAATATATATTTCCAAAAATGTTATTTAATCGTCGGAATTTCATTTAAATACGAACGTTTATCATCAATCTGTATATCCCTTAAAACGTCTACCAATGATTTCACTTATTGTTAGAGCTCAAAAACTAATATATCGCACCACTGCAATGAAATTCCATCCATGATCATTCTCCGAAATGCCGATGTATCGAAAATACAATATAACATATAAATATTCACCGGCATAACAGAATAATGATATTTCAGAAGAATACCTATGTGGGGAGTTTTATTTTAGTGGTGCGGTACATTAATGTTTCTGACAATTAGGTGAAATCACTGATACCTATAAAACAATCTTATATTCACACGTGTGAAAACAGAGAATTTTAGTATCGACATTCAAATGGTCACATTCATTATTCTTTTATACACATAGTACCTACTACCTATTAACATAGCAGTCGGTACATCATCAAATAACATGGATGCAAATAGCTTTCAGTGTGAATAGACTTGAAGTTGCACAAAGTATTTGACTACATCGGCCAAGAGAAATGATAAATTTAATTAAATTTCAGTTTGGCACACTGAGCACCTACATGTGCAGCATTAGTTGACAAATGTTTCAGTTTTTGCTATTTTTCAAAGCGATATACAACAAACTTTGTCACTTTTAGTTTATTTGACATATCTTTAACTCGATAAGATCTACTTAAATCCAAAAATAGCAAAGTAAGTTCTTAGAAAAGGTGTGACGTAAAGTTTGTGAACTTATTCAGAGTAATAATAATATATCGCATGTATGGCAAGTATATCCAAGTATGAATAGAAAAAATAGGTTAAATATAAAAAGAGGGGTTGAAGTTTCCTCGGAATAGGCCCTGTTTAGTTATCGGATCCCAAAGTAAACTTTGAAGATACCGACCCCAACACATCGCTTTACTCTGACCAATACTCTCGCGCCCAACTCCAAGATCAGCCCAAAGAGCTTCCTGTCTTGAATTGAGAGTAAAGACGGCGGAGGCTAGTAGCGTAATTACACTACGGCACTTTCTGCCCGAGATCCAAGGACCTTCCCCAGAGCAATTTGAGAGTCACTGAGGACTTCGATGGTAGCTCCGCGGTGCGGATTGAGGGAACCTCGTTTGGTGTACTTTACTACGATACTTATATACCAAAGTATAGCATAGTGAACCACTTGTGAGAAATAGATACAGTAGGTTCTCAATCTACTTCGTAATGCTTATACAAATAGAATTTATTTTAATACCTCTATTGTTTCATGCAAAATGCTTTAATCTTTTAGATCATAACAAGAATATTAACCAATGTATAGAATATAAGAAAAACCATTGTTTCATAAGAATCATAATTGAGATCCATAACGCGGGTTACTTTCAATTTTTAGGTAAATTGGCGAAAGGGATGAATTTGCGCATCAATTCTTTCTTGCTTATGTCTTTTTACGAATGGAATCCATTTTTAACGTTTAAGTGTTCGCGTCAAACTTGTACCCATAAGAAGTAAGGGCTCTTGGGGTCTCTGTGGACGAGATGTGAGCACTTAAATGTTAAAACACAATTACGGACGCTAAAAGTGTTCACCATTGTTAACATTCCAGTCTTATGGTTTTGTTTAATTATACAGAATTATTGTCCGAATGTCTGATACGAATAATAGAAGAAAACGATGCATGCATTTAAGTAATCTCAACGGTTTTGAAAATGCTAAATGGACCTTCCATCGCGATTCGTAATGCCATTTTTAAATCAACTCAAGTACGCATACACTCGTAAATTTATACGAAAATCGCTTTCCACCAGAAACGACAAAAAGAAATGACGTTGGGTCGTTTCTTCATGTGGAATATGAAATGCGCAACACATAAAATTCGTCGGCTCGATAATAATTAATAGAAAACAAACTTATTTGTAATCCGTCACTTCCTTTTACGTATTCGAAAATCGCGTCGTGAATTGTTCAATTAAAATAGTATTTCCCATCAAAGGAACATTCGATCAAGTTCAGTCAATTCCGGAAACCCGCGAGTCTCATGTGGTACGATTATTAATCGTCGCGGATGATTTTTACAGAATGGTTAATATGAGTATATAAACCGAAATCACCGGTAAACTTAACTCGAACGTTTAATTCAAACAACGTAATCGAGGCTCTGACGAATTGAACATATTTTCATCGTAGCGACACTCGCATTTCACTTATCCAATTTTATAACAAAAGCTTCGCCAGGTAGAATAGTTAATTCCTTGAAATATACGTTCCGGTTGAGTTTACTGGTTGGCCCCACAACAACGTGTCCGCCATAATAAAGGAATGAAAGATCCTTAGTACGTGTTTCGTTGCTAAGATTAGCTACGAAAACATATGAATTTCTACGCGGATACCATCGTTCCACTACGATCAGTTCATCTACCGTGTATCTGAAAAAATATTCGATTCGTTATATATTGTTAATTTTCTTTTAATGATGAATATTAAAATAATTCAATTACCTGACATCACAATTAACTGTACCATTGGTATCCTTATATATCGCCTTAACGTATAAACCAGGTGTAACGTGTCTCAGCTTAGCCATTTCTGAGATTGTTCCTGTTAGAGTGGTTTCTGATGATTTGGTGGATCCTGTTAACCAGGGGATAGTACCGTGGGATGAAAATTTAACTTCGGAACCATCTCTGCTGTCCCATAACATAGGGACTAAATTATGAACGTGTGCTAAATCCTGATGATCCTTGCAATCACAATCCATAAGTCCTATCTAATGATAATAAAAGAATTAAAATAAATTATATTTTGTCATCATTCAATTAACTTATATTTATTAATTATATTATCGTACCTCATCCCCATAGAATATACTAGGTGTTCCAGGAAGCATCAACCCCAATAGAGCAACTGCTATACTAGCATTCCCAACACTTAGTGTAGATGCAATCCGTTTGGTATTCACACTGCCGATTGACCAGTGAACCCAAGGATTGCCTGGTTTTTCGAACAGGACGCCACTGGTAATATTTCCAATTTGATATTTTATATCCTGGGTTCCATTATTGACGCGCAATGTCACGTCTACTAGATCTATTTTATTCAGTATTACATTCTTGACAAGATCATTTGGTGCGTCTTGTAATACGGCCATGTCGCAGATCAATATCCGGTATGGACCTAGTATAGTTTTCCAATGCCTCAAAAGTTCAACAAAGTTTTTCTCTTTGACATAGTGTTCCAGTCCCTTCAGATAGAATCCATCGACACCTTTCCTCATCCAAAATTTAATGGCTGCTGTGACCACGTGATCTGGAGTTACGTAATTGTGCAATGAGAGAACTTCTGGTTTTGGCATTTCCAATGCGGAAGGAACTGTCGAGAGAACAGTTAGTACTTGAAGAAGAGCAGATGGTTCAGGCGTTGGTGTGACATCCGGTAAAATTGAGGCACTTCTCTCACGCACCGCTTTATCTGCATTGTTTAATTCTGAAGAGTGAAAGGTTTCCTCGCCAAAATCTTTTACGTACGGATACAGTGGTATATCTAACATGATGGTCATGTTTCTTCGGTGTATTTCCGATACTAAAGACGTAAAGTTACTCATCGTTCCTAGATGGGGCTCAATATCCATTAGGCTGGTTATATTTGAAAAATGTTCTGGGTAATGAGTAGCTGGAAAAATCGAATTCAATCGAATTCCCTGAACTCCAAGATTTTTCAGATAATCAAGTCGCATTATTATCCCAGGAATATCTCCCACACCGTCTCCAATATGGAATGAGTCTTGGAAGGATGCTGGAAAGATCTCATAGAAGAGGCTGCCTTGCCACCATTCGGCTGGTGGATCGCACCTAGATTTATAATATTGATGTTAATTTTTATTCCTTATAATAATAAATTACACATTTTTCGTACTACGAATACATATTAACGATCAGCTTTATGGGACTTTACATTTTATGTTTGATCAGCACACATATTATGCAATAATTTTCTTCCAACCTAGCTGCTAATATACAATTACTAAACCCGTTAAGTGCGCTAACGAAAAACATAAAATCCTAGAAAATTATGCAAATATTTATTGCCCACAGGAACGCAAAGTAACAATTACAAATGGACTATATTAAAATTTTCTATTCAGCAGTGTAATAGTCATAAACCACCAGTTGTATGTAACTATTATATCGGTAAATAAAAATTTCTAACATTGCCCATATTTGCAGCTGTTACTTTCTGTTCCATCATTAATACTTCTTTCGTGGGTTTTACAAGTATAACGTTTATATGACTCATCCAATAGAATCGCTTCAAGATTTAACTTTCGCATTAGTCTTCTTTGTAATTGAATCTTGACGTACCTTTTTGGCATGGTGGCAATAACACCGATAACTAGTGCAGCGCATCCAACAAGTACTGACATAAAGGACCAGAAGCAAGTCTTTCGAATTAACGGCCAATTCCATGACATAAATCTGTAGTCCTTGGGGGTCTTTGGTACCACCAATTGAATCCCAACGAGTGGAGGCTTCCCGCCATTCTCCTGATTGTAAAACTGAAGAGTTATGGCTTTAGTCTTCGATGGTGTTAGAAAGCAAAAAAGCATATTAGTACAGACTTATAAATCTCCCTGCCTCCGATGGATCGTCCAAGAATCATCAGGCGATGTCTTAGTTTTCGCGTTTAACAGCTATTTAATAAGCGGAAATGTCAGTCTGTCAATAAATGATTGACACTGACAATACGACCGGATGAAGATATAGATTGGTTAAGCTGTGACCGCGCGTTTAAGTTCGAAAGTCAAAGCAAGAGAAATATTCACTAGACTATTTTGAAATACAAAACTATCTATATAGTGTCAATTTAATTTGACAGGTGGAATTGATAACCCGTGTGGTAATAAAGACCAAACAAATAGTCAATTGAAAAGTAACGCAAAGCATTCGAGAGTCCGATAAAATTGGTGCAGTCTAACATATGTCGTAGAGTGTATTTAGGATGGAATTTCTTATCCGTGCCAAACAGCTTAAGAATTCAGTCCAAAAAATAACAGTCAGGGTTACTTTCGCAGAAAGTATTCAAGAAGCATGCATTGGTAGCCACGGTATCAAACAAAAAATTTGTGTTTTGCATATTTAGAAATTTGTCAAAAATACAAAGCGTTATCCGAATGAATATATATGTATATAAAAGATTTGACGTCGATGCTGTCAAAAAACAAAAAATCGACAACACTTCCAACCAATACTACTATGTCATATGCTTATGATGAGATTGAGTTTATTAAGATCATTTGAGAAATGAATGATTGGTCGTGGCGAGCCAAGTAGCAGGCGTTAAGTAACGTGATAAAATGGTTTATATGTATATAAAATAGACAGTTGGCAGCTGTCATTTGTTTTGGTGCGTTGTCCAAAGAGCGATTTCCTTGATGTAAAATCGGCGAATACGTATGTAGGGAGTATCTTTCGCGGTTAGAATCATTTCGTAACGGTGTATTAATCGTATCAATGACTTTTTAGGAATAAAGGAAATTCTATTTACTTACCAGAGCCTGTGCGTCGGGTGCTAAATGATGATAAGCTGTATTCAACTGGGTCAATAGTTGAGTACAAACTGGTTCATTGGTATCACTGCTACTTTCGCTGCTGCTGGTAGATTCTACCATTGGATCCCTTGAACTTGGTTCTAAAATGCAATAAGATTAGTGTAATAAATCATCATTCACTATTCACAAGTATTTACAGTACAGCCTGACTGTGATGTGAATCACAATGATAAGTAATATAATCGAGTCGATGATTCTGCGTGTCCTGAACGAGTCTTGCAGACAACTATTTTGCGTGACAACTTCTCATTGTAAAACGAGGTTAAGTGATTGATAAATGAGTCAAGTACAATTACTAAATTGATGCGAGACATGTGCCTGGCGCTTAGTTGATATAGTGACTGTAGAAGACAATACCGAATGGTTTGGATTGTAACA
The DNA here is from genome assembly GCA_030142495.1 of Cephus runcator. NCBI lineage: Eukaryota > Metazoa > Arthropoda > Insecta > Hymenoptera > Cephidae > Cephus > Cephus runcator. Next base: position 41,670 of record JARQTC010000252.1, read on the forward strand.
ATGAAATTGAACAGTAGTGAGGATCTGGTCTGATTTTATTAACAGACAAAATTATCAGCGTGAATATATTCGATCGTGTGGGTATTTTAAAATTGGGATATTTTCATTTGAGACACCTACTTTTGATAAATTTTCAGGAGAATACATATTCTGTTTCTTTTTTTGTCCTCACGGGGGTAACGTAAACAAGATTGAATATCAACCGCATCGAAGACATATTTATAATTTAGTTTTACTAAATATCGGAAAATAGGAATATTTTTATAAATACCGATAAATTATTCTTCCTTGAAAATTAAGGAATATTAATTTTTTAATACGGTGTATTAAAGTTGTGTCTCGTTTAATTTATTGGATTGTATTCGGATATTCGATTAACACGACTTTGCTAGAATCCAATGAAATGCCGCAATGTAAAAACTGCCGTCGTCAACAGTCTTATACATAAAGCCTGTAGCAAAGTGAAAATGAATTTGGTGCCTGCAAATTACTTAAATATCTGACACCAAGTTAACAAGGTAGAACAGAATATCTTGGCTTTTGTCCATAATAATGCACAAATAGCAGGTATATGATATAGTTAAATCTTTATCCCAATCCATGTTATTAAGTGGATAATTATTGTCAATCTACGTACCATCGTTCAGGGGTTTGCTGCAACTGTTCACAATGTTCATGTATGCATTAAGACCGTCCTCGGAATTAATATTTTCCAAAGCCTCTGTAGGTGTCATCTCTAAAGGTGTATCCTCAAGAGGATTAAAAATAGCGGCAGTTTCCAAAGGCTTGTGCATTTGTTCAGGAGGTGGGCTTGGCGTGAGAAGTGGACAATCAGATGCCTCCTCGTCCTGTGAAATAAAAATAAATAAATAAATAACGCGATTACAAAAATAGAATCCTCAAAAGAAAACTATCGAAAATACCTGTTGGTCCCGATTTAAAAGTTGTTGTGAACTGGGCGAAGTTGGAATTTCACTTGGTAATACGACTGACAACAGAGCGTCCGTTTTCGGAATGTTCATCTCTATCTGTGAATAATCGTCATAAGGGTTAGATATTATTTACTGACGTTAAACTAGAAGTAGCCATTGCCAACTACAGTCACGTGTTAAACTTTCCCTATCTGCGCGGGTCAGTAAATTTGGCTAGTTGCCCAACTCATGGAAAAATCTTACGTTCGTATCCTTGCTTCTTACGCGTACCGTTTTGTCAGGGTCAATCGAATTAGCCAATTCACGAACGCAAATCGAATTACTAAATTTATACAGATTCTAGCATGGTAGTTATTATATATTATTATATATATTATAAAATTGTATAATGTGATACACGCATATTCCTTTAATTGGTTTTTAGTCATTTTAATTTGATGCACCTGATATAGAAATGTGTGCGTACATGACGTATCTAGCATGATATCGACGTAAATACCTGTTCATGTCTATTAACGTGTGGAGTGGCGTTATTGATCCTGTGCACTGTAGTGACTATTCTACCATCATTTACGTCGATAATTTACAATTTAACGAACAAAGGGTACGATTAGTAATCAGCTATTCTTTGAAAGGAGAAACGTGATATATAATAGATAACAGTAGGACACTGAAACAACAATCTTTTTTTTTCTTGAAGACATTTCATAGTAACGTAATATCACAGGGATTGTATTTCGCTTACTTTAAAAACAACTACAAATATATCTATAATGATGGATATACATACGTATAACTAATGACAGGGCCAAGAGGTGATATAAAAATTTCATGGCTGATGACATACACGTCATTGGCAATTATAAATTATTAACAAAATAAAATATATAAATTACTCAAATTTTTCGTACAAACCTTATTCGTTTCAACACTTATAATTTTTAAATATTTTTTAATCTCTTTTCACAATTATAAGTACACTCCTAACACCAACGCAGTATCCGTATAACTGATTAATTGATTAGTATAAATGATTAATAGATAAGTACCTTCTCAATTAATAATAATAATTTAAATAATTAAATAAAAATGTTCAAACAATCGAACAGTCAACCGACAAGGCCAATAACAGTCTGCAGAAACACGCGCTCGTAATTACATCACTGGGCGGCTGCTCTCACGAATTCAAATGTTAGTTCGCACGTAGTAGATTCACAGCTTCAGTCACATATAAAAACTCTGATATATATATATATATATATATATATATATATATACATGTATATAAGCACAACTATAAAAGTGTATGTGAGGTACGACGCCACGCGGTTGCTCACTTACCAAGGTAGCCGGCCACCACGTGAGTACGTGACGTCAGGAACGTCCAACCTGAAAAATAAATGTCGCAACGAATGCTTGTTGAAGATTTTCAATTTTCTTCAAATAAAACTTCTCAATACCGTTTCAAGGTTTATGCTTAATTTATTTATAATCAAATCCCAATATGGAGCCTTCGTTTCCCCACCCCTTGAATAACGCGCTACAACTGACTTCTACCGAGTACCAATTGCCTCAACACTCCCGCAGAGCGTCGCCTGCTCTTTACGCCGCACCGTCAAACGAAGGAAAGGCTCTGTCGACGTTCGGGGTTAAGGAATTGGACTCCGAGTTGGTCAGACACCGCGTGCCTCGACGTGTATATTTAGCACGACCATTCGTCCAGCTGATACTCGCGCCCTCGTTGGATTTGCGCACGCACTGTATTTTTTCTACTAATTCATACAGCTGTCGGTGCACCGATTGCGGTTCTGAATATGCATATTAAAGATTTCGACTCCGACCCGTCTTCTTTTTAGTGCAGTTGGACAAAAATACACGCGACAATAAAACCTGTGGACTTACCTTGCACTATGATGTTTCTCACTAGGTTTAGAAACTGGTATATCTTTGTACGTTATTGATATGGGACTTTAGAAAGGGCTTGAGGTAGTGGTTTATTTTTTAAAACAGTATGTTGGTCATTTTTTCCTCAACAGTATGACACTCTTGCAGTAGGGTTTTTAAGGAATTTATGAAGGTTGGTCAGTGTTCAAGGTAATGTGGCAACTGGAACGCCCTTATGGAACGTTCTTGTTGCGCTAGTGTCGTGGGGATATGATGTGGACAGTGGGACATGGAAATCAATATTTCTCTCATGGGGGATGAATGCGCCGGAACAGTTTTATATGGCTGACTGGAGAAGCTAGGAAGAGATCTACGTTATCTACTATTCTTTGCCAGTCAGATGTCGCCATCTAGCGAGAGATCAAAACTTCATACCTACAATACTGTATGTATAGTCCGCAAGTAAAATCTGAGGCCTCTAGCAATATTTTCCAGTGCCAATACTTTTTTTACTCAAGGTAATGTGTGGTGAATCGATGGAAAATCATTCAACATTTACTACTTAGTTTCAGCAAAGACCATTGGCATTGCGAAATTGAACACTCTACTCAACCTAGTACGAAATACGTGACTCTGTCACTTTGAGTTATTGTACTCTTGGAACAACTATATACTACATGCTTTCGTGATACAGAGGTATATTAGAAACATAAATTATCTATTTATATATATTATATTAATTTATTTATTGTTATATATCATATTATTGTTTTTGCTCTTATTAAACAATTATTAAATATATATTTTAGGTGTAATCATATTTAAGGAGTCTTTTTGCAAAATTTGCAAAATATACTTGATACCGTTATGTTACCGTTATTATACCGATAATTACAACACACCGCACCTCGTCGTCATATGACTTTATTCGTTTGTCATTACTAACGAGTGATCGTATATTAATAAAATGGCTTAAGTTAATTTGTGTCACGTACATATAATTATACCAACAACTAAAAAAAATGTATAAACAATAATTATCACCTAACGATCCTTAAAGTTTTTCCAGAAACATTTTTCAAGGTCTCTCCGAATGAGCGTATTAAAAATTCTTATGCGTAACATTGACATTAACCTAAATACGTCGAAAGCGCATGCACATATCAGCCATACGAAAATACATGTGCGCAGACCGTTATCAGGAGATGCTTAAGCAACAGGTCAAGATTTGTCATAAATCGCAACGTTATTCACTGAAAACGATCTGCCTACTTTAAGCAATCAACCATTCTTTCTGTATTATAATGATATGAGATATAAAAAATATATTGTCTAACCTAATCTTCTTATTATCTGTCAAAATTAATTCATCTTGTATAATAGCATTGTCATCAAGAACAATCATACATTACGTGACAATACGTATGGTATCCATTATCCATTGTACTCGAGCTAAGCTTTTAACGTAAATCCTCATAAAAGGTAGAAGCGACCAAGTTAGTAATGGGACTTTCAGCAAAATAAAAAAGATACTTTAACGTACCTGACAGTCATTGTAGCATCTATTATGAAACAACCCGTAATCCAATTATTTGGTGGTAGAATTTTAAAAAATATTTTAAATCTATAACGACGAATAGCTAAATATTCTCTATACGATACTTCGAATATATTTAATGAATTTATTATTCAATAAAAATAACATTCAAGAGTCTTCAGAGATATTTTTATTATGTTTAAAAAGCCTAATTAATTTGATATATCGCATGTATAACGAGGACATGATCTTCGTATACGTATATAGAGATAATACGTGAGAATTTGTCATTTATCGTGATTGCGTACTAAAAATAAATATTATGTATTACGTATAAACCGTTTTGAAGTTCGTATGTCTTTATTATTTTTTTTAAATCTGATTATACGAGAGGGATCAACGGTCTCGTCACGTGATACTCTGTATACCAATTTATTATCAACCAATTTCGTATATCGTTGCACCATCAGTATAATAGAGTTAACGAGCGACTGATAGTAGAAATTATGAAGAGAACGTTATTTGCAAATAATCTCAAACAAATCGTTTTTATGACGTTCTTACAAAATAATAACAATGCTACCGTGGTTAAAGAGAAAAATAATTTCAGTGGCGATTGTGATTGCGCAAAACCATTCATAACTATTAAGACGAGTATCTGCAGAGTACTTGGTTACATATATGTATATGCGTATATACGGATAAGGATATTGATGAGCCGTATAAATAATATGCCGTTTATTATTAATTCGATTAATAATGATTCTTGGTTTTTTAACAATATAATAATGAATTGGGTTTAATTTAATCGTTATCTAAAAGAATTTTTGGACATTTGCTTCTTTTCATCGTTACTACATTTATTGTACCAAGCTTTTGCACTGTTGACAGAGTGGATAGAAGTATTCGTAGTTGAAAAAGGATTTCTTATCGGGTGACCCGAGTTGCCCCTTCTTAGCGCCAGGTCGCGACGAAACTTACAAATATTGAACATCCCCTTCAACAATAACTTTACAACATCCGAGTACGTATATAAGCATATTAATGGTTCGTTTATCGCAAATGAGATAAATGTTTGATGATCTTTGCTCTATAACTTGGAAAAGCTGGTTCAAGAATTTGCAAGATTCAGTCCGAGTGTAGAAATTGCGAAGAGAAGCCATAGGTCTTCCGTTCGTTATTTTGTGAGACTTCAAGACTAAAGACTAAAAGATTAAAAGCTTGTTTGAATATATTGTCAAAAGTAGATTTTCGTAATTGGCATTTTAAAAAACCGTACAAGGATGTACAGCTGTGCTCGTGTGGAAATGAAGTGATGCTGTACCAACTGGTAAGTGAAAGAAGAAACAAATTTTTTTTCCATAGAATTCATTTTTAATCGTTTAACGGTAAGTGCAATTTTATTGAAACAAGGAAAATAAGTATATTTTATTATAGTATAAAAGCGGAATATTTATTTACAATAAAAGTGCACTATGCGTTATTTGTAACTGGATACATATGGAGACGATTGGCAAATATAATTGAACAATTGGACTAAGTAGTAATAAAATAGTATTGATCTGTAACGTATCTGTCAATTCATTATTTTTATTGGCAATAATGGCAAACTTGCATACAATTGATTAATCAAATTACCAATAATCAATTGATAACAAATTATCAGTTACTTCTGTGTGCATCTGGAACATATTTATGAATATCATTGCAAACATTTACTTGGCGCAAAATCTTGATAATAAGAGACTTGGTATCATCATCTTTCAAGTAACTGTCATATCATTTCGCAAGAGAATATACAACATATTAATACTGACGTATGTCATCGTGACATTAAAGTGATTATCTGCTTTAAAAATTGGTCTATAATAAAAATAAGAATTTCCTTGATAATAATTAGCCTTGAATATTATATAATATATATTTATAAGAAAAGTAAAGCATATTGAAGTATTTTTATGGCAATAATATATAATAATGCCAGAAGGACAAAGTAATTACGTTATCTTCGAACAATTACTCATGAAACTTTCAATAGAAAAAAGAATTTGTTTTCGACTTACGATATTCGAGCGTGTATCCTTGTCTTGAAAATGTTGCATCACGCCAAAAACTGTGATGATTAATTTTACGGATAACTTCGTAGTTTCGAGTCAAACTCTTGTACCACGAAAGTCACTAGTACCTCGACGTGCACGAAAAAAAGAAAGAAAAGAGAAATAAAAGACTTATCACACACGAGCAATCGTAGTCGGCAAAAGGTGAGTTCAACTTGTTACGACAGATAGTGTATGATATTTACCTTCGTTACTTGTTTCAGTATCGAGTTTTAAAGAGCACTGGCCGATGTTTCATGGATTCCGAGTTTACGATTGTAGCCCCTGAAGCTAGCGTATATACGACCTGCACCACGTACCTGAATCAAACCCTCAGGAAGAGGAATCCTAGTGTGAGACAACATTCGTGTCTTAGGAAGGAAAGTTTAACGAAGAAAATTACCGGTCAAGCATGGCCCTCGATTTTGCCGCTGGTTGTGTGGGAGGTAAAGGCCAAAGAAAATTAATAAAGATGAAAATATAATAACACGACTTATAAATGCCACAGCACTGATGTTCATAGTGCATTTTTGTTTTGAATACATTTTTTCAATTTGATTTTTTATCGTTTCATCGATAAGGATATCATGTCTGGATAATGCGTTGCGGAATGGTAGGTCAATGTCGTAGTCGACGTTTTGAGAAAAGGATTTTGACAATTGATATTTTATTGCTATTTCAGCATGATGAAATATCAAAGGTCAAGCCTGTCACGGATCATATTACTCGCATGATTTTTTATTGAATTTGTTCATATTTTCTCGGGATATCAACGTGCATTATACGTGGAAGAAGCATGATCAAAGTTCGTCTGATTCTGATCGTATGGAAAAAGATAGAACCATATCGTGATTCGATTGGCTTCTATCGATTTGTTATTATTATTATTATATCTTTGTACTAACCGGTCGTATCCACTTCTCTCTAGTATTAATTAAACTGTTATCAATCATACTACGAATCCCTCATTCGATATTCGCATATTTATATTAAAGTTCGATGTGAATTTATTACTCGAAATGCATTATTATTCACTGTATACTTTTCAGGATGCGCGGGTATTATGGTGGGATATCCTTTGGATACGATCAAGGTCCACATCCAGACGCAAGATTATCGAAATCCAAAGTACAGAGGGACCTGGCACTGCTTTCGAACGATCCTTGCAAAGGAATCGGTAAGGAGCTACTGCGCAAAGAAAAATTATCGATAATAAATAAATGAATAAACAAATGTAATTATTATAATTAGATAGCAGGTTTCTATCGAGGAATGTCGTCTCCCATGGCAGGTGTCGCTGTGATAAACGCCATTGTTTTTGGTATATATGGACAGACTCATCGAAATAGTCCAAATCCAGAGGCACTGTACTCACACTTCCTGGCTGGAGCTTCGGCTGGAATTGCACAGACGCCTATCTGCAGTCCCATGGAATTGGCGAAGACGCGATTGCAGCTGCAATCGTCAACTGGGACTCAATTTGTTGGTCCACTGCAAGTCCTGAAACATATTTACAGAACTGAAGGTTTTCGTGGGATATTTAATGGACTGGGAATTACTTTGCTCAGGGAAGCACCCAGTTATGGTATTTATTTCCTCACTTACGAGGCTCTCACGAGAAATGAATTGTCCGCGCCCACTTCGACGCTTACAATGCTTATGGCAGGCGGATTGGCAGGAACTGCATCTTGGGTTGTGTCTTATCCTCTTGATGTGATCAAGTCCAGACTTCAGGCTGCGCCTAGTAGTCGATACGCAAATGCGTTAGACTGCTATCGGCAATCCATCCAAGCAGAAGGCTATGCATGCTTGTTTAGAGGATTGAATTCAACTATAATTCGAGCATTTCCTACCAACGCTGCTACATTTGCGGCAGTTACTTGGACATTTCGATTATTTGGACAAAATCAGGTTGAGGTCGATGCACCTCAGCAAGAGGCTAAGGACATCATTGTTACTCAGAATAGAGGGGCGAATAATGATGAGAGGTTTCTTAAAAAGTGGAATTCTTTGCTGGATAATATTTGGAGCAACGGTCAATATGCAAAAACTTGCTCCACGTTATCAATGGGCGCCTTTGATAATTCGATTGTGGGTACATCAGCATTGAATTACAGGAAGGAACGAAGTGATATCGAGGTCAAAGACGATAAAGACCAACTGAGTTTAACGAGGGTTAAAGTGATCAACGAAGACGATGAAAATGAGCAAGCGAATTCTGAAGAGGATATAGACTTCGAATCGGAGCCGGAAGTTTTGGTGATCCAGGATATCGAAGAGTCGAGAAACCTTGATAAAAATCGATGAAGGGATTCAGTAATACGATCTAGGAGTGATTTCCAGATAGGTATAGAATCGCGCTTTCGTAACCCATGAAAACGTGTAAGGAGGTTTTTGGTGGTGACGAGAACATCAGTAGCGCCTAAAGTGAGGATTGTAAGTCTGTCGTATAAACAACAGTGCGAATGCTACAGTCACAGTTACCGAAAATCATCGCGAACGAAGCGCAAAGTAAAGCAAGGAAAGAAGTTTCATTAACAAAGAAAGATATTCTAATAAGATTTCAGTGCCTGAATCGATACTCAGTTTTGCTTTACGTCGAGAGATATTATTAGTGAGCTAGGTATACTTGCCAATTCAGCAAGTCTTATTGATTTTGTACAATAAAATATATAAATATATACTCTTTTGTAATTTATACTTTGCTCTTTCACCATTATCTAATAATCTGTTATCCACGCCTTCTAATGTTAAACTCACGTGAATTAAGAGAACCGATCTTCTCTTGTCAATTGACAGTCCTTGACTGATCGGCGGACATGTAAGACCTATGTCACAGCCAGAGGCGACATTTACTCGCTTTTAAAATCACACAAAATAGTTTGTATCTTTTCTGTCAGTCCACCCACTTCTTCCTCTCTTCTCCACTTCACTAGACCCAATACAGCCCACGATCCAAATCGCTGATTCACCTGTCATCCCGTATGAACAGCCTCTTCCACAAGACCAACTTGTTCGGTTGAACCCATCCGCAGCTACCAATTGATAATTCATTGAAACCAAATCGCTAGTAGAATTTTCAAAATTTCAAGTCGACGCATCAACCGAGTAAATCATCAAGATAGACAAGTAAAAGTTTTCGACTAACCTCCAGCGTGGGCTAGAAAATTTTCATAAGTTATTCCAAAGTGGCCAAAGTAAGTTTTACATTTCAAAATACTTTCAATCTTTAATTAGCAGCCATTTTGATATATATTATATTTATGTCAAAAGTTTCTTTGACGCTGAACGACTTTCGCGGACGTTGGACGTTTCTTAACGAAGGTCCAAAGGATATTAATATCTGATATGGACGTGGACACGACTACTAGCAACAAGAACAACGACAATACCGGAAATAATAACGCGGTCTCTTGTGGCAGCAATGCGCAGCGTCTTATCGTTGAAAATGGCGGCCGATGTATGAGTACTCAAGCAATGCAATCGCTTTATGACCTTCGTCAGAACAATCAGCTCTGCGATGCAATTCTGCGTCTTGAAGATGGCGGAGTATTTCCAATTCATCGAGCGATATTATCAGCCTGTAGCACCTACTTCAGGTTCGGGAAAATTTACAGAGTTGAAAAAAAATATTTGTTCTCATTACCTCAATGACAAATATTTTACCTGGAATCCAGGGCCCTATTCACTACTACTTTGCACTCTCGCGAGAAAACTGATATCCTCCTACCCGGAGTCAACAGCAACATGATGAACCTTTTACTGGAGTACGCGTACCTGCGTTCACTGGAGGTGAACCGCGAAAACGTTTGTCAACTTTTGGTAACAGCAGACTATCTCAGTATACTTGGAGTCCTGGATCTTTGTTGCGACTATCTCAGGCAGAATCTAGCGCCGGAAAACTGCATTGGAGTAATGCGATTCGCGCGAGAGCATTTCTGTAAATTACTTGAAACGGACGCGCATCGTTACGTCATGCGGCACTTTGTACAAGTTCGTAAAAGATGTCAAGTTATTTATAAGTATCATTGAAAATGACACGCGTTTACTACAGGTCGCGCAAAGAAGTGATGAGGTCCTCTATCTGCCTATCGAAGAACTAAGAGGGTTGGTAGGTGCCGATGAGCTGAACGTGAAAAGCGAAGAGGCCGTTTGGGAACTGGTGCTGAGATGGATAAATCACGACCCCGAGTCACGCAAGGGTTATATAGTCGAGTTGATGAAAAACATTCGTCTAGGACTGTTAGACACGCAATTCTTTCTTGAGAATGTCAAAGATCATCCTTACGTCACCGGAAACGAAGCGTGCAGACCAATTATCATAGAAACTTTAAAGTTTCTATATGATCTGGAGATGATCACGCAAAAGGACGGGGAAGTTCCTACACCGGAAATAGCAAGACCACGCGTACCTCATGAGATCCTGTTTGCGATTGGTGGCTGGAGTGGCGGAAGTCCAACAAATTTTATCGAGACCTACGATACAAGAGCTGATCGTTGGGTAAAGGTAAGACTAATCGAAAAAGGTCATATTGAAGATTGTCTTTAAGTAATTTATTATATTCTTTTTTTTTGTCTAGGTCGAAGAAGTGGATCCTACTGGTCCCAGAGCTTATCATGGTACAGCAGTAGTAGGATTTAATATATACGTCATCGGTGGATTCGATGGCATGGATTACTTCAACAGTTGCCGTTGCTTCAATGCAGTGACGAAAGCGTGGCGCGAAGTGGCGCCAATGAATGCACGCAGGTGGATTAAAATAAAAATGACAAAATAATTAAAGTTATCGGAGATTATTGAATTTCGAAAAACGCAGGTGCTATGTAAGCGTAGCGGTGGTCAACGATTTAGTTTACGCAATGGGCGGCTATGACGGTTATCATCGACAAAACACAGCGGAACGTTACAATTATCGTAATAATCAATGGTCACTGATAGCACCAATGAACGTGCAGAGATCTGATGCAAGTGCCACTATGTTGAACGGTATATAAAAAAAAAAAGAAATTTTTTTTTCAAAAACTCCATTTCTAAGTCTTAATTTCCCTTTAATTAATCTTAGATAAGATTTACATTACCGGTGGCTTCAATGGTCAGGAATGCATGAATTCAGCTGAGGTTTACGATCCAGAGACCAATCAATGGACTTTAATATCAGCTATGCGATCACGAAGAAGTGGCGTATCGTGTATAGCTTATCATGACTGCGTTTACGTCATCGGTACTATTCGTGATACTCGTACGAACTCTATGAACTTGACGGATAAAAACTTTTCTCCTTTCTCACGGTCTTCTAGGTGGGTTCAATGGAATATCCAGAATGTGTAGCGGGGAGAAATATAGTCCTGCTACTAATACTTGGACACAGATACCGGATATGTATAATCCACGTAGTAACTTCGCCATTGAAGTCATTGACGACATGATCTTTGCTATTGGTGGCTTCAATGGAGTAACCACTATTTATCATGTCGAGTGTTATGATGAAAGAACCAATGAGTGGTAAGTCATTTATTTTTAACAAACATTACACGTGTACATGCCCAGGTCACTCTAAGAACTGATTGCATGGTAGGTTAACCTGCCTTTTTTTTAAATAAAGTTATAACGCTGCAAATGCATAAATATCCTGTTGAGGTTCCCTGGGGAAATTTCAGCTATCTAGAAATTATGAAGTGCACTGTATCTTGTTTGACTACGGAAGCTTGAAAAACCTTACGCAACTTTTATCACTTTACAAGGAATGCCATAGACTTCGTTTCAGGGGTTTTAAATGATATATATTAAAATTCTATGCTTTTTCTTGTAGGTATGAGGCGACTGATATGAATATATATCGTTCTGCTTTGTCTGCTTGTGTGATAATGGGATTGCCGAATGTCTATGATTATATTCATAAGCATCGTGAGAGACTGATGGAAGAGAAACGTCAGAAATTATTGGCCCTTGAGGTACAACGTGCTCAGCAGCAGCAGCAGCAGCAACAACAACAGCAGCAACAGCAACAGCAGCAACAACAAAATCAACATCAGATTAACGTCAATAGTCAAATCCTTCAGCAATTGCCACATGCGCAGATACATAATGACAATAACAATAATCATGTTTAATTTCTGAAATCCGACCTGGTGCAAGTGCGAGTGATTGTTAAAATTGAGAAGAACGATCTATTTATTGATCTTTTGATAGGAACAATATTTTCGATGATTTTATGAACGTTTTATAGCGATATTAATGAGCGATCGATCGATTGTCGATCGTTGCCCGGGAAAAATACTTATAGAATTTTTACAGTGAGAAGGACGAGTGAGAATTTTGAGATACGTAATTATCACCACTTTTCGTGGGAAAACAGCGAAAAAGTGTAGAAAAAAAAATTGTGGCAAATGCAACTGAGAGAGGAATAGGAAATACGTAATTGACGCAGAAAAGAGAAATAAACTGATATCCATAATTTTTTACAATGAATAATTCACGTGTACGCAGCAGTAGAAAAATCTTAGGCTGGAAAATATTACATAATATAAGAATAATGCGACGTACGTATTAGGGGTACCTATATGTAATTTCGCTTCTTCAAATTATTGAAATTTTTTAAAAGCGACGTTACTTATCGATGCCTGTAATACAGATATTCACATTTAATACAGGAATTGAATGAAATCCATTGAGCCTCCAATTCTCTTTAAAAACCACATTCACAGTACGATTATAATAATAATTTATTTCGAACCACAAATAAATTTATTCTGCCATTTTGATATTACGTTCTTTTAATTGAGTAATGTAAAAAGCTAAAATATATTACTCACGTAAAATATATTCACCCAAAAGAACGAAGCATTTCGTTAGCCCCTTTCACTCCATTTTGCCAAAGGTGTCAAATAAATCCTACGTCGCCCACGCATGCCTATACTTGCTACTGGTTGGTCATGGTTTCATACGAGAGTTCAAAATTTTCGAACTAAAGCGCTGCCGAGTCATTCGAGTTTGCGTGTATTTTAGCCAATAATATGTTACTTTCGAAGCATGCGCCTTTGCTGATTCTCCCACCAGACACGGAATCGAGAACCGTCTGAGGGGTAGTTTTGCGCGGGAACCATTTAGTAGCTGAGAGAAGCGTAGGTGGTAGGTCGTGGGATGTAATATAGCGAACTGGTCCTCTGCCCTTCAATAAAGTCAAGCGCAGTCAAGAAAGCACCACGGTACGGTAGGACCTGGTCCTCAAATCCATTAGGCAGAAGCAACCAGTAAGAAAAGATTCTAACGAGTAGTTGGGTGAGTGTACATTATCATTCATTAACAAAAATACACGGAAATATCAATGCAATCAATAGGTGAATAATTATTGTCAAAGAGTAATTGATTTTTCTTAAAGATTAATTAGTCAATAGTGTTAACGAAAAAGTATTATTATTTCAAGGTAGTAATTATAGTTGAGGGTATCTCTATATATGATTAGCTACCGGTGTCCGCACTGTCCGTCTTTCTGAAAAATACTTTTTCTAGGAAAAATTATTAGAAGTGTTTGAGGATCTATGTGGATGATTAAGAGTACCTGAACAATGGGAATAATGGATTTTCTAAATGAAGTTATTTTGGGCACGAGCAATTGATTTGCACTATTTGAACAAAAATAATGATATTCAGAGCAGCCAATAACGATAAAGGGTATTTAGGGATCCGTAGTAAGGATACTTGGGTATGTGGAATAAAGATTTTTAGTATCAAATTATCGAAAACGATGTTCTGGATAATTTTGGTGTAAAAAGCAATACGGTAGGGATAGTCAGGAACATTTGAACATAAGAAATGATAACCAGAAGAATTTAGATATTACGAATGACAAGTGTTAAGTACTTGAACAGCAAAATCCATGGTTGGAACCATCTGGGTAACAGATCGTCTAGGATACTTGAAGGCCACAACATTGATTCGAGATATTTTTATACTTTTCCAAATTTTTTCTACTGTTATGATTTCCTGAAAGAAACCATCTAGAGCTAGTATTATTCGTAAACGTGATGAATTACAGTCTGAAATATTTTACGGCTAAGAAATTTTAATGGCTATTAATATGCCACTGGCGGCTTCTGAGGTTTAAAACAGATTATTTGCAACATTAAACCAAAATTGTTGTCTTACTTGTTCTATTCGAACGGAATGTTTAAAGCACAGATAAGGCAATTTACAGTCGGAAATTAATAAGTTACACGAGTTATAGATGTACATGTGGTTAGAACATTTTGACAGCTGTCAGATTGAAGCAAACAATTGCCGAGCGCCGAGCGAACGGATCAAGGAGGTTCGAAGTGTCGCTGGACAGAATGAAATACGAAAAAGTTTATTATGAAGGGTTATTATTATTATATTATTCAGGTCAACCGCACCACCTGAAGTTAGTCTGTCCATTGTATTTCAATGCTAGAAACAACTTCAGTTGGTGAGTTTGTACTGTACAACACTGTGTAGAACGGGGATGGGCGGAGAAGATTATAAGGGGTGAATAAAAAATATACAGTGAAAATATAAAAGAGCAATGCAGTATAAAGTCTCTGCGTTCAACAGGTAGTCAATAAAATGTTATATAGTTGATGTTAGAATTTTCATTGTTTAATCAAAGGATTGGATCCAGTTAAAAAATATTGATACCTTTTAGTAGTAGAATGATTTTTACCAAGAATGCTAACTCCTTCTACACGTAAGTCAGATGCATGATAATTTGTCAAAAAGGCTTTAGAGACGATTGTGTCATCTTGATCCTTTCTGGATCACCGGGTATCCTTTAGACACGAACATATGCAAGGAGGCACAGTGTAAATCCTTGAAGAATAAACGAGGATTTTCTTCACTCCATTTCTAAATCCTAACTGTTATAAATCGCGCGCGCCATACTGACAGCCGTGAACCAAGATGAATATCAAGATCTCTGATAATCTAGGAATCGCTGGAAAAATTGTCAACCGTTATTTGATTAAAGTGAATAAATTAGCCCTAAGGGAAATATTGAGCGTATAAAAAAAAAAGAGACGACGTCGCGACGCTATTAATTATTGGGACGAGCCGCTATATCCGTTACAAATAAATTCGAGACAATTTTACAATGGATGCTGATTATTTAATAACTACACAGAAAATTTTTCTTTTTCTTTCACTGTAATTAATTGCTTGATTACTCTATAGAATTGCAATTTTAAAAAAGCATATATTCCCTCTTGCATACAAAGGTAAACGAGCTGCCTATTATTCTTATTCGACGCAACACACTCTTAAATGATATTCACTCGCAGACCTTATCTATTGTTATACTGTAACCATGTGTCGTCCAGAGTATATTACGTCTACTTTAGACTGTCTGATTTGCAGAATAAATGAAATCACCATAAGTACAACAGACGTGACTCATTTAAAAAAAATTTATTTTAACCTGACACTGAGTCCAGGATTATAATGGGAATTTAGTAGGATTTGGCTATCATTAAATTCATAATTATTATATCATTGCACTCTCGACAGGGATGCTCTTTAATGACTGGATACAGTCCTTAGAGCGGCTATAAAATGTTTATGGATTCGACGAGGAGAGGACGATGGAGAAATTGTAGTTCGAACGACCCTCCTTTATCATTTTCGTTGCAGGTAGAATGGCTGTGACGGCCGTTCTCGTCGCCATTGCGTCATTTATCCTCTTCTTAAGATTACCGGATGCGAGCGGCACTTCCGAGGACTTGAGCAATACTCTTGAATGTCATAGGAGGCTTTACAATTATCGAGTGTCTCAGCCAGATGAGCAAGGTCGTGAGTGCTGGGACTTTTTGAGCGTCTGGAGTTGCTGGGGTCGTTGCGACAGTAACGAGGTTAGTTTTCATTTAACTATTTAGAATCCTTATTGTAATTGAAATTTTACGAATTTCATAAACCAATTTCTTAGATATCAGATTGGCGATTTCCCTACAAACGTTCGCATCATCCGGTATGCATTCACGATGGCCGACAACGTTCTGTCACGGTTCTTCGGAATTGCGAGGAAGGTGTCATGCCCGGTACAGAACGGTAAGACTTTATTATTAATCTAATTCATTGGCGACACGACCAATTTGAATAAAGAGTATAGTTCGAATTAGAAATGAATGAGAATCTAAATGGATACAACGGGTGAACGAGAAAACGGAACTGTTCGTAACAATACATAGACGTCTTCTAAATGTTGCACCATGTATTCTAGTTGAATTGAACTTTTAACGACTCTCTAATTGCTCTGCCTCTTGGTACTTTATAGACGTCTATTCCGGTCGCACCTAGTCCTGATCCAAACAGTCAATCATTAAGTCCGCCGTTAGTCATTACTATTAAACAGTACACGGTATATAGGATCTATCGACGGAATCTAATTTCCTTAATCGCAAATGAAAAGGCTCACGAGTGGTTAGCCAGGAGATAGAAACTATTTTTTTTTTTTTCATATTCATTTTCTAATATAACAATGGCAAAAGGTTAAAGGAACATTAGGTGAAATCGGGCTCTACTGTACCAAGGTCAATAATAATAATATGAAACGGTACCATATGAGATGTAAATCATTTGAATTTTTTCAGCTACGAATATTTGGAGGCTGAAAGCTGTAAATGTGCAGTTTGCAAATCCTCGGAAACTTCCTGCGAAGGCTTACGTTACAGGGGTCAACGATCTCTACCTGGCTTTGAAACTAACAATATACCAGAGGGTATGACGTATACGAGTCAACAATATAATTAATTTCAAATAATTTTCTACTCTCTACCTTAATAATCTCCATTTTTAGACACAAGAGCGGTGTCGGGCTTTGATCGATTGCGTGAACGTTTCTCTATCTCGGATGAATCCTACCCGCCCCGCTCCAATTCGATTTCCATGGATAAGTGGGACATAATAGATACGTTTTAGAAACTATCGTTCAAAACTTTCGACGAGTCTCATCTCAAGTTTACGGAAGAGTTCAACGTCGTGCGGATAAAGCGCTGTACTCGATCGCTTTAAAACGTATTTGCAAATCGATGCCCATGTTCTTAACACTTGTTACATAAAAGATAGATGACATATATATATATACACGCACATAGAAATTCAAATATTTCTTATCCGTCAATGGAACTTTTATTATTATTGTTATCCATAATCACGCGAAAGGTCATAAGCCCCGGTACCTAATCTTTATCTCACGATTTATAGTAAAATTGGACTAAAGTGCGGTAGATTTAATTAATTATAAATTCGAATATGTATATGTTGCGTTTATATTGACTTGTTTCGATATTTTAAGGAAAGGGACAACGGGGAGTCCCTACTATTTAATTATATAAATCCTGGACGCTTTTTCTTCACCGAATACCCATGTACATAGACGTAATATAGCAAATTGCAAGATATTAATTTTTGTTGAATAAAGACTTGCGAAAAGTGTCATTTTTCTCTTGTACCAACGAGTCACTTAACGTACCTATGTAGAACGCAATCCTTAAGCCTATAAAGAAGTTCATTCTCTCAACCTACTTCCGTGTACATTATGTCAGAGATCTAGGTAATATTAAGCATTGTATGTAAAATTCTTTAGAGAGTATATATATACTATTTAGAAAAATATATGTTCCACCACGAGAAACAATAAAAAAAGTTGGTTATTTTTTACCTCCAAAATAGCCATGACGAAAAACAATAATTGAACCTACAATATATATAGTGTCTATATGTAAAACAGATATGCTCGTATAAAATTATTTAAAATATTCCAATTTTCCCTCCTATTCTGAATCAGGCAAAATTCAAGATATATTATCGCATAATCGATATTTCGCCTCTGTCAATTTCACACAAATTCATACATTACATAAATATGCTTCGTATTATTAATATCTAGTAGGTTTTCCGAAAACCGCAAATAGAATCGTACAGCTAATTAGAAATTTGTTGAAAATATCAAATATACATATGCAGAATGATTTTATTATAAAAAAAACTCAGAAATTTTTATATATTGATTGGACATACTTCTCTGTACTCATGGACTGCGTAGAAACTATGCAGACCAAACAGGTCAACGAAACATCGATGTCACTGGAGTGCATTAATTTAACAATGTCCCACGATAATAGCAATGCATATGTGCACACGCATACAGGATACATCACAGTGCGGTAAAAGGACCCGGTTGAACATCATTAATCAACAACCTCGAATGGAATTAATTTCGCAACCTGTGGCTCACCGCCAGCTTGCACTCGGCCACTGAGTTTGATTTTTCTCAGTTATCAACTGGCCCCTTCCCAAGTGACCATTTGTCAGTTTTCTTATTGAGCTTGGAGTATAAACTGAATTATTATCTCTTACGTTATAATCAAAGTCCTGCGTGAGATCGTTTAAAAAATCGCGTGAAATTACTAATTACTTGAATCAAAGAATATTTTATTTTTATTTGTTGGTTTAATTAATTTTTTTTATTCGCTTCATTCTCCCAGCAGGATAAATAGGGACGTAAGTGCTTCTAAGGTTGGCTCGCATGAAAAGACGGGGACGCGTCTGAAGCGTTGAAAAATATGCATGAGAAAAGTCCGTCGAAGTTAGTGAAATATTGCATTGCCCCTACGACACCCTTACTATTACGTCCCCTTGTCCTTGTGTATATCGTATCTACCCTGCTCTTTCTTTTTCACGAGCCAGCTTCCGTTCTTTCACATTCTAACGTATTTACATAAACATATTCCCGTGAGAGCTACCTGGGAGACATCTTATAAACGCGTTTATATCCGTCAAGATAATCTGCTGTCTAGAAGAGACGTTGGTATTGCGCCAGTTTAGATTTATCGAATTTTTAAGAGACGGGGGAATGATGGTTAAGCGTGACTATTTTTGGAGGACCTACTGACTATTACGTCGAAATGTACACAATGTATCCTGAAATTAGCGTGAATAAGCTGAGGCTGAGCTGAAGGCGATTTATCGGGCTCTTAAAGAAATGAAAAAATATTATATACATGAAAAATAAGAAAGAGACCTATATGTAAATTTTGCATGGAAACGATAAAATGTCATAACCTTTATCAACTTATATTTTGTCGAATTTGAGGAACGTTATATACGTGACTGTAGGAATTTCTCTAGGAAAGTATGACGTCACAGTCAGGATATACATATGTAGTATATATAAACTTTTTATATAAGTTACATCATAAGATCAATATAGGTTAATTAGTTACGCTCAGCAGAATTTTTTTTTTGTAAAATCATATCTCACCATTCACATTCAAATGCTTATATCTATTCGATGGACTACCGGTAGGGGGATAAAAGTGGATTTTCAATTCTTGATAGTCATCCCTTATCGTGCGGGCGTTACATTGGCTGGAGAAAAAAAATAACGATTCCGGATGGATTTACGAGTGAGAAAGTTAAACGGGATTGATACGATTCTTGTGAATCCGAGTGCAGAGAAACTTTTATTTCGCTAAAGAAATTTAGCGATGCTGCGATAAGAATATTTACCGGGAAATGCAGAAGAGGGCGTTACGATCCCATCAGCTCCTCTTTTTTCTCTCTAGTTGAATTCTTCAAGATTTTCATATGTTTCATGGACAACTTGCCTTGAGATCATAACTGCTATACGATCGTGCATACGTCATCTCCAAGCACTTCCCTTGTCTTTTATCATGTATAAGAAGGGAATGAAATGGAATTCTCACACTTCTCATGTTTTCACCAAGACTTTATTCTCATCCTATGTGCAGTCACGAATTCATCTTTTCTTTTCCGTCTTTCTTCAGTTTCCTTTTCTCTCTGCGTGTCTATACACTTCTATATGGTCTAGAGAATTCAGAACATAGGGAAGATTCTATCCCGTTGAATATATCAGTCTTGACTTCTACGCCATGTATATATATAGTTGGCGTATCTATATAGATATATGCACAGTATATATCTAACTGGCCAGCTGAAAAATCCGACGTGAGTTCCCTTCGGAATTAACAAATCTTTTCTCTCTCATAGTCTCATCACAATTTGGTCCAGAGAGATTCTCTTTGTAATATATTCGCAATGTCTAGTTTTGTCTATAATGCATCGTCTAGGGGACTCTTTTATATCTAAATGCATAAAAGGATGACCCGTCGAAAAGAGGACGTAATATAATGAAGAATACAAATGTTATTTGTCCCTAAAATTGGTAACGATTTACTCAAGGATATCACAATCACTATACTTGTTGAACAAAAATCCTGTAATTTAATTTCTGCAGAACTGTGAGAAAGTTTTTCTTGGTAATTAAACACAGAAATATTAAATGACTTACAGGTTGAGAGACGACGGGCGCGTAGCAAAGCTATTTGGAAATGTAAGAACGTTAATTAAAGTCATCTTATGACTATTACGAATGGAAGAGTCCTTCTGAGATAGCGAGAAAATATTTTAATCGATCTGAAATAATTAGTTATTCGTCACAACTTCTTGTATTTAAATGTTCAATGATACTCGTTTTTTTTTTCTTCAGAGGCACTAGTCTAAAAATTAATTACTGTTTTAAGAAGGGACTAAGGGATTTTTACGTGCCTTCATTTCGTAAAGGTGACAGTTTAGATTTGTAAACTTGATATATATTTCAAAGATTAAAAAATAAAGCTCAAATAATTTCACTTCAATATTGAATAAAGTTTAATGCTTAACAGAATTCCTATTATATATTGTTTTATAAAAATAAAACACTAAACTTAATGCGAATCTAAATGACATTTAGTCACATTTAATATTCAAGGCATATATACGAGTATCGAGCACTTCTAAAGACACAAGATATTCCATAGCGACTACAGTCTCCTTACTGCCTCCCTAGACCAATTAATTCAGCAGTCGTGTAAGCGAGATCGCCGCGGGAAAGATAAAAAGATTTGAATTTAATTAAACTATTACGAAATTATTCTTTTTTATGTATTTTACAAAAAGATATCGAGTGGCAGATTTCTTTTCGAATTTGGTACTCTAATAAATAGACATGTTATATTATTATTTGTTACGTTCTTACTAGAGTCAGCATGACTATTGTAATTTTTACTGTTTGACAATTGATTTCGAGAAGTTGAGGCAGGATAGTCAGAATTTACGTCTTGTCTATCTAATCATTAATTGACGTTCTATATTAATCAATCGCGTAACATGTTTATTTAACGAGCAACGAAAATAGCAAGTTTCAGCTACTCTGTGAAATTATTCAGTGTGAACATGGCTGTAATCAGTTTGCTTATTGGAATATAATATGAAAGTTTACGAATTTCTCATATTGTCCTATACCGATCTATGCTGACGTATTGTCCGCGTGAGTCTAATTCCCTGTAATTGGCTGTTACCTTACATAGAAAATTGTAAAATGCGATAATATATCAAGCCTCCTGTTTGGAATTTACATCGTTTAAAGTTCAGATTAAAAGAGTCTTAATTTTAAAACTTTCATTTGATTATAATCAAATGATGAATTGGATTACTTGTCTAATTTAAATATACCCATATCGTCTCCCCATATCGTACAAATTCTTAGAACAGAATTGCAAATAAAACGATTAATTATTGAATCATTTATCACGAATCTCTTTTAAACAAATTATTCGTTACTGATGAGCGTGTCTTTCTGAATGACAAATGATATTAAAATTTTACAAAATTTTTCTTTTTAATATAAATCATTCTAACGTTTAGTGATACTAAGGAATTATGAAAAGACTGTTAAATCGCTACTATGCGAACTTCGTTCACTGATTGCTGATTATCAATCGTGTAGATTTGCAAAAATCGAACGTTTCTTCACATTAGATTCAGAGAATCCTATTGGCTGATATTTATTATCGATTTGCCCACTCTAAGAAGTCTCCCAGAATGTTAATTAAGGGTTAGAGAGTGAGGCGCGGCTACCCCGGGGACGCTGGCTTGTCGCTGACGTCACCGGCGACACACGTAATATCAGTCAATCTCATGTTACTGAAACGGCGGCCCTCTCATTACCTACCTACCGCTTCGGCATTCTATAACACTGTGCTGCACAGTGTATATTAAAAGGGACATCTCTTTAGAAGAGAAAAAATATTCAAAGCCACGCGTGTTGTCCCGTACAGATAATCGGCCATTGTAAACTTTAAGATATGGAAAACAACATTTGTACTTTAAGTAAATTCAAAGGAATACATACAAAGGAACACTGACATTTCACTTTCAAAATCTTACCAATGATTTGTTTCATGACTTTTTCTCATATGTGTTCAAGTGTCCCGCAGGCGATTCACATGGCAATCTATGCGACTTCCTGCAGATATCAAAATTTGCATAAATAGCAACAAGAATTATTAATTAGTATTTCACGAAAAATAATTATTTCCAAACGTCTTGCATAGAATGTGAATAAATTCATATCGCATTCTTTTTGATAACGTGATACGCTTCATAATTTATTAAAATAATTACTCGAATCCAATAATCGAAAGGATAAAGGTCATTTATTTAGGTAAAATGGCCCGTTGCAGCTTCAAAATATATACCTTTTATTAACACTTTGATCTACAAAGAAATTATCGTATCATAGATGAAGCG
Organism: Cephus runcator; assembly: GCA_030142495.1. Taxonomy (NCBI): domain Eukaryota; kingdom Metazoa; phylum Arthropoda; class Insecta; order Hymenoptera; family Cephidae; genus Cephus; species Cephus runcator. The sequence goes on from JARQTC010000252.1 coordinate 64,716, forward strand.
ACTAGAGGATGACACAGAAAGAGTACGACGGTAGTGTCAACAATTGACTTAAATATAAATATCTCGTAGTAAGGTTAACACGTAAGAAAAATAAAATAAAAAAATGTACAAATAACATCAATTACCACGAATCGCTATTATTCATCGTGTTACACATTAATAGTATATAACTTGTTCCGTAGGAATAACTTTCTATCATATATCGACTATAACAAGAGAGAAGCCTAAATGTCCTTCAAGTTCATCAAGAATTTCTCAACGTCATCGATGTACCATACGTCGATGAGCGGCCAGCCCCAGGCAAAAATGTCATGAGATACTTGAGGGATATGCAAAAACGACTAATTTTCTTGGGAAAAAATTTGACATTTTCCAAAATACCAATCACGCTAATAAAGAGTCATCGGTAGAAAGTCAATGAGTCGCGCAAAATCGAAAGAAGAGATTATGAGACATGGATCGTTACATATTTACCGATTTCTATAGGTAAATAATACGCATCGTTTATCAGACATATAATTCTCATGATATCTACTGATGCAAAATCATTGAAATAAAGGTACCAAGCATGAACTAAAATATTTAGGTCCAGCGAAACAGTGAGAGATGATGCTGCGCGACGCTTGTAGAATGCAACGTTAATAATTATTTAATATTTACAGAAAATGTCTTACCATTTTCAAATACCAAAAAATCACTCGTCTCATGGATATAAGTTATAAAAAGAAAAAAAGAAAATGTTTGGAATTCAATATATTGATCTATTCCGTAAAGAATTATACGTTCAGATTTTTAAAATAAAATATGCAATTTTTTGCGTTTTCAGTATTGCGATAGAAAATAAATGTTTCTTGTGTTACTTCTAAGTTGTTAAATAAATGAGTGACTTGCAATTATCAGGGTCGTGCCGTTTTATCAATTTCTTCTGGATTACCAGTCCCTTTCATTTATGTAGGTAATACTGGATTTCGCTGTATCTCTGCTAATCCTTCTTGCAATGGAAGCAGCTGCATGATTTTGCGGACTTGAAGGTCAACTCCTTTATCCCTCCAAGGCATAGCACGCTAACCTGTATCTAGAATCACAAAGACAAAGTGTTGTTGAGTACTGACGACTTGCCAGTAACAAGGTCCTGTTTGTAGTCCAAAAGAGAAAATTCATCCGGATTGTGAAATCTGTCATCTGTAGTGAAACTCCGTAGAGTGGAATATAATACATAGCTTATCCTTTAAGGGAGCACAAAGAGCATGAGGTTGTAACTGGTCGTATAAACGTGAAAATCATCCTTTATAGGTATGAATGTTTGAATATTACCAAGCTTTGTTTAATTAGCATAACCAACCTACAGAAGTCCGTGTTAAGTTCCGTTTCATTGGAGATAACAGGAATATTTATGTACTGTTATAGAAATATATCCCAACATGGTAAATATATTTATAATAATTTTTTTCTCAGATATGCAATTATTATATATTTTCCATTATTAGTTTCCATCGTGCAAATAATAATTTGGAAAAAAATAATATAACAGACGGATATTATATTCTTACATCTTCGGTCTCCATCATGTTACAGCATTGAGCGACAGAAGTAATAGGTTGATTGGGATTTACAAGAAGTGCCTCGAGGGTTGTAGGTACTGCCCAGCTTTCGCAAAAACCTCGACATGCGTTGGTGGTCATTTGGAACTCGACGCAATTTGGAATGCGGATTTTACGCGTATGACCTGGAATGAAAAGTTACATATTCTGTTTAATCTTCTCTTTTATGAAAAAGAAAAAGAACGCCTAATGCTAAGGGGTGCTCGTACACTATTAAATTCGTAATTTGAATTAAGCCTTAGATAACGAGGATTTTGCATGATAGGTACAAAGACGAACAATTTAAACGTAATCATTATAGTGTTATGTGGCCGAGTAATAAATTTCCATAAAATAATAATACACGCGTCATGATACTTACTCGGAATATAAGATAACAATTTGATATATTGCTATATTAGAGCCCATAGCAGTGCTACAGATATTCTATAATCCAAATGTTACGAAAATTTCCTGAAATTCTTCAATTAAAATATTCTTGGGAGCATTTTTGAAATTCCGGAAGTACGTAACTAAAAATACATTGGTTTAACGAAGAATCAGCTAGTTTTAAAGATAATCGTTTCCTCTTGGACAGTAATCAGCGAAACAGGAAGTGGTTCGGATGCTGGAATCAAATATTGTATACGTAGATTAGGGACAAAATTGCAAATAAAGAAAAAAATGGAAAACAATTCAAAAGAGAATGTTTGAGAGGTTAGGGAAGCCATGGAATTAAAGTTAGACGGGTTACGATCCCGCCCAAATTCGAATTTTACAAATCTTCCCGCGAAACCTCGAGGCTCTACTGTCAAACTCTTTATTTGATTTAAAGCTTGTTTTCGAATGAAATCTGAAAGCAAAGCTTCCCATACAAATATGCACTGAGTTATCTTGGTTTGTTTCGGGATAAGAATGAAACTTTCGAAATACTTTGATTTCAATTTAACATTTTGAAGCTTGTTGTATATAGACGTTTATACAAGAGTTGCGTGAGGTATGATCAAATTTTTAAAGTTGCTCTTGCGGTCAAAGACTTTTAACTTTTCTTTGTATCAGCTTACCCTTTCATTTTTTTTTAATACGTATGTATACGCTTTTCTCTTTTCTCTTTAAGCACAAGGTATACGTAAGATCTCATCCATTTTAAACTTACGCGTTTACGCAGGTGAGGGGAGGGATGCAGTTCTCCCAACAGAAATTTCAAGTCGCCGATTAACGTAAAATGAACTACTTTCTTTGTTGTTACGTGGGCAGCCAATTTCAAGCTAGGATGCTAGGAGCGTACTCATAAACATAGAACCAACAGGTATACCGTCGTGTTGGGACCTTTTTTCTTTCAGGTTTTCTCCCTGATAAAATTTTTCCTGTCCTTTACGTTTTTTTTTTCTTGGTTTTTTCTTTTTCCTTAACTCAGTGAGCAATCGTAATAAGAAATACAATTCCTAGTTTATAAAAGGGTACAATTGACTTTTTTTTTGACATAAATCGTCACGGTGCTTGAATTTGCAGGGCATTACTTTTAGCCAAAAAATTGTCATGGGCTTCCGTACATTTCTTGAACCATGAAAAAATCATGTCAACTTTTAAAAAATTCGAATTTATTTTTTGAAATTTCTCGATAATACATAACTTTAAGAATTCACATGTAAAGTTTTATCGAGCAATTCCCAATAGATCGGATTTTAGAGAGGAAAAACGCAGTCGGCGTTTAACAAGTTTTAAGTCAATATCAAACTTTAAATCGATTTATCTTAAAACTACTTTTTTTCACCTGGCGCAGAACATATTAAAAAAACGTACTCGTCCGTTCTTTTTAAAATTTAAACACATTATTTTACACGTCATTGATTATCGCCCATACCAAAATTAGAATTTAAGGAAAAAATTACATATTTTTATTTAACAAATAAGATTTTTAAAAACCCGCCTTTTTTACCGGTTTTTTTCATACTCCAGTAACTTTGCCATTTATTTTTATTTAGTCTTAATTCTGGTACCGGCCATAGCCATAGTCTTACTAATTAAGAATAACTTCTATTTTTGTGCTTCTCATGAGCCAAACCATCGGATTCATTTGCGCCAATAGAAACGATTTTTTCAAGGAGCTTCACGCAACGCCATCTATTTTTTGTTTCATTTTGCAAACTTCTAATAGGGTATTACACTGTACGTAAATAATTGACGAAATACGAAAAAATTTGAAAATTCCAAAACGACTCAATGTAACTTACCAACAACGTGACAGCCTGGCTTAGCCCATACCGCGCTGTTGGCTATACTGGAGAAGGACAAGAAAAACAGAAAAAAAATAATACAGAGACTCAGTCCACAGCAACCATTCTTCCCCATAATTATCTGAAACAAAAAAAAATAAAGGTAAGTCAGTTCAATCACAGTGAAAATTAAAACGTTCCAATTTAGTGAGTATTAAACTGATTCCACGATTGCACAGGAGAAGCCATTAGGGTCGCTCTTTTCCTTGGTTATATGATAAGAGGAAAGAAAAAAGATCTCTCGACCCAATTAACCAACATACGGGTACAGTCGGCAGTGACCGGACGAGTTCATTTTCTGGTTTCCCGTGGTGCCTTATGCGTGTCTAACAAATTAGCACCGATGGGGTTACTATAGAAGCAACGAAAATCGTTAATCTACTTAACGGAGTGATTCGGTGGGTGCCATTGTCGTAGAAATGAGGAAAATAGTACTTTTTTACCTTAAAAAGGTACGATTATTTATCCACCTTCATTCTCCGCTTTGATAGCACGTATCAATATGCTGCAGGAAATCTTGACTGGCTTTCAATCGAAAATGGCCAAAGGGACTTTAAGTGTCCAGAAATGAAATGATACTTGGATTTAATGGCATAGGCGTATCCGTAATGATTGCATTGTAAGGAAATGTATAGTATGTAACTTGAGATTGGCTACGTTGAATGCCTCATTAAAATTCAAGCAATAGGACCGACTTAAAGTAGGTGATATTTCACGTGGAAAATGTTCCTACAATTCTTTTAAATCTATTTCTCAGACAAATGAGAAACAGCTCGATTTGAAATATTTCCCTCTGTGCTAGTAGATTGTACGGGAGTTACATGGAAAATTATGGAATTGGATTCCGACCACATTTAATACCGTTAATCTCTTTTCTTAAGGGCACCGCACGAGGCTGAAGTTATTTAAATCTTTGTGAAATCAATAATTAAGAGACCGTCGTAAAGTTTAAGATGAACATTTTTATTCGTTACCATTAATTAAGCTGGGTATATTTAGACTAGCTTATGTAATATATTTATAATCGTTAACCATTACAGGATATAAATTAAATCCAAACCGATGAATTTTAAAGCGATAATTATCTGCAATAAATTATAAATATTTAAGCAAGATATGAACTTCATCAAGGATTTTAACAAGATATAGTGTGAGGGAGAATATAAAAATTGTCACAATACGTTAATCACGATTGTCACGAATTTCATAAAAATTAATTATCCCACTTGAAAAGAGTCGCCGTCATAAAATACGAACTTCAACGTAAGAATGCCTATCGAAATAACAGACGATCCCAACTCGAGAAATTAGGGAAGTTATTGAATTGGACATTCTTTTGACGGAGTTTCAATAAAGCTTATCTTATTACCTTATTAAATCAGACCTGATTTGGAAACATCATTAGCAAGGGAATCAATTTATCACCCGCCAATGGTTACAAATTTTAAAAAATTCATACGCAACGAATATTTCAAGTGAACGTACATACATATTGTATAGCGTCAAATTTTTTAATTCCCTGTCTTTAATAGGGACTCTAAACATAAGCATACTACATGTACATATTGTAATAAATCGATTTTAATTTTCAATCATTGATTACATCATTTATATTATATTCAAAGTTCTTCTGTAATTATATACATGTATATATGTAACCCAGTTTAATACTGTTTCAATCATGATTTGCTGGGATGCTATGGACAACGTGTTACACTTGAATTGAATATGGCAAGCTCAATATACATATGGGGCATTCCACGTCAAAACGAAAACAATCCAACCGATGGGTCTCCGATTTTCTTCCAAATTTTTTTTCTTGTTCTATTTCAGGACCAAAACCTACATACCAAA
>JARQTC010000252.1:70525-110186 GCA_030142495.1 Cephus runcator
TAAAAAAGCAAAGTTCCAATTGAAAAATGCTTTGGTATGTAGGTTTTGGTCCTGAAATAGAACAAGAAAAAAAATTTTGAAGAAAATCGGAGACCCATCGGTTGGATCGTTTTCGTTTTGACGTGGAATGCCCCATATACACTATATTACAATCGATCAATGAAAATACATTATATATAAAAGTATATTCAAACAGTGACCAATCCTAATCCTAAGTTATGTTTCTACGATGAAGCAACCCTGACACTAAAGTAACAAACGACGCGACAGATAATTAAATTTTCTCCAGCATCCCGATAAACTTTAACGAGCATATTTTTTTATGCTCTAGAAAAGTTTCAGCTTCTTGTAAGATTGTTATCTACTGTTTGGTCCAAGATAATGCAGTATTCATGTATGTACGTCGCACGTTCATTAACACTATACTGATACGTGCTATGAAAAGACTCCCACATTTGATTATAAACAAAATATAAATAATAATAGCTTATGCGTATTTAGATGTAAAATTAAAAATAAAATAATGAGAAAAATTTGCTGCGGTAGTTACACATGAGCTTATTGTATAAAATTGTCATTATTGTCTATTTCTACATGTATATCCACATATCTTAATTATCGATATATCTTGCTCGAATCTAATTATAAAGCAATCAAAAACAGTTGAAAAAGTTTGGTATGACGGATAAGAGCAAAGTACATGAGTCGCTTCAAGTATAACTAAGGATAAATTTAAAAATCGACATTGGCTCGAAAAACGATTTAGGACAAGTCAAAGTTGAGTCTGAAAAACTTTGGTAAACCGAAGTCTTCAAAAGCGATAGCAAGTCTTGAACGTTTGAAGAAACTTTATTTTGACATTCAGTTAATTCCGATTTTGTATTTAGAACAAAGCATTCTTCTTTAAAGATTAGTGGTAGACGCGTACTCGCTATTTTATAGGAAGACGATAACTTTCTACGTGAAAGCGAAATGTACTACATGCCAGCGTAGCTAGTCGAATGAAGATAACCTGGGCGCGCTATGAACTTGTTACAGGATGGATCGAACGGAAAAGCGACGACAGTTCACGATCGTCAACTGTTGTATTATCTTTCTGTGAATAGGTAGCCATTGAGAAAGTACTGGTCGCTATTAATATTCCCGTGAAATCTAAGAGCTAATCAGACGCTTATATCGCATTAACATAATATTGATTATTGATATAATTAATCCGATTATAATTGATATATTAATAATACATGATACATTTTTTTAAAATAAATAATTTTTTTGAAATTGATACATGTTTATTTTTATAACGTTCCGTGCTGGATTGAATATTTTCATTAATAATTTTACGTTTGTACCCTATCCCAAAAAAAGACATGGAAAATATATGCTATAAAATTAACCGGATCGCAGTGACGTGTGTTATTTATTTGACTTGACCCGTTCCCTTTTTCCAATTTGCGACTCGCCGAGTGCATTCATGAAAAATGATATAAAAAAAAAGGTGCCCGGTGGCACCTATGATTTTTCTGTAATGGCGCGGTATTCAGACACGTCGATTTTCCACCAGTGAGCACAAACACAAGTCCCCGCTAACGAATGGGAATCTATTGTACCGTAAGACTTATCGTATTTATATGATTTGGGATGATTAGGAAACGAGGGTGAAATTTCTTCAATCTTTTTTTTTACACTTCTATTTCATTTCTGTATGTCGTTCTTGTTTTTTTTTTCATTCTCTCTTTTTACTCTCTTTCTTTTCGTTTGGCAGAAAATGTTCTTAAACATTCTCACAGCGGGGTGACAGTAAATTGCGGTATGTAGAATCGTCTTTTCTCTTTTGCAAATTTTTCCATTTTGTTTGAATAAGCGGTACCTGTGGAGGCCATGAATAGTGAGCAAGCAATGCAATTCAATGTATGTATGTATGTATGTATAAGTCCTTCTCTTCTCTGATGTGTTATTCACTGACAGTCAAATACACTATAAAATGTAAATATAACTGAAGGATTTGGTTAGACAGAGAATTGGAAATTGTACTTTCGACGTTTATAGGCTTATCAATCTGATAAATTACTTTAACATTTTTAGTTATTCAACTGACTCTACGTCGCATTCATCATAATGCAAAATTACTTGAGTATCCTTATATCATATAAAAATGAGAACACGTTTGATATCAATATTTTATTAAAAAATATTGTTGACTCAAAAGTATCATTTAATATCGTTTATTTTATTTATCGTTTATAGAAATTCGTGCAATCAAAAGTTTCAATAACGGAAAGTTACGGAGTACGGTTCGTTAACATGAATACATGCTCTTCGCATTGAATCAATCGAGTGCAATTATAAGTTTTCCAAGTTCACTTCGCCTTACTCGATTTGTTAATAGATTAATAGCTACGCCTGCTCACCGGAATACGATTTATTTCCCACCCACGGGAACGTAGCAATTTTATTTTGCTTCAGGACAATACAGCGTAGGAGAGTGTGCGGGCGAGAGGGACGGACCGAGAAAGAGAGAGAATTTACGTCAAGAATACGTTACCGTACAATAAAACTCCATTAAATTGTAATATGGTTTGATCTGTTAATTTGTATTTTATCAATAATCCCAATAGAGGATTGAGAAAATTATCTATCTGTCCTATTGTACCTTATGAACGGCGATTTCCGCATGTAACTTTGTATGTACGCGATAGAAACGAAAAAGGGCGTACTAATTTTCATAACATTGGTACCATTACAATTCCTGGAGCGTCCAGATGAATTTAGTTTAAAAAAAAAAAAAAATTTGCAGGTTGTACAGATGATAGAAATATGATTGTAGGGGGATATAAATCAACACCAAGTGGCGCCACAGTCGCCACGAGTAACCACACGAAGCTAATACGTGATAAATAATCGGGACGACATACGAAATAATCCATGGGGGAAGATCGATCCGCGAAAGATTAGCTGAATTGTTTCAAAAGTACTATTAGACACATGTCTGACTGAATTATTACGTATCGCTGAAGCGTTATCATAATAGCAAGTGCTGTCGCTCTAATTAATGATTATATAATTCTCTATCTAACCGAAGTTCTACTGTATCGCACGTAACAATTCTATAGCAGAGCACAAACGCGGCTGTTACGCGAATGAAAAAAAAATATATATCCTTATTTCTCATATTCCTCAAGTTTCTATTAATCATAAATGCAATTTGCTCTACGTCCAGGACTTCATAAAGGAAGTTCAAATTGAGTAAATGTATTACAAAACGTGCGTGATACGTAGTTGCATGACTCCGAAGAGGACATGTAGAATCGACATAAATGACAACGCCCTTGACTGAATACGATGAACATATATCAATACAGGGTATAAATTAAATTTCCAAGGAGCCTAATGCGTGCGTTACCTTAATACATGCGTTTGGCTACCTTTGGATTCGCTTCATTAAGCGTCCTTCCATTAGGCTTTTCTTTTTGTATTTCTTGCAACGTGATCTTTGAAGCTTTCAGATCTTTAATATTATTGACAGCAGTGAATTTCCTTGAATAATTGATACTTCGAATTAATGGATTTATTGGTGAGTATACGGAATGATCTTTTTTAGAAAAACATTTAACGAAGATTTTTTATACACATTGATTGGCATTGTTGACGAAGTAATAACGAAGACTTCACACGGGGAAATGTCACGGATTAAATAGCTTTTAAGGAGTTTGGTGCTTCTAGTTATATAAATGGATAAACGTAATAATTTCTTGTTCGTTCGATATGAAATATTTGACCTGGTACCTGTTGCCCAAAGTCAGCAGTATTAGATCACCTATTTTCAGATTATTTACCAAGCATCGAAAAAATCCTTAAGAACGTTCAACAGCCACGGTATAACGACAGAGTTAATTGATTCTAAGCTTGAAAAGTTAATTGATAACTCTCTCTTGATTTAGTATCCAAGTAACACAAACTTTGGTATTATTACATTAACTTTATAAAACTTCACAAGTCACGAGTGTCCGGTTCAGATGCGATTGATGTACAATACGGATAAGTTGATATAGTCTTCTTCTATTTAGTTTTTGGGAAATTTTTTGTTGCGGCTTTGAAAATTACCGATGCATGAATTTTAAATGTAGATAGAATTTAGAATTTTTAACCATTACACTCACCTCGTGGTATCAGCTTGCGACAGAAGAGGGTTACTAGAGGGCGCTAGAGATGGTAAGAACTGGAGTACGTTCGTATCTTGCGCTCTGCTCGGATGCGAAATATTGACGGCGCCGTAGGGGAGGTTTTGTGACTACAGTGGGGATTTCCACGTGCTTTGCAAAGGGGTGTGGCATGTCGAATTTAAACTGAACCACCACGCCCTCGACACCCACGTGTCGTCACTTGCTGACGTAGTTTCAACCACGTAAATTCATTGATGAAATATACGTGTAGTATTAGAGAGAGTAGTAGAAAGAGAATATAAATCACAGTATATTTCGGTAAAAAGAGAAATTTTAGAAACTTAAACTTTTTACTACGCTGGGTAGTACAATTTTGAGAATTGTCAAATATACTAAAAATGTTGTAATTTTCAATCAGATTAGTTTGGAAGAAGTTATAACCAACTACTAACGTATGTATCGCCAGTCGCATTTTTTGCCCTGTAGAACCATATTTTACGTTCGTGTTGAAAAGCAAAAAAGAATTTGCCAGATTTCACACTAAATTTTTATTGGATTCCTATAAATTTTAATAGCTCCTGTGATACATGGTCGGTCACCTTCCGGCAACTTCGGTTTGTAGGATCGCGCACGAGTCATAAGAGTCTAAAGTTTTGCCCCACCAGAAATTATGACGTCTATATTGGATTACTATGGCGTACTCGTAGGACGTAGGATGTACATAGGTATTATTGTGTAGGAAAAAACTGCTACACTGCTGATAAAAACTACTTACTTTACCGTTGAGACTCTCTTTACTCTTGAGTGTTACTAGGCTTATAGGTAATTTTTAGCGCACATTCCAAGACAATATTTACTGGAAAATTCTCTCCGTATATATCACTTTGCACTAAATATCTTTTGATCAACTTTTATGTACGTGCGCCCCTCTTTAGATTTTACGGACGGATTTAATAAATCTTACTGATTTTACGTGATTTTATTACTTCTATTAAGAATCTGTAGATAATATATCTTAAATAACTGAACAAATTGATTTAATTGGGGGTGTAAATGTTACAGTTTCTTTTAAAACGGTAATCTCTTTATGCTTTAGAATATAAGAATCCTCTAAATCTTAAAATGAGATCTTGTCCAATATATATGTATGCATATTTCTAGTAAACAATTGTTTCATATGGAGCTATACATGCAGATATAATTAGAAGATACTATCACTGGTTATTGCTTATGCTATTGATACCGAATAAGAATTGCTTCTTTATTAATTCTACATTATTTATATGCACCGGCTCATATATACTACATGTACTATGTCCTTGCAAACGCAATAGATAAAATACCCTTGGTAAAAAATATATTAAGTAGTAGTAAGACCAGCGTTAATTCGTTTCTTGAGAAAGAATTAAGCAATGTATTGAATAGATTCTCAGTAAACATTTGCCTATATCAACGACAATTCCATACAACTTGTCATCGTTACGACACGCTAATAACTGAAATAATTTTAAGTGTAAATAAGCAATTCTTCATCGTGCTCATTATTTTAAACTCCTGACTTTACGCCTTACATATGTACATTTCAAATGCACAGATGTTTAACTAAAGTATGTTTTGCCTGCATACCCGGAAATATATATATATTGCACTCATTTCCACATAAGAAATTGTACGTAGAATAATCAAAAAGATGTAAACTGTTGTCATTTAAAATATGGTTGAATACATTGCTTATTCCGTACTGAAACTTTTAAAGATGGCGTTACGATTTGCAGTCAGTAGTTGCGTGGCTGTTCCATGAGACGTGTATAGTCGCGGAGTCGTGTAAGCTCATAGAGTATCTCGACGATAATTAAACTGTGAAAAAGTAATACCGGTATAAGAATGTTGTGGCCAGAGGAGAGCTGAAAATGGCCAAAATCGTCAAGGCTTCGGAATCGGTCGGGACGATACTATCCTGCGAATACTGTGCTAACCTCTCCTTTAAACATATTCCAGACTTTGTAAGGTGGGTCAGGCTGTTCAATGTCCGTCTGCTAATTGAGCTTATGATTTTATGCCTTTCCACGTCTTTAATTATCTATTGCTGGAAAATGATGAAACTTCGTGGTCGTAGCTATCTTAGAAAATCATGAGTGCATCATTTGCCTTCAAGGCTTCTTAAATACTTTCCAACTTTTTTAGGAGAGTGTCTGCTTCATTTGACAGATTTCACTTTATGTCATCGTTTTCCTTGTATACTGTGTTTTCTATTGAAATTATAGACATACAATGGCCATTTCCATAGTTTTTCTTCATTGTTACACTTATAGTGTAGTCCTTGATCTTGTTCTTTAGTTTTGTAGAATCAAAGGTGATGTGTATGTTGAGAATTATATTGATATGGATTAAAAAAAATGTTTTTAGGCATTTGGGGGATCAGCATTGTTCCAGAGAAGGTGGCTCCTTTGTATGCCGTTATGGTTACAATGGAGTTTGCTCCAATCTTCCTGTGGAAGGTGTTTCGGACAAAGATTATATAGCACATGCTACTAAACATGCAACAATGCAACAACAAAGGAAGAGAAATGGAATATCATTTGAACCTTCATCGACATGGACAGTTTATTCTGCTGTGCAGAATTTACCAGCGGTACTAAATGATCCTACAAGGGGCAAACAGAGTAATTTTTTTACAAAGACATGGGGTGATGCGTTTGTTGAAAAGGTGGATATTCCAAAGAGTCCTTATCTGCCAGAGATTACTATGCAGCACTTTGAAACATATGTAAAGAAAATAGCACGGGTAGGTGCAAAAATATAGTTTAAAAATTTTTAAATTTATTTCATATAAACAAATTTTTTATTTGGAAAAGTAATGTAGAAACAGTATTCTTGGATGAGATCAGCACATTCCTAGATAAAATTTGTTAACGATTATTGTATATTTTAATTTTACAGAGGTATCGAAAGCATGCTCGTATGAACTCAAATCCAAACAGACCAACATCGCCGAACGAGTTGCTGCAAAACTTTCCAAATTTAAGGAAAGTGAAAATGCTTGGTAATAATTGATGCTTACTTATAGTTTTATACTGTGCGTTCTTCTCAATCGGCCTTTTTCTTATTTCTTCTCTGACTAATGAAAGTTTACGTGTCCGACAGAACACTCGCAGTTTGATTTAGCCAGTATTCCAAAGATATTCCTAAGTCCAAGTTTGGATCTTTCTCGGCGTGACGATTTTGATGCAGTTTTTCCATTTGCTAAGGAAGGTTTACTGGATGAGGGTGGCAACGTTGTTACTTCTGCAAAACACATGCAAGAAAAAGTATGAAGTACACTATGTAATTTATAGACTGCTATCTTTATTATCGTTAATTCATATGAAGCTGATTATGTGCATTCAATACAATTTTTTTATCGGTAATTCGTTAACAAACATTGTAATTTCACCCCATTAAGTGTTAATTTAATTTCTTTCAAAAATGATTCTCTCCAAACAGCTTAGTCATTATTTGGACATCGTGGAAGTGAGAATAGCAGAACAAGTAGCATCTAAATCGCAGGCATTTTTTCATGCCATGACCTCACACGATGCTCTAATGGAACAACTTACTCAAACGATAACGGTATTAAAGGCACTCAGGGAAAATATTCATCAAATTGATAAAAGTTTGGTGAAAGACTCCTTAGAGATTATACGGTGGGTACAACTGTCTTTGTTATGAATAAAGTATTTTGATTGGTCCATTTTAACATTATCTAATTTTTCATAAAAGTTTGGAACGTGCCAGATGTAATCACTTAATAGTACAAGAAAAATTGAAATTAATGGCCACCGTACACCAGAGTCAACCAATGATACAATTACTATTATCTACACCTGATTATGTGGCAGCTCTCGATCTTATTTCCACAACACAAGAAATTTTACTTCAAGAACTGAATGGAATTCATAGTTTTCGGTAAATTTTTTACAGTCATATTTAATGAATGCAACTCATTCATATTTTTTAATTTAGGCATCTGAGTCCGCAATTGAAAGAAATGGAAAGGCTGGTCGACAAGATGCTCTCCACAGAATTCGAACGATACGCAACGGCAGATCTAAATAGACCATTGGGTGGAGAAAGTATTGTTTTAGACGGGGTAATGTTATATTATCTAAATATATTGCTATTGGTTTCATTCTGCTTCATTACTAAGCTTAATTATTGTTGCTGCATTCGGTACAATACGACTTTTACATTTCATTATGCATAAACGAATCTATGATATTGATAATAAAACTTAAGACAATATCTCATCGTAACATGGACTTAGAAATATACGTAATTATGAAAAGTTCAATGTTTTGTTTGTATGTCTGAAAAAACAGGATAAACTCGTTTCGATAATATCCGGTCTTCTACGCCAAAAGCATTTTCTTTTCGTGGACACTTACAAGGAAGAAGCTATAACAACTGTAAGAGCTGTTACGAAACAACGTGTGATAGAAGCTTTAACAGCAAGTGATTGCTGCAGCGATCAACAAGCCGCTGCACTCGAAGTTGGAGGTCTTTCTTTGGCGGAAAGATTAACTTTATTACATAATTCTATTCAATCTCTTACGTCTCTTCTGCACCGTGTAAAAGTATGCATTTCAAAGTATTCGATCAATATTATAAAATAGTTAATATATACATTTTCAATAAGATTGAACAAAATATTTTAGGCAGTTCACGATGTGATGCTAGACACTGCTGATATGTCGGCTGGCCGACATCCGGATGGATCTGTTGATAATTCTTTGACGGATTGTTTACTATCCGATGATGAATATGCTAAAATAAAATCCAAACTATCGGAAATGTTAATTTCTGTTTGCGATTACTGCCATGAACGTTTGGGACAGTTATTATCCGCCAGTGCCAATGAGAAAGAGAAAATACAGATTGAAAGGGATAAATCTGCAAATGATACTGTAGCCAATAAACAAGCTGAATCTGATAGCCAAGTACGGAGTGATAAAGGATCCTGGTTGAGTGAAAGAGCTACCACTGCCCAAGTCTGTCAGTTGGCTGGTATGGTAGAAGGATTTACAGAAACGTGTGAGAAATTATGTGGTAGACAGTGTTCAGCATTGCGATCAGCATTCAAAGTAGGTATCTTATAAAGTTGTCGTTCTCAGATTCTTCAAGTAACCATGCACTATTTTATTTAGGCACAAGCAACTAAATTTGTACAGCGTTTCCATGCTGAACGTAAAGTAAAGCTGGATTTATTATTAGATTCTGAGCGATGGCGACAAGCAGATGTACCATCCGAGTTTCAGTCACTTGTGACATATGTCTTTAAGAATAAATGTTTTCCCCCTGAACTTTATTGGCGAGAAGGTGTAGAGAAGCAAGAAAATATTTCTAATTTCATACTAATAGGCGAGGAAAAATTCGCAGTTGTAGGAACCGCCTTAATGCTTACTCAAATGATTCACGAATATTGCAGGTACGACACAATAAATATTCAGTAGTATTATTAACCAGCAGTGTATCACTTTTTTGTCTATCTTTATTTACAGGGCTGGAAGTGAATTAACAGCTTTGTCTGGTACCATTGGTCGACAGTTAGCAGAACTTTTATGTCGTTATAATTCTAATTGTTATTCGCTCGTGCTAGGTGCACGTGCAATGCAAGTTGCTGGATTAAAAACAATCACTAGTACAATTCTCGTATTAGCCAGTCGTAGTTTGCAGTTAATTCTCTGGTTAATGCCATACGTTAAAAACCACTTTCAAGGTGAGTCGAAACTGAAATCCAGTCCAAGGTACACATATAAGAACAGTAGATTTTCATTTGATCCATAAATTCTAATACGTTTCACATATTAAAATACAACTTTAGACCTCGCCGAGAAAAATAGCAGTCGCAGCGTAGCTGGAGCAACTGGAATAAGTGGCGGCATTTCTTCATTGGATAGTGTTGAGCGGAATATTTGTTCTCACGTGAGAGAAATCGAAGGGAAGGTTTTGAATATTGTAGGAAATCTGTTGGGTGGTCAACTAGCTCAATGGACAGCGCGACCACCTGTCCCATCACAACCCTTCAGAAATATTTCCAAGTAAATAATTATTTCGTTCAGCAATATTTATATACGAATGCTTCTACATTCTTTTTATTTATCAGACACTTGGTGAAGCTTCACGAGGCAGTTTCTGGAATTCTTCCACCAATACAAGTCCAGACGCTTTATCGAACCGTGAATGCTTCCTTCAAGGAGAAGCTGAGAGAACAGTTAGTCAAGATGAATATAGTAAATAATGGTGGTCCACAGCATGGTGTAGTTACATCAGAACTGACATTTTACCTCGAAGCTTTAAAAGGTCTGAGGATTCTACCAGCCGAGGAGTTAAATGATGATTGGATGAATGATATATGGACCAGATAACATGCAGAGCGCGTGATATACTGCATTCTAGAAGCAATGCAGTACTACAGGAAAAGGTGACTAATAATCAGTTTAGTCCTATTCCTCATTTCTAGTTCAGTATATCTCTACCTGCGTTTCCTTAAACGCAGTGCGTCTAGCTCAGCACGTCGACCGGATATTCCGTCACGATGCGTATTCCTGCGTCTCGCAGTAACTCAGCTCTTGTGCGGTCTATAATGGCAGATATACGAGATACGATAAAAAAAGAAAATCGAAAAAAAACGCCAATTTGATAACAATTGAAAGATATAGCCGGTAAGAGTTCAGACTACAAAGAAGTTGAATGAATTCCTGGTGCCTAGTGTAATAGATAATGAGAAAACGGGCGAGCAAGTAGCCGTTTAAAAAATTGCCAAATTTCGCAAGTGCGCTGTCCTGTGCTTTGTTCGCGGTGCTGCATAGTAATTTTGTCTCGACGTAAACATCACAGATATTGGCGCCTATAAATATATGTATTATTATATTGCTCCAGCATATGGCACCACAGACTGACATAGAATCGTTACAAGTTATTCAAAAGACGTGCATGCCGTAGGAGGACCAAAAATTTAGATAGCAAATTTAAAGCTTCATTTACGTGGTATCCATTTAACCAACAGACTCGCATCTCTGCGGCTAAAATTGGATTATCTTATTCTATGAAATTTTGATATGCAAGTCAAGCGTACCTAAATGATTACGTGCTTTATGTACTACGTATAAGTGCGATTTCATTCCGTTTCTTGGATGTACGTTGTTTTATAACGTAATTACGTGGTTATGTATGAGTTACGTTAGGTACACACCATATGATTCTAATAATAGTTTTCGATACTTTAAGGAGATTGATTGATCACTGCCATGCGGCACGGATCACTGTCCAATCTGTAACACGCGCAGATAAGATTATGATAATCTGGTATTGCGTTACCGCTAACATGGAAGCAATTGCCACTTTCGTGATATTTCGATTATCGAGAATGACGTTTCTTTTTTCTGGTAATAATGTGACTGTATGGAATATACACGTGCGTATTTGTATGTAAATACCTGTATAAATATTTTATAATGCGTTAGAAGATACGAAGCTTGAGGAAATTAATTCACTTGCAATAATCTTTTAGTTTTTTTATAAAAATCAATAGAACGTGTCGAAATGATTCACCTTAAAATTTAATAGATTTAGCTGTAGATTTAGCTTTTTTAAAGATTAATAGATTTTCTTGAATGTACCTTCTCTATCCGATCATTTGTTCATATTATTTTTTATTTGCTGTGCCTACCACTGCATCAAGCGTAAACATCCTATGGATGTCCAATTAATTTGTGAACTACCTAGAAATATTTCCACGGCGGCTGTGTTGTGCCGCTACATTGTATATCACTGTTAGGCTGGAAAATCGTATCTCCAACGGCTTTCAGTGAATGAATTAAAAATTAAAATATCGTTTTAATTAATTAGGGTAGATGTATCATTTTTAGTCATCTTAGTACCGTACGTCGTCATCCAATTTATTCATTTGTGGCCCTACTCATTACGTATAATCAAGGCAATACCCACAAATGGAACAAAGTTCCTTTAATCAACAGAAATTAATCTTGACACAGTCAAGTATTAAAAAGTTTCCTTTAGGATTTTTTTTATAGATACCTTAATTAACACGTTTGCTGCCAACAACGAGTTATCTCGTGGTGGAACCGTTGTTGAAAATGTCGCTCGGCAGCCAACGTGTTAATACTTTTTTAAGTAATTGGAAAACGTAATAAATTAATACTTCCAGAAATTAGTGAAAGCTTTGTTAAGCGTGACCAAAATGCTACAATGGCCACAAATGGTACATTTACCCTATACAGAGTATTGTTCAGTCAGATGTGAAATTGTTTGAGCAATTCCCATCTGGCATGGGAAGGAGGAAGTTACGGATCTTGTAAATGACAAGCGTTATATGATCGGCACAGATAATAATTAGCTGATTTGTATATTTAATGGTTGTATAACAACATCCATAGCGACTACCGATCATTGAATGAGTAGAATATAAAGCATTCCGTTATTATCATCGTCTAGTCCGCATTGTACATAATCGATAAGGCACTAATTTTATTCGATTATACAATTATAATATTCGATAAAATGGCGTCGCAAAATATGGTCCAACAGAGCGAATTATACAAAGCTTTTAAATAGTTCCTTTTATGGACCTTAGAAGAAATATATCGTAACGAGACTGCCTCAAGTCTAATTTTCATTGGAGGTCTCCTTTAACGGAGATCTCTTTCAAGACTGGGAACTCTTCGTTGGATCGGCCTGCATGCGAAATCGAAATTTATGTAGAATTTCAAGCGTTTAGTTGTAACATATTGTATCTTATAAAATCATAGACATTGTAATAAGCCATATAAAGAATTGAATCATCGTATATAATTATTATTATATTTACTTAATATCCAACGACTTTTAATGCGGTTATAGGAATATATCTAGTATGTTGTTTTGTTTCAAATATAAAATAATTAATGTTTATTTATTCGAACGTAACTCCCACTCCCCTGTGAATGCTACTTCTGTTTGTCGTAACTGTTACCATGGAGACGATAAGTAAACAGAAACGTATTGGGTTTGTTTCAACCGTGGATACTGATAGCATGTTTTTTGGTTCTACACTGTATGTACTTGGTGTTAAAACATTATTCTTATTGTTACAATGAGTTTGGAAAACATGTGAGTAATTACAGATTGTAATTTATTCTGTGTCATATCGTTTAATTATAGTATGATCAGAAAATGTTCGATAGTAATCAATATTTTTGTCTTTCTTGACGTAATGATTAGTTTTAATTTACCAAGATCGAGTTCTAGTCGAGTTCACACTTTTTACAAGGTTTTTATATCAAAATGTGATAAGTTTCGCTTTTACTACATTTGTGTCTCTAGTGTTAAGTACTCGTTTAAAAATATTTTTTATCTAGAGATGAAAGTATGAGAAAAATGGCCCTGCGTCTCGCGTTAGAGGATGAAGAGAAACGTAAATCGAATCCTAATGAAACTCACGAACGTTCACTTATCGTCATAGGCAGTAAATCCGTGGTAAGTCATCAATGCATACAATGCATAATGACTGAATAATCGTTGGCTTAAACCAACAGTAAATGATTTAGCGTGTATCATTGACATTTTAGTATTTATAAATAATAAAAATATACTTTAGGGTAAAACAACGATGGTCTATAGATTTTTGGAAAAGGATGAGACACCAAAGCCTACAATTGCGATGGATTACTCGTTTGGACGAAAAGCCGGTAAAAGCTTAGTAAGCATGCAGACGATGATAGTAAAAATTAAGTCCAAGCGCTTTTCTGACGTTTTCGTCAACTTTACCAGGTGAAAGATGTCGTCCACGTTTGGGAAATAGGCCATTTAACCTCATCCTTGGTATCTGCAGCAATGTTAGGATCAGCTCTCACGCATTCTCCTCACCACGTTACTCTGATGATAATGCTGGATTTATCAACACCCCAATCGCTGTGGTCTACGCTTGACGAAAGTCTAACAGTAGCACGAAGTGCCATGAAAATGAGTTATGATTCAAGAATTGTCGAGGAGATGAAAAATGCAAGAGTGAGGGAAAGGAAAAAAGAGACGGAAACGGAAGTTGATCCCTTTCCGATGCGATTATGTATTCTAGGTGGAAAATATGATAAATTTAAAGTAATTTCCAACAATGGTACAGTGCGAATGTTTTTTTATGTGAAATAGGTCATCAGCTTAACTTTTATAGGAATTTGATATGGAGAGGAAACAATTTGTTGGTAGAACATTGAGAGCTGTAGCTCATTGCTTAGGTGCGAGCCTTCAGTATCATTCTTCCAGAGACACCGTGTTAATCAGGAGAACTAAGGATCTCTTGGCTCAGTATGGATTTGGTACGCAGCCAAAGTGAGTCCAGTAATTAAAGTATCATTTTGAATTAAAGGAAATATGAAGGAGTGGATTTTATGATTTTAGCAAAGGAGTGTGTCTGGATTATGAAAAACCACTTGTAGTACCAACTGGGGCCGATTCTTTCTCTTCGATAAACTTTAAATTACCACATGGGAGACCAGCCGCCATCATCGATACTATAAAACAGTTTTACGTTGGTAGTATACCTCAGGATATCAAAACGGAAGAATTAAACCTTGAGGATCCTGCTAATGATCCAAATTTTCAAGAGCCAATTATCGATAGGTTGAGATCACAAAGAGAAGAGGTACTCGTTCTTAACAGTAGATGGATTTTTTATAAAATTCACTACAGCCGTGATAGGACAGCTTAACGGAAATTATCATTTTCCAGGAAATCAGTATTCTGCTGCAGGACATGTTAGAAGGTCATACGCCAAAGATTGCAATTCCAGAACCTCTTTAAAAAACACCCCTCTCTATTTAAAGGAAAAAGAAAAAATCCAATACAGATAACAGATCAATATTCGTCTCACTGAATAATTTGCGAGTTCCTGACCAGCATTCATCAATAGACAGTTACGTGTTCTACATACGTATATGAATCAATGACAATAAAATTAAATGACAAACTCTAAAAGAAGCCGATTGTCATGCACATAATCACCAAATCAATCAATGTGATCGCACGATTATCTTAAATAGATTTTTTGGCAACGATGTGTAATCTACAAAAATAAAGTGAAAAAAAATTCCATACACAGTATTTAATAATTCCACGTCTTTTATATTATAGAGTTCCGGAGCAGCTATAATATTTCTACCATACAAAAAGAAACTCATCTGTCAGCAAATATATGGAAACGTTTCAAATGATAATTGACTATATTTTTTCTTTCTACTTTTCTTACTTTTCCAAGATATCTCACCAATTTACCACTATTGTGCAATGTCCTATCCATAGGAACAGTTCCACCAGTGGGCATGCGTAGACGTGAATATTGTTCTTGGTGACGTACCGGTCGGCTGATAAGACAGTCAGTATACACTGACGCGTGCGCGAGGCAGGTTTACGCGCATGCGTTCTCGTCGCTCTCGATACGCGGAGAACGTTTACGAAAACGGGGTCCAGCCGGGACAGCCAGTGAAAATGCCGCTGTGAGCACGTTACCGTGCCTCTCCGGTTTAGAGCTGGTGTTTGCGTAGTGACGGATATTTTCGTGAATTACAAAGCAGTGCGTTGGTTCGTCGCCATCTAGCACGAGGAAGTGGTGATCTTCGACCTACGACTAGAAGAAAAAGCTGTCAAGCATCATCGGCAGTCTCGAGTACCTACCAGGTAAATCTGACTTAAAGCTGAACGTAGTAAACGAACACAGTGGACCGGCTTTGCTCATGTATTTCTGTCGTACGGTGACCTTGATCTTTCTCAGGGAAAAATATCTACTGTATCACTAGTAATACTTTTTGCGCGACCTACTTTACTAGGGCACCTAGCGTTCTTCCAAGTATCGATTCCTGGCCAGGACGCTTCCTCGTGAACGACTGAACGGTCACTTGGGCGTTACGATTCCTGTCAATGCGGTCTCTGCTATGTTAAATATAAGACTGACGTGTCGACTCGAAGTTGCATTATGATTGTTTTCGATATGAAAAAGAAAATGGCGATGTATCTAAACATGTCATATGGTTTTGTACAAATAAAAATGTTCGTCATACAGTAACAGACACGTGCTTTCCACTATATTATTAACCGAGCACTATCATTTGACACTATGCACGCTATCAATAGCAAGCATAGTCGCTATCAGTACGCGATAATAGACTCAGGAATTACCTCACTAAATAAAACATATTATTGTATTCTACAATGGTACAGTATAGAGTTGTTACAATTTAACCATTCATACCTGTAAATCGTCACGGTTTAGTGACAGGGACAGATATCGTCACGGTCACGTGATCTTGTCTCATGCCGGTATCACCGACACGCGTCAAATCCCGCTGGTATGCTTTTTTCAAATGCAAATGGAAATACATATTTTGCGAGCCTTTGAAAATATTCTAGGGCATTCATACACTACTTAGCGTTTACTAATTACAATACTTTTAAATTCACTGCGACACATCTCATAATCACTGAGCTCGATACGCATTTCTAAACTTGCCAATTTTTAGCCCATCTATTGTCCTAATTAAAAGCTACTTCCGTTCGGTTAAACAGTGTACGCGCGTGTGGTTTATTTATTGTTACCAAAAATGCATATATAGATAGCAAAATAGAATACTCACCCTTAAATATGCCAATCTGAAAATGACTCTTATTGTTAGGCTATCATCATTAATGTACGTATAAACGAATCACGTGTATCTTAGACTATACTATCGTGCGCAGCCGAGAGTTATCGAGTGGGACGATCATTATGCTCAGTTCGACGTTCTTACCAACCTGTTCGTGGTATTCAGCGAACCAAGACTTTTTTTTTCAATTCTTTCGTACACGAACCCACGGCCTTGATCCTTAGACCATTATTTGACTAAATATAATAATCAGCTAGACTACGCATATATGATCTCCCATCAAGATCAATCGTCGTTCATATTTAATATGTCATTTATTTATCAAATATTTCGTCTGTGAATATTATTTCCGTCATATCCAAAGACTCTGGTACGTGTTGCGTGAGCAGGGACTTTGAAATAATCCGAGGTCGTAATGGTGTTATACCCTTGTACCTGGCAGGGCCAGGCCGGCAAGTCTGACGGCAATGCGGTATTCGAGGATATGGATCCACTCTCGATCTTCCCACTCTTACTGTATCTACCCACTCAAACCACAATTACACACTGAGATTATAAATATGTATGGTGTCATTCATCAGATAATATGTATTTTATTTTGTATTGGAGTCTGCTACAATTTCTAACTTATTCTTGAACTATTGAACAGACACCGTATTATCACTGGCTAAAGTGTTATTTTCTTATCGCGAAGAATAACCTGTCAACTCACAGAGTCTAATGATATCTACCTATTACAACGGCTATCTCGTTGTTACTCCAGGTAGACAAGTTGATCGCCTACGTTACAACGCAAGGAAATACGTTAACTCGTGTGTATGTAGTTCCATAGCGGAGAAAGGAACTGTTGGTATAGAGGATTGCGAAAGACCGAAGGTTTCGTGTCTGACCGAAGATGGTAGTGAGGAAGCCTAGACGAGAGCGTGACGACGGTCCTTCTCCTGGAACGAAATTCTCTGCGTTAAAAAGTCTCTCACGTGTGCGTGCATTATATATACAGGGTGGGGCGAAAATCATGGCACGACCAAGAAGACGGTGATCCCTCATTGAAAAGTAAATCGAAATAGCATAATAAATTTTTTCTCTACGAGACTTCATTTTTACGATCGATTTTCAAAATTCATCGGGTCCACGTGCACTTGACTAATACTCGACTTAAGGGATCTCGCTCGAGTCACTATTCTTTTTGTATTTGTATACAATGTCAGGACTTAAGGTGGTTTAAGGATATGGGTAAAAACTGTCCATGCATCTCCGATTCGACGAGCACAATTTTGTATGTAGAAACGAGATCGAAATTTTCAACAATACGTAAATAAATAAAATCCATCAAACCACCTAAAGTCGTAACATTGTGTACAAAATTTGAAAGAAAACGGTACCCCTCGCGAGACCTTTTGAGTCGAGCGTTAGTTTATTTGATTAAAAATGAAACCTCGTCGAGAAAAAAATGTATTGTGCCATTTCTATTTACTTTCCATGAGAAATCACCTTCTTCTCGGTCGTACCATGATTTCTGTCCCACCCTGTATAATCGGCTCGTGCCCATACGTTTGGTATGCGTACGTAGGTTTGCATTGTATAATATATCGAATACGTGTGCACATTCTATACACAAGTAGGGCTTCTTGTGAATTCTCGAAACGCGGTCGTTGCGTATGAAAACTAGCTGCGTGCACGTCCGCCGGCACGTGACAACCGATTTAATTATGTCCCGTAACGAAGCTATATCTCGTTCTTATTTTTCATCTCTTTTCTCTTCTATTTTCATTCGACCCTTTTCTCTGTTCCACCCTCGTAGAAGACTGCCATTGTCACGGCACGGACGCGAAGCGTGGACTGCGCTTAACGAAACACCTCGTTAAGGCCTGGTGCACACGCTCCTCTGCATACTATGAGAAATAAGAGATATCCGGTGCGGCTGTTTTACACTCTATGGGATCGATTGCGGACTTTGGATTTGGACGGTTTTTATTTATTTCTTAAATACGGTGATTTCTGTTTATAGGGATGTCGAGTAATGTGTATTTATATATCGTTGACTTTCGTATTGACCCACTGCCGTGTCATTATTGACGTACTGAGTTAGCGATAATTTATTTTAATCTTTTACAGTTCTCGGGATAATATTCAATAATCATAGGGCAATGTTCCATCGATTGTTAAGCATGAACTTCAATTTGACTTATTTTCTTTATGACATACCGTTTTTATTCATATGAATATCAGCTACCAATCTATACATATCATTAGGTGTATCAGGTTATGCACATATTTTTAGTGGCTCGGATTAACGTCGAATTATTTTAGTTATTTGTGATATCCAACGCAAGAGTCAATGATCATAGGGCAACGTTCGCATGCATTCCCAGTCAGGGGGTTTCCCTTTGTCGACTCTTTATCATCGGGCGAACAATGAATTCCCGGAGTTTTTATCCTCACGTTTCTTTTAGGACAGTCTATTGGGCAAGGGGGGGCTTCGGGTTCTGTTTTTGCCATAGCAGAATCTATACTGTTTACTGGAAAAGATGGCGCAACGATGAGCCGATGTCTAGACAGTCGCTTGTACGTCGACTAAGAAATAAGTATAATTTTAAACAACAAAAATAGAAAGCAATCTTGCTACTGTCATGGATTTTTTTTTTTTAATTTGTTTCGGGAATTTCAACAGTTCTAGATCTTTGAGGGAAGATATGACACGTGGCGTATGGATAAAATATTATTTTGTCCCACGGTGATAGAGAGAGAGAGACAGAGAGAAAGAGAGAGAGAGAGAGAGAGAGAGATGGACATGCAAGAAGCAGAGCGTGATGCGAGACGATACAGTAGAATCAGTAGGACTTAATATTCCCCTACGAAATCGTTGAACGCTTCGTTGGGGCCCTTCCTATCTTAACTTTATTTATCGAGACACTCCTCTGCTCCCTTAGCAATGCCCAACCCATTGCGAACGATCATTGGATATAATGAACGTCCAAAGATAATAAGGAACACAATATCCCTTACCATATCCAGACCCATTGAAAATGATTATGCAATAAGCATTACGTTAAGTACAATAAGGAATTAATATCTCTCTCTCTCTCTCTCTCTCTCTCTCTTTCCCTCTCTCTCTCTCTTGCTGATTAATGCCTGTATTCAATTATCAAATTGCAAGCATTGTTTCGAAACTGCAGAAATTGCTTCTGTCGAGATTGCAAATTCTTGATCGATTATCGCCCTAATTTCGCCGGAATTCCTTTGACACTCGAGCGACGGATGAACGACGGTCGCTTTTGAACCCTGCAAAATTGTACGTTTTCACACGACCATTGAAAGGTCGATAAAGAAGTAAGAAGAATGGCCGAACGATAGTACGATGTCCCCCTGCGAAGACTGTTCACGCCGACGCAACGTAGGTTGTGTAGGTGTTCAGCCAGGCGTAGGCAATTACGCATCGCGTAGTGTTGGTGGCTCAAGAGCAAAGGGGAGTTTTGTTGCTTGCGTGTCTCTTGTTGCACTTTTAACGAATGTAGTCGAGATGACAATGGGAGGAGCTGTTAATTAGTCAAAGATGGCGAACAATGAGCTCGATGAAAAAACGTTTAAGCAACGTCCTGCTACATGAGCCTCTGCGACGATTTCCATATGGAAACTTGAATATCTAGAAACGCCTTACTTGCTCCAGGACGAAATTCAATATCGCGTTCAGCCTCAGTGGTAGCGGACGGCGATCGATTCGTGGCCCGACAGTCGACACTGTCCACACGTCCGGTGTGGTTTGGCTTCCCGTTTGATATTTTATATATCTCTCGTTTTCCTTCATTTCTCGTCTACATTTCTTCGTCAATTCGTAACTCCACTCACTCTCTTATTTTCTTTCCTTTTTCTTTTACATTCAATTCTTGTTTGGCATTAGATATAAGATTTTACACTCTTCCTTGTATCCGACCTCTGCGGAGGCTTAACTCGCACACCGTTGCCTCATGTACGTTACGTAACACGTCTCTGCAATCCCACGCAGTCGTAAGAGCGTAACGCAAAGCATGGCTGGACAACGAAGCAAAGTCATGTCTCTATCGTTTCTAATAACTGTAAGAACGGGCTGCAGGGTAGATTAGAAGTTAATTAGAATAATCTCATTTCGCACTGAGAGTCGTATGCGGTAGCACGTGCCCACGTGAATTCATTAAGAAAGTACGATCTTGCTCGGTGAGGTCTATCTCCTGACCCATCCACTTAAAAAATGACGAGTCCTCGAGACTTTTTAAGAGTTTCGAGTGAGTTTCCCCTTTTGGCGAGACTGCAAAAAAATAGCAGCGTTCTCCCCGTCAACGCGATAACGCGAAATTACTCGAGAACGGCATGATGGCAGTCTGGGCAGTGTTTTCAATCTCCCGGATCAAAAGAGGCCGTGAATTTTGATTTACGTTGTGGCTGAAAATCAACGTGTATATATATATATATATATATATATGTTTGCCTAAGGGATATTTCGGGGACCCGAAAGATCAAGGGGCAAAACAGCAAGCTAATGATTAAAAAAAAAAAAACTAATACCTTGGGATGTGACAGCATTGGAATTCTTACCTAACCTAACAAATACTCAAATCTAACATTGAAAAAATATAAACAAATTTGGTGTGAGAGTCCGCTTTATGGTCCTCAAAACAGTCATTACCCTGGAAAAACTTTGAGGTCGGACTCCAAAACAGCCACGTGATCTCAAATAAGCGTCATCGCAAATGACATCGTCTCCAAAGGATTCCTTAGCCAAATTTATATGTACACGTATATATAAAACGAGGATTTACCGTAAATGATTTGACCTTGTTGGCAGCATATCCATATACGTAATTTCGTAAATTAACAGGGTCGCGTTTCGTCATAACCACATTTGCGGCTTATTAGAACAATTTTGGATGCACCGAAGAATTAGAAAGGGGTCAGGATCAAGGCCGGCCTTTCATCATCGTATCAAAGCCCACCGTTCTGTTTATTCATCTGGTCGCTCATCGCGGCTCAGGCTGCTTGGCAAGATTGAACTTTTTCGAAACTGCCGAGAACCTCGTGGTTGCGCAGCGTCGAAAACGTTAAAAATAAAAGTTGAATCGCGAATATCGAACGGCGCTCTAATAAAGTCGGTTACTATACGGATACTCGTGAGCCAGGATAATCCTAGCGGCAAAGGGCCCCATTAAGACGTCGCGTAAAAGAAAAACATGCTCAAGGTGCGAAAATGCCTGACGTATACGTCTATAAATATTTAAGCAACGTCACGTCCTGTCAGTCTTCTCGTGAGGTGCGTCTGTGTATTTATTTATCGTTTCCCAATTAAGCATGCATGAGATGGATCTGGCGCGTTGGTCACCGACGTAGTCGATGCCAGCAGCGACCCCGTTGACGGTGACAACGCCGAAGCACTAGGAGAAAGAGACATTAATCTGCAGGTGCCTACCGTATGTGTATGCGCATAACAAACGTATGTATACAGCATTCGTTATATGTCCGAACTCTTCGCGCCGACGAACTATAGGTTATAGATTTACTATTGATTTGACGAAAGGATCGTAGCCGTGTACGAAGTAGTAAATCGACTGTTCAATCCTTCGGGCTCTTCGTCTCGGGACTGTAAACGCGATTAAGGGACTGCGAAGCGGCCCCAAATGCCATTCGATAAATCCAACAAAGCCATGGGGTTGGATTCTCTACGTCCTTTTTACTTGATTCTTCTGCAGGCACGATATTGCCTTGTTTTTATTTGTCTTTTGTTACGTCGTAGACTCCCTCTGTCAGCAGCGCTACGTATCGTCGTACTCTCTCTATTAATAACTATTCTTCACCGCCAGAGTACGCATATTTTCGAGTGAATTTCTCATAAGCAAATTGTACCATGGGAACACATAGGTACCCTCGCGAATTGTGATCGCTCATAACTTACTTGGCGCGGAGGACACCGTGATCAGGAAGGCGGTTCCTCCTGGGCGAGGCTCTTCCATTGCACTAAGGTTGGGCTGGACCTTGCGAATACTCCTAATGTGGGTATATCGAGCGCACAATTTTTGGTAGTCGGGACCTGCGTACGCGCTGTCCCGGATCATCGAAACCTAAGATCAAAAGGTGAGTTGGCTTTTGTCCTACGTCAATGTAAAACACGAAGATCGAAGAATTGTAACCGAACTGCGAGACGTCGCGAAACTCACGTGAGACGAATTGATGTACTTTCTTCGACAAGCGTAACCTCAAAATTTCTTAATAATAATTTCTTACCCTTGTTCATTTTTCATGTCTTCCATACCGATTTCTGACACGGGCACATATTCTTTTCTTATGTGATTCTTTGTCGGACGATGCTATCTAGAACTGTTTGGTTTTTAACGATCTCTTCGATCGTCTCGTCTTTTTTGAATGAAATTCGAGAGACTCGCCATCGATCTCTCGCGTGTATGGTACCGCCTGTATTATTTGCTGATGACCGTGCTCATTGAAATTTGTTACGATATCCGCTACAATATATATCACGTATTTTTCAAGTGGTCTCACACATGAAATCGTGTTAAGAATTTCGACACACTCGTCTATCGCGTATTCGAATGTCTTACTAAGCAATCGCAAGAGCAAACTTCCTTGACACGTAAGATCGCGCCGCGAGCTTATAACTTTTAGGAAGTGAAAGCAACGGCGACACTCGATTCGGGAATTGATTTTCGAACGACCTTACTTGCGTGTAAGGTCTATGGAGTTTCCATGAAACAAACAGACCGAAGTGCTTTCGTGGATAATTTTATACAAATTTACTTAGCTTTGGTCAACAGTTTTAACAGTCCCCTTCAACGGGTGGTTGTACAAGTTCCTACGGTCGCCGCCAGGTAACCCTCAGATAATTGAGAAATAGTGAATGCTGACGGAGTCGGGGCGAATGAGACCTCGTCAAGATGTCTGAGGTCGAGATCGATGGCAATTCTATTCGCTTTTTTTGAATCAAGCTTGTCGATCAGGAATTGAGTGGTTTGATTTGTTTGCACCTGTCGTTAATGAAAAGCTTTATGAAGAAGGCCGAAAGCATCCTTGCTCCTTCGGCAATTGGCTCGTGAAATTGTTTACCACCATTTGCGAAATTCCAGTGCTTTGCAACACGTCATTCTGTGCTTTACTTGAAACCACGTTGACGAAAATGCGTGACGAACAATAGTTACGTTATAACGGCCAAGTATTTTTTCTTAGAGGCGATACAACTTCTGTTGTTATTTTTTTGTCTACGGAATATAACGCTCTTACGTCGCGTAATCTTGAGAGAATTTTTCGAGACACCTCGTCTGGATGCAAGCAATCGTTTCGATTGTTTGAAAATTTGGTAAATTCTTCGAAAGCAGTCAGAAAGTATCTGCGAACTCGAATACTCGGCAACGTCATATTTCGTCGAATTTCACGAAGCAAATAATTGTACTGATTCTGCGGTAGGCTGTAGGTAAAGGGAAACTCCGTGGATATAATTGCAAATGACTTTCCTTGGACTGACAGCATTTGAACGGCTGTAAATTTCACGTTCAACTGCTTCGCGACAGTTGTAACTTTATATTCGTATTAACTTTTGCTGTAATTTTATCTTCGATCGAGACATTGCCATTAAATTGTACCTTTTGTATTTTCGTAAAGATCTATTTATTGCTACTCTGCTTGAATATTAATAAAATGCAAAGGACACCTTCCATGAATGGTATGTCCGAGTCCTTCTATTTCAACGTGAATATCTCTTGCCTTTTGCAGTCTGTCGCTACGATGAAAACCCTGGGTAGCTCGAAACTTACATATTTGCAAAAGCAATAAATTGCTCGAAGCGATTAGACATTGCTACGGTGAATTTCTGTGGTTTTTGGGCCAATAGGAAAGTGGGGAACGTTGTACCAACGTCACCGAACGAAA
This sequence comes from Cephus runcator, assembly GCA_030142495.1. Lineage (NCBI taxonomy): Eukaryota > Metazoa > Arthropoda > Insecta > Hymenoptera > Cephidae > Cephus > Cephus runcator. Next base: position 95,256 of record JARQTC010000252.1, read on the forward strand.
TTAAACTCGTTGTAAGCTCCGTGCATCGAAGATTGAAGATTCGTCTCTGGTCTGCGTACGTATTCGCGTAGAAACTGTCGATAAGTTTATAGCGAAGCACAAGACGGAGTACAGGAAGGGAAAAACTGTACAAAAAAAAAAGTGGAACGAGAACTAGTTCTACAAATAGAAACCAGTCTTAAAATATAATGCAAGTCTTATAATACATTGTTACGAGACAGCTTGGCTAGACTTGCCGAAAATAGAGCAACTGTTCGAAGCATATTGTATTTTAATAACAGGACTGGGATTGCATTTCAAGCAAATTCTTTAGTAGCTGCGATCCAATGTTATGATCGTTCTCGAAATGGTAACGTGTCTTAAGGTACACGTGGATAAGAGTGTTAGGCTCAAAATAGAACAGCCATATACATACGGAGGGCTCATATCTCTGCAATAGTTTAACATTGAAACTAAAACATGCTGGAGGTACTTTAACATTGAAACCTTTAAATGGTATACATACATATATGTATATATTTGAAATAGGGAAACCCCCTAGCTGTAAGAATGAGCATTTCTGGCACGTAATCGGCAATTCTGTGTATTCCGTCCCACTTTACTCTCCAACCCCTGACGCGTAGTACTAGGGAGGTTTGTATAGGGTTGCTGTTGAACTAGGTCATGGAATGGGTCATCCCGTACATAATAGCAGTAAAAAGCATTTATACGCCATTGAGGAATTTCATGTATTGTATGTTTTTCCTACGTCCACTTTTCTCTCTGGCACGTAGCGAACGGAACTACGAGGAGCCAAATTAATTGCATCGAATGATGTACCGAGTTGAAGTTATCAGCAGTTAAAGGGCCGTATGCAATACGGTCATGCACGGCGTTATACTCATACTGGATAAACAAGCCGATTAATGCTTGAGTCATGTATCTATAGACAGGATGAGAACGCGTTTGCTGTGGCCATCGTCAAAATTAATTCACAGCTTCCGTAATGGCCCTCCTATTTGTCGATCAGCTTCGAAGCCTTCAATTTTATCAGTAAGTGTCGCTATTGCACAGTCACGAAATTCTTGTGGTTTGCTATACCTGTTACGTGTATTTCTGATTTGTCCTCTGTATTTGGTTTCTATATCCGTTACAGTTTCTCCTATCGGCAGATTGAGACAAAGATTTGCCTAAGGCAAACCTAAATGATACAGTTGATTCAATGAATCTTGCACGGTTGTCTCTACTCCATCGTGTGGTTATGATAAACCTCGTCCGATCGAGTTCATTCGACTGCACTGTTTTGTAAACCAAGTAAATAATTGCAGGAACAAAACTGAAGCTATAGTAAAGACAATACTAAAGCTAAGTCTCACTGAAGCTAAGTTTGTTTGGAATAACTGTACGAACAGACTGGAATTGCGTATACCTTTAATTGGTCGCAAAATGTGTATCATTATTGTTTTAACTCGATTATAGGCCGTACTAATACGAACTACGTACACTGCTCGTCACTTGCAACCGGATTGAATCGCTTTAATTTCTTTTCATTTTGCCATACATTTTTCCTAGTGCCAAAACGCGTAATAGTAATGCTAAGGACTAGTATTAAAATAAAACTATGTCTTTAGTGCAATCGTAACATTCTTATTTTCTATGAGTGACTTCATGCACTACGTGAACGTAATGGCGATATAGGCCACTTAAAGCAGAATGAGTTTCTGCTTTTTGTTTTTTAATTTACTAGCAGGGAAATGGCGTCAATCGATATACGATATTACGAGGGTGTAATTGTAGCTTCGAAATTGCCTTCCATTTTCCCTCGTCATTTTCTGTCCTTTTTGCCTTTATTTTTATATTCGCTTTAACTGAACTGCTATGGGAGTTCCTAACTATCGCATGGGGTCGTCGAAGAACGATTTTGCCTAGTCGGGAAAATTACCCAGTCGCGCTAGACGCTGGGTCGAGCGTACTCTAATGCGTTGTCGTCATAGCGTGGGCGCTTTGTGTTTCTGTACTGAGAATTAATGACAAGTTTGTCGCTCCGATGGAGACTCGAAAGCACTATAGAAATGTTTTTGCGCAATGCTCGGTAGCAAAATACTCGATAGTAGGATGATATTATCTCGTCTGATGATATATATATAAATACACAGTATAGGTAGACCGATCATTAATTAGTACCTATTTATATTTCTGATTCGATGACGATACGCAGCTTGTAGCGCGCAGAAAGGTCAGGAGCTTATTTATTTTAATTCTTACTTGAATTCAGGTAATTGATCAAGCATTTGCTGCGAAGCGATAACGTTCGTCGCATTATCTTATCACATTTACAACTGATTTGTGACTTTCTATTCTCTCCCTTCTCTTTATCTCCTTGTATTTTCACGTATTATCAAAATAGTCTGTAATCATGCTAGCTAGATATAACATTTTTTGTAACAAATGCTCAAGGAAGAGACCGTCCAGCTTTTTTTTTTTACGAGAGACGGCACTGTTAACCTGCCTGAAAAATATTTTTTGATAGGTTTGAAAATATCTTAGGTGTCTATAACGCCATTATCTCAAATTATTAGGTAACTTTATGGTCATTTGTCCAAAAAATAATATTTCAAGGTGCCCTCTGGCGACACGTTACCGGGTATTTTTTGAGCATTTGTTAGGAGAATGAGCTTTTTTGTTTTCTGCAATTTTTTTTTCAATATCCTTACAAATGTTGAAATTTACCATAAATTAGGAATCGCGTAACTGTTGAGGACGATGAAGCAGGTAAACTGCGAATGAATCTAATTATCCAAGCGATTATCATTTATCAGAGAGTTTTTAAATATGTAGTCATTTTTTATGTAATTTGAATCGCCCTGCCGGTTTAATTAAAAATAATAGCACACGTCGATATCTGATAATATTATCGTATGAAAAACAGCATGATGTTATTTCTCATACGCTTCATCGTTTATCCTTGTCTTCTTTTTGATTTTCATTTATTTTAATGGCGCAATTTCTGACGAGCTCCTGTTTTTCGCATTTACGTACACCTGCCCGCGAATTGCCCGTAATACGCTGCGTATTGATCCGTCGAGGTAGAGGTAGTGGTGGTTACGGATGCTGCGAATCGAAGACGAGGGAGTGAACGGGAGTAAAGCGAGTCGACGCGCCACTCCCTTTTGAATCTTTCTTATTTTTCTATAGCATCCTTTAAGTCTGTCTTCGCGCGTGGCTCTATACGGTATGCCTTCTCGCAGCGTATATATATTTGCTTGTTGTGGAAATATCGATTGAGACATATGGGAATTTTAAAATTTGCTATATGTAGGAATGCGACGTCAGGCTGGGTTCAGGCAAATATTTCATTAAACGTGTAAATTTGAATAAAAAATTTGCAAAAATTTCTTTCTCGTGTTACGAAATTGTATATGCACACCATTTCTCTACCCTTACCGTTTCTACATAAATCGTGAGGTTTCCAGGCACCGATAGGTAGGTAGGTAAATTCAATTTCGTTGAAATAACGAAATAATCAATTGACGCGCAAAAACGATAATTGGCATTGATTTAATTTCGCGATTATGGGGAAATTTTTTTTTTTTTTTTTTTCATTTTTAAGCCAATCTTTCAGCAATGGCTTTTCTTTAGTCTTTTTTTGTTCAATCTCCTCTTCTTTCACGATTAGCTTATCTGTGAATCTATGTCGATTCATTCTGTACAGCAATTTCTCGTAATTGCTGACGGTGTGTTCGAGGAGGAGTATATGGGCTTATCGTTGGTATTAATTACAGTAAATTCTGAGACCCCGACTTAAGCCCAAGGGTAGGTCATAGGTTGCGAATTACGATAATCAGGGCCGAGCCTATGAATTTTGAGTCTCGATTTATCAAAGAGTGGATATAAACACGAGAGATAAATTCAAAAGGAGAACCACAATGTCATTAAATCTTGGTAATATTATTTGCTGGGTATGGCGATTTTTTGTTGGGGCAAAAATGCAAGAAGAATTGGTTATCAGTTTTTTTTTACAAATTTCTTTACCATCTCAGGAAAGAATAAAATTCTTCTGGCTTAACGTCTGAATGACATTCATCATTCGGTTCATTGGTTCTGTGGCAGAATATTCATACAGCCATCCAATACATCTCCCTGATATTTTTCATTCTCTTAGAAAGAAATAAGAAAGATATATTTCAATAATTTTACAGCGAGCAATAATGGTCCAGTTGAGGGAACACATGAGAATTCAAATGGTATTGAATGAATAGCTGAAAAATAATTGACACCTTACGTGAAATAAAAATATGTTAAACTTTTTACTACGATCTGACATCGGTACGGTGTTTTCTATGTTTGTTGACTGACAACGAGAGGAAAGTTTCTTTTTCTTTTTTTTTTCTCCTACCTAAAAACTAATACTGACTTTTCATGCAATCAGTTTCCACGGCGACTCATATTTAGGATTTTAGCTTAGAGTCGAAGTTCAAGAAACTTGTAAGAAACGAATATTACTTCGGTAGCAAAGTTTTACTTTGCTAAAGCACTATAAGTCTACTATCTATATTTTAGTATTCTAATAAAAATGGTAGTTCGATTTCTTGATTGAATTCTTTCATTCAATCAAAGTCGAATGCAGCACTAAGTATTGCACGTTGAGTCAGTGGAATCGTGTAATCGGATTAAATCAATGTAACCGCGACTTTGATTTTATCAAAGGCTATTGGCCAGGACGGTTCACTCTCGTGTCACAGAAACTTATTTAGAATCATGTTAACTAGTAAAAACTCGTTATTCTATCATTTAGAAGTCAATGAAGTTAATCGGACAGATTAATTAATGGGTCAACAAGATTGAGGAGATTTAGCTCTATTGTATCACGAGATTGAAGAAAGGATAAAACTTACTCCAGACTGAAAACTTTTTAATGACACTTATTCTCAAGTACGATGTTATTTTCTGAAGCAGAGATGGGGTCAGAGTTAAAACTCAATATACCGTCAATTGAAAGTAAATAACTCTTACCTCAGACCCGACGTAAGGGTTTGGAAAAAAAAGAATGAAAAAAATTCGAAATTTTTTATTTCACCTCGCAAATTTGGCTTTTCCTTATATTGTTGTGAATTCTTGCAGGTATTTTATTGACTTTATGACTGTCCGTTTTCGCATTTCAAAAGACAGACGTAATTTGTGCTTTTATCATATTTTTCTTTTTCTAAAAGATTATTATGCTAGTTCACGAGATGAAACTTTATCAGCTCAGTGAATCCTAACAGTTTTCGGAATTTCAATGCATAAATGTAATTAAGCTTTCAATTAACGTCGAACATTATTCAATTGTAAGAAACGTTCACGAGCTCTGTGGTCAATAATACTATAACCCATGACTATAATTGTCGTTGTGTCTGATTTAGTAATATTGTCTAGACTTTAGATTTCAAAGCACTCGATTCTTTTGGATAATCAAAAATAATGTGCGATTATAACTGTTGCAGAAGAATGTATCGCTAATGCAATATTCCTATAGTTTACGTTATCGTGTGAACTAAATATACTTTTTCAATAATTGTCACAGAAACATTAGACTTCAGATATCAGTCACAATCTGGCTGTCAGTGGCCTTTAGGATTTATTTATTTAAAAAAAAGAAAACTAATAAAATTTAAAAAAAATAAGATATCACAGATTTAAAATTAATATCATAATAGCATAATATATTCTCTAATAAACGCACAAGATGTATTATCAAAATTGTTCAATATAATAATATAGACAGCACAAGCGCATCGCGAAGCAAGAATTTAATGTAGATACGTCCAAGTTATTTTTTGACTTACAAGTCTGAAGTGGCTCCCGATAATTTTGCGGCTTTCTCTTTCCGGCCATACGCGTTTGGATATCGAAGCAGTATTACGACAGCAGTTATACTGTGTAGTATACACATGTATACTAATGACCGATGCAGTGCATTTCGCTCTGAAGACGGAAAGCGCTGTTTAAAAAAAAAAAGAAATACACCAGACATGAATTCTTTACGGTTAGCAACTAATTTGTCTTGGAGTTCCTATTGGATCGAGTGAAACATCCTTTTCGGATAAATGGTAATTTACTGTTTATGTAATTTACTGTGTGACTATGAATGACAAAATTTTGTTAGCTGCCAGTCGCAACGGGAATCGATTCACGTCTAAGGTAAGGAAAGGTTTCTTTGTTGTGCAAATTGAAACTTAAATCAGCTAAGACAGTATCAATTGATATTGTACTGCTATATTGTACCTTGAAGTGCTTTTACTTGTTTTTGTTTTCAATCGAACACTCGCATAATTATACTTTCATTTTCTCATAGGCTAACGGCGTATTTGATTAACAACCTTGTCTGACCAACCATTTTTTTCTTGTACCGAGCATTCCATTCGAACACGTTGTACGACATAGAGGGAGTGCGGGAGTAAACGTTTGAATTTGGCGCGCTATAAGAGAATGAGAAAGATCCATTTGTGGTTACGAGAAGAAACAGTTGGCTGACTTTAACCTCTTAGGGACTATGCGCCACTATAGTGGCTTTCGCGGATGCCATCTTTCTGTACGACGCGCCACTGTAGTGGCGTGTATCGTATCTTTAAGAAAAATTATAATTTAATCATCAAACACTTCATTCCAATGTATTCGTGTACAGCATTATCCATCACACATTGCAGTGCCGTATTATTTACACGTAATTCGCGTTGAACTCTGCCGTACAGAGAAACAGCCGCGCGCAAAATTCAGCCGTGCCTAAGAGGTTAATGCCAAGTAGGTCTCGTTAATTTTTTCAATCACTTTGGAGCGTATGAAACATTTTATTAAACTTGACGGTCTATTTGCACGGAACGAAGTGGTTGTTGTGTAATTTTCACTGAAATATTCTCCAATTTTGATAAATTTATTTAATAAATCAATCAATCGCGACTTGCTTCTTTTTCGCCTGCTAATACTCTTAGCTTTTTCGCATTCTAGTAATAAAGTCATATATTATATTGTTATTGGTTTATTAAGGTGCATCGAATTTTATCATCCGTTATTATACCTGGACAACAGGAGAATGGAAACTCTTATCGTAAAACGGTCATGTAGAGGCGTATAGAATTATTTTCCAAATGTGGCTGTACTTCAAAAATTTTTAGCTGTACCGTATGAAATATTTGCTACTAGGACGCATGGGAATGACAATAAAAAAATATGTAGTATGTACAACCTTTTTGTTATTTAGACGCAAAAGTCTTCAGTACTATCGTTATTATGGACAAAGAAAGCTGAGCTTTTCATTAAGTAATCTAGGACTAGCTCACTATTAGCTGCCAACAATCAGTATTGCGCGTGTACGTAGGTACTGTGATGCAATATTTTTGTGAACTGTTAAAAGTTGTCTGCAATTATTCAACTTGCAGATCGCTACGGAGTACAGCGAAATTTTCGTTTCCCGGCAGAGATTACGATGGTAACTCATTTTCTCACTAGAAAAAAAAACCCGCTGCTAGTAAACAATTGATTTCGAATATTTGTCGACATGTATATTTCTACTTTTAGCGAGTCTGACCTTTGCTATCATTTAAATAAATTTTTTAATTCTAGAATACTTTTTATCATATTTTTAGGCTATCTACCGAACTTGCAACAATTAATCTGCGCCAAGCGTTCTTGCGGGATTAACGAATTTAATTATTCTGTATTTTTTATATTGTTCGTTCGTCTGATTCATGTTCGTCGTAATCCTGCCATTTTACGTGAGGCGTAAATGCGTTAGTGCGATATGGCAAAAGCTACCGGAAAAGAGTGGCTGGTTTAACTTATAAGAAGTGCGACGATTTGAGCCGTCGGTAAAAGCAGCTCCGTCGATTAAATCAGTCGCGTTCGAACCAACCGCCGCTTGTTGAAAACAGCTGCTACTCAAGAAGTAAGGAATAGCGCGCATAGACCGGCGGGAAGTTAACGCGGGAAAATAAAAATTTATATTTTTATGCCTAAAAAATTTCTCTTCAAATGCTCTTTATGTTTTTCTAATTGCCCCACTATTACTATGTAATAATTAATAAATATTCATTAAAACAGAAACATATTTTTTTTAAATTGAAATTTCAAACAACCAATGAGATTATCATATGATTTTTTTGATGAATTGATTGCTCTCAATTTGCTCCATACTGCTCCGCAATTAGTTTTTTATTTTATTAAAGGATCTTTAAATAAGAAGTAAAATTTGATTTTCTCTTGGCTCGATTGCAAAAGTCAACAATATGGTTGGTTTGCGAACACACCTACGATAGCTACGTTCGAAGATGAGCCGAGAGTGCTGCGAGCATCTTTGCCTTGGTTCATTTTCGAACACACTTGTGACAGGTACGTTCCAATGTCTACGTTTCCAAGCTCAGAATTTAGAGAAAATCAATCAATCGCTCAACGTTTGAAAAGACGAACGTGATTCGTCGATCCCACTTAAATCCTTTAGGCATGGGTTTTACAAACGACTAACCAATCACGTGTAAGTTTATCCTGTTGAACCCGTATTTGTGAATTTAGTAATTAATTACATTAACACGACGGTCTCGATCCTTTTTAGTTAGTCTGATAATATGGATAGTCTTAAACCGGTTTAGTTAATACTGATCTAAAGGAAATGACATATCACAAACGTTTCTATTTGTAAGGAATATTTGGGATTGGTCAATTCCTTTAGATCTGTATTACCTAAATCGGTTCAAGACCGGCGTGTAAACGTAGTCAGTGACTAAACACAGGCATTTCCACTTTCAAGAACTATTCTGGATTTATCAGTTCCTTTAGATGAATAATAATTAAGCTGGAATAAGACCGTGTAAACGTGGTCGATGAGTAAGATTACCCGACTGTTTTATTTCGGTTATGATTTTACCAAAAGATAACCCTCGGTTAACTGACGAAGTTACATGCCTAATTCGAAATTTCATCCGAGTTTTCTGAAACCTCGGAAGCTTCACTGTCTTCGGAGGATCATGACTCTGCAGCATCTGCAACCTCATCGTAGGAAACTTCAGTGTCTTCAGACACGGATAACTTTGCAGCATCTGCGACCTTGTCTTCAGAAACCTCGGAGACGGATGACTCTGCAGCATCTGCGAGCTCATCGTTGGAAACTTCGGAGGCTTCAATCTCTTCGGAGACGGATGACTTTGCAGCATCAGCGACCTGATCGAAGCCTTCACTCTCTTCGGAAGAGTCAATGCTCGAGGAGTTAAATATATCTAGAACATCTGTGAGTCAATTTGGGACAGTTTTGGAGAATCCACTCTCTTTGCTTTCTTCGCTCTCTGCACTTACTACGCAGATAGAGTCGAATACGGTCCGTATGCAGGATTCCATTTTTTTGAATAACGACGAAACGTTCAGCTCCAAGTATGTCAAAGACATTGTCAACTGAGCAATCAGCTTTATTGACATCAAGAGTGGGGCAATGAGTGTGGTATGTTTATAAAATGCTGGCTACGTCGATACTTTGGATTCGCTAGTTTCTGAAAGAGTTGAAGCGATGCTCTGATGCTGAAAATATTGTAATTAATTTTAATATTGTTACCGCGTATTAAAATATTTTTATTATAATAATGCATATTTCATCCTTGATTAATTGTCATATTTAAATGGAATTGAAGCCTTATGATGCTTTGGCATTTTTCAGCATTTTTGGATTCCAATTGGCATTCGGAAGCAGAGGACAGTGCATCATGAATTTCAACCATGATGCTGTTGGTCTCTTTGATAAATTGGTTCAATTACTTCCCTTCAGTTTTAATTACCGAATTTATACAATTTGTGGTTTCAGAGACAATTTTGCGAGCATTCTCCTCAAAAGTAATAACACGAACAACGCAACTCCATTCCTTTTTTTCTTATGAGAGAGCTAAATGAGTTTCGAACTATTACTCTATCCTGTTAGATAATTAAGATTATTAAGTAATAGGAATGATGGTGCAGTTGGCAGATCATTTACGCAAAATGATATGTTACGTACATCGTTGATGATTAAATCGACAACTGTATGTACATTATTGACTATTCTCTTGACAGCAGTTTTACGATTGTTGACAAGAAATTCTAGTTTATCTAGAGATTTTTCTATAGCTTTCTTGACCCGTTCTAATGTGTTGCTTAATATAGATTCTATATCATTTTCGGTTTTACCGGTAGCCGTTTGTAATCCAGAAAGAGTGAATGCCTGGCTTTTCTAAAAATTATAACATTAAAAAAATACATTAGTTGGTCACAGTTACATATTTATGCAAAATTTGAAACTTACGACCATTCGCCAATATTATGCTAAACAAGTGGCAGTGAAAATCAGGATACATTGAATCTTCTGGTTACTGATACTTACGCAGGCTAGGAAAAACAACGCAAGCAAAAACTGCTAGTTTTGTCATATTGATGCCACGGTTGTAACACTGATGGAACTATATTTTCATGAAGAATATGGCCTTTATATATATACTTTAATTCGTGGTATCGCTATTAATATTTGTTGAAATTTGATATTTATGTCAACCTTGTGCGGAGTCTATGATTGTGATTTTCTCGACTGTGCAAAATAATTTATTATAATATCATACGCAAGTTGTAATTATTATTTTTAGTTAATCTTTCCTAGTTGCTTTTGGTATTTTCGCGTGCAAAAATCTCGAAAATTTGACCCAATAGGCATTGTGTGTATATCAAATGTGTCAATATCAATTTGCTAGCTGAACGTTTTGTATTTATACAGCTACTTTCTTCAGTTATAGCAGCATTACACACGTATTTGAGCACACTGACTTAACACATTAGTTATTTATAGCCGCAACTTTTTTCCCAAAAAAAACTTTTGTGTAAAAAAGTTCGCTCAATATAGAAAGTCTGTGAGTTCCTCTTTTGAAAAAAAAAAACCTAATATCTATTTCTTACATTATTGATCAACATACAAAAAATATTGTGATCATATCATGATGTCTAGTACATAAGTCACTACATAACTACTTATAATACGATATGGTAATAGTAGATAATTTTAATTTTTTTGCAGAATTTTCAGTTACGTTTTTCTAGTCTTGTATGTTATTTCTTTTACTTCTACTTAATTATGATTTAATTGTCATTTAATAATTTCTACAATGTTCAGTGAATCCTTATAGAGTATTACTTGCCGAATTCGTATTTAAAAAGGTATCAAGTATTAATAATTTGGACACCTTTGTGAAATATTTTTGTAAATTAACGTGTATCCAGTTTTCCATTGATGCTCTTTAACGATTTTGTAACATGATTAGTTTTTTTTGACTAAGTTAAGGTACTCACTTATTTTGCAGGTCAAAGTAGTGTTTTTTTTTCATATTTGAAGTTGCTGTCCATTTCAATAATGCCTGTACTGTAAAGTAATTCCGTTTCTGATGATCGGTATTTCAGCAGATTGTTGAATGAGTCAATATGCACAGCTAATTTGAAACTGGCGCTTTTCGACTTGATACTTCGACAACTGTGATATTTTCTTGTTATACGTCGTGAACTCTATGTCTGGTGACGTCTACTGATGTAAAAATAGAAATGTTCTTAGCAACTTGTGTCAAATCAACATTTCATATACCAGAAGACAATTTTCTTTGCAGACAAGGTGGCTCGTAGATACGATTGCAGCTGATCAAATATGGATATACTGATTTAATGTTTGAATCCTATTTGTATTCATTTAGTTTGATAATACAAAGTATATTTTCCCGGTTAGCAAAACATTTCTCACTTGATCACAGCATTCGATTGAGTCTAGAATAGTAATTTTTTATAGTATAAGTGCGTGAAATTGGAGTTTACACACCCAGAGTCGCGTTTAATCGTACGAGGGTGTAAAACCTTAAGCACGTGTATCGAACACTATATTTTGATGCCCGATGCGTAAAATATGTGTGAATCCGTACGTAAAAAATAAAGAAGGATCGCGCAAGTGTATGGATGGGACGTCGGGGGGGGGGGGGGGGGGTAAAAAGATAGTATTATAAATGTAAGAACATTTTTATTTCAAATAATACTGTATCAAAATGTGATTTAATGATTCATAATTTAAGTTACAACAAAAATATTTAAAAAAGATATGTTAACTTTAATAATATGTTACAATAGTACATTATGATACAAGTGCGGAAAGTTGATGATTCCTGACGAGTGAGAAGTTTGCCGGCCTCGCTTTGCTCGGCCGGCAAACGTCACACGAGTAGGAATCACCAACCCGCACGCGTATCATATACTTTTTTTTGCAACAATGTACGGAAAGTTCGCAGGATATGCTCCAAAAAGAAGCACGAAATGGCCGATTCCCGTACGGGAATGTTGTGATCCCCGCACACTCTGAACTCAACAAGAATGGATCATTTTGTGCTCGTTTTTTGGTGCACAAACTGTATACTTTCCGTACAGCGTTACAAAATAGAACATTATCATAAAAGTGCGGGAATGTTATGATTCCCGCACACTCTGAACTCATCAGGAATGGACCATTTAGGGCTTGTTTCTTGGTGCACAAACTGCGAACTTTCCGTATAGCGTTGCAAAAATGTTTATTCTGAGATTTTTAGGAATAAAAATTTGTACTGATATTTCGTCGAAGATCCAGTGTTTCCCGTGTTATAGGATGGGTTAGGTTGGATTAGGTTTCGCTTGAATTCCAGTTGTCTGACAAGAATGAAGATTACGCCAGCTACTCTATTAGTGAGCGAACAAATCCTACAGAGAGTATTTCAGTGTTTCACGATGGGTCAAAATCAATTGTAAGACAAGAAAGTGATCTAAGCGGGGAACCGAGAAGTATCAAGGCCAGAGAGAAAACAGACGCATGTGAAAACGTACGTTGCATTCGTAGTTCTTTTCATAACTGTCCGAAACGAGAAACTGGTCGACGAATATATTGGAATGGAGGAAATGACGTGCGATGACATACCCATAACCCATTAATATCAACCAGATCGATGAAACACTTAGAAGGTCGAACTAGAACGTAGGATATGTATTAGGTCGTCAAGGATGAAATTTGTAGAAAAAAGGGCAAAGTTGGTTGATAACTAGAAATTTCATCCTTGACGACCCAATATAAGTTCACTAAAAATAGATACGTGTAGTCGGCTGTTGAGTTAGAGCTGCTTAAACAAAAAAAGAAGAGAATCTGGATAGGGCTGGGAAACAATCAAAGGACTGGGGATGGAGACACATAATTAGCGGGTGCTAGTTATGGAATGCAGGAAACTGGCTGTAGTGCACTTGTGAAGGCAGTAACTGCAGGTCGTCAATTTGCTGAGTTTCAAGAATTTATTCTTCAAAGTACTTATGGGATGATGGATCCTGGGAACGGGGAGACAATGGGCGAAAAGATTGACCACAGGAGACCCTGCGACGTACCTGCGTCCGAAATCGAATATATCTAATAGACCCGATGGGTCAAACTTGGAGGATCCATTTTTCCCTGAGGTGGGTAAAGCGGTTGCATATACGACCATGGGTACAATGGAGCCTTCATTTCACTTAGAGGTGGATATTGCTGCAACATATACGGCCATGGAAACTCTGGAATCGGGTAACGGAACCACGGAACGAATGAAGGCTTCATTATATCCGAAGATTCTGCAGTATCTAGGTTTTCCTCGTCCTCAGAAACCTCGGGAGCTTCAATATCTTCGGAAATCTCAGAGGCTTTATCATCTTCGGAAACCTCAGAGGCTGCATTATCTTCAGAAGCGGATGACTCAGCAGCGTGTACGACTTCGTCCTTGGAAACCTCGGGAGCTTCAATATCTTCGGAAATCTCAGAGGCTTTATCATCTTCGGAAACCGATGCTTTTGCAGCATCTTTGATCTCGTCCTCGGAAACCTCGGGGGTTTCTTTATTTTCAGAAACCTCAGATGCTTCATCGTCTTCGGAAACCTCAGAGGCTGCATTATCTTCAGAAGCGGATGACTCAGCAGCGTGTACGACTTCGTCCTTGGAAACCTCGGGTGCTTCATTGTTTTCGGAAATGGATGACTGGACATCATCTACGACCTCGTCCTCAGAAACCTCAGGAGCTTCATTGTCTGCGGAAATCTCAGAGGCTTTATCTTCTTCGGAAACCGATGCTTTTGCAGCATCTTTGATCTCGTCCTCGGAAACCTCGGGGGTTTCTTTATTTTCAGAAACCTCAGATGCTTCATCGTCTTCGGAAACCTCAGAGGCTGCATTATCTTCAGAAGCGGATGACTCAGCAGCGTGTACGACTTCGTCCTTGGAAACCTCGGGTGCTTCATTGTTTTCGGAAATGGATGACTGGACATCATCTACGACCTCGTCCTCAGAAACCTCAGGAGCTTCATTGTCTGCGGAAACCTCAGAGGCTTTATCTTCTTCGGAAACCGATGACTCTGCGACATTTATGACCTCGTCCTCAGAAAGCTCGGAGGCTTCATTGTCTTTGGTGACGGATGGCTCTGCAGCATTTGCGTTCTCGGTCCCATAAATGTTGTCTAGTGTTTCTTTAAATTGTATTAATTCGTCAATTGTGGTTCCAAGCTGTTGACGTAAGTGAAATTAAATAGTATGAATAGTGTTCCAGATAATATATCATTAGACTATAAGATATGTTGCGTACATTAATGACTGGTGCATTTACGGTTGACTGCACTTCGTGCTTTTCATTCTTGACAGCAGTTGCGTCACCTTCTTCAAGAGAATCTAGGGTCGAATCTAGGGCGAAAGCTTCTTCTGCACCATTCTCGATCTGACTTAATATATCCTTTAATGTAATGGCTGTATTACTTTCTCCCTTAGCAAGGGATAATTGTAATTTAAGTGGAGGCAATGCCTGGCTTGTCTGAAAATTGTAATATTTCGAAAATGCAGTAATTAATTACAATTGCATATTTATGAAAAAATTCGTATCTTATGACTTTTCACTCATTTCATATTAA